>OX276386.1:1800000-2118118 GCA_946251855.1 Alsophila aescularia
ATTCCTCCGGGATCGTATATCCAGCCACTTTAATTGGAGACGAAATTAAGATACGACCATTTTCGCACTCCGTATACGAAACGGATACACAAATTGAGAAGGCGCTCCAGTTTGTTAAGTTGCTCTTCAGTAGCGTCAGGGTAGCACACATCTGACAAAATAGGAAGGAGTAAGGAAGAAACCAGAAAAATAGTCGATTTCTGATTAATGAAACTAGTCGTGTCAATCGACAGGAAAAATATAATAAACATAAAGTGTATTAAAAAACTGCCTAAGCGATATATTTTCTGAGATATTTGGGTATTAAATATTTTTTCGTCATTTACATGCGTTAGGAACATAAAGTTGCAATATTGTTTTTTATACTTGGTCAGGGAGGGATGGAGGGGGGTCTGATGAAATTAATGTCCAAAATAACTAATCTAACTTGCGCTATCCCATAATTGCACGACAAATTAATATTGTCGTGAAGTTGAACGAGAAATAAACTCAAATATGTCTTAAAGTATATCACGTTTTTTTCATAGAACACTTATAGTTTCTTATAATTTTCCCTATTGATTGACACTAGTTTCATTTATGGCCAAGCAATCGAGTTTTTTTTCAAATGTTCATCATAGTCTTATCAGCGGTCCGAGCGCGATTCAGTAACATATAAACCAACTTTCGTAAATGGTATTATTGGACGATAAAATGTTCAAATGTTGTTACTCAAGCACACACTAACAGCGGATATGTATTAGGTACCTACTACAAAAAATACGAAACTTAACAAATAATATTTTTTTACATTGGTGATCAAAACCGCCGTAGAAGCTAATATTATTTTATTTCATTGAAATTTATTTGCTGACGGTTCCTTACATTACTTTTTGTTTACGGACTAAGACGAACTTACCCGATACCCGAATCGTATTTGGTTCAAGAATTAATGTTGTTATCTCTTTTGCGCTACTGTCTGCGTATGTCTCTCTATCTTTGTTGTTGGTGCATGAAGTGTACGACAATGCAAAAAATATTGTTGCTCACCAGAGTATTTATTTTGCAAAGTGGGTAACCCTAAAATTATAGGTACTATATACCCGTATTTTTTCAGTATACGCGTGGAGCTTCTCTATATTGGTACTCTCTCTACGTTATAAACAAACAGCTGACAGGTTGCCTACTGTCAGCCCATCCTTCAAAGTCGTAGACAGAGAAACTGTCTACGTTCAAAGTATACAAACATCGCAATCGTACGTTCATGGTGAATGAAAAGACAAAAGTAAAATTCATGAAAAAAAAATATTTGACGTATCAAAATATTATGCTGTAATTTAACCCTTAAAACGGCAATATGGCATGATACAGGACCACATCTTCTTTTGTTTTTATTAGAAAGATGAATGTATCATCTTCATCATCAGTAACACTTTCATAAGTTCAGGGCAAGGTACTTAGAGAGACCACATGTGTGGGCCACAGTTTTTTTATAAAATAGAAAAGAAAACAATAAAAAATTGTATAGTTATTGTCTCTATGTTGTATATAAACAAAATCCTTATGTTCATAAAATTTATTATATAAATCCCCAGGGTTAAATGTTGTAACCCTAGGCGCTTGGTTTAGGAAAAAACATTTTTATCAAAAACAACATTAGTTGTTTTATAATGTTTTTCGTCCGAACTGTAGGTAAAACATGTTGTAAGTTGGCTCAGGAAGTCAAGACCTACACCAATAATATTAAGAGAGGCCAATGTCCAGCAGTGGATCAATACAGGCTGATGATGATAATTTTAAATACTGCTTCATATTTTTCTATTGTGTTTTCCCAATTAATTTCATTATTATTTTGTAATTTTTAAGTGCCTATTTATGGTTTATGTATTTATTTATTGGTTGAAACCACCGTCCCTATTACCTCCGTTATTCCTTTCCATGCACGGTTGTCTGGAAGAGATCGCTCTGAGCGATAAGACCGCCCATTGTGACACTTTATTATTAATTTTGTTTTTAAAGTTGGAAGATTTTTATTTGTGTGTTTCAATAAAAAGTTATCTATCTATCTATCATAATGTTAATTCTGAAAATTGCTACCAACATGCTTGATCCAATTCGAACAAACTACCTACCCATTTTTTGCCAAGCTAGAATTAAATTTCACTGTTATCTGGGCCCTATTTCATAAAGCGACATAATAAACCTACAAACGTCAGTCGAATACGAAAAACCTGCGTTTCATCTAGCAAAAATTTACGACATTTCTATCTTAGATTGACTGACAATTGTCGGTTTGATTGACATTTGTCAGTGTACTATAGTTTTATGAAAAAGGCCCAGGGCGCTTATTTACTATGCCGCACGAAATTCCTTGCCAAAAACGTGACGTCACTACGGCAAGCGAATATTTTTATTTGTTCGATCTCAATTTGTAATCAAATTATTTGTCAAAAATGTTTTTTGGTTCGTAACTAAAACAAATCCAAAATGCAGTTATTTAACACAAATGTCAATGTAATTGGCTAGTGTATACGGGTAAGAAACGAATGAAATTAAAATAATATATGTGTTGAGAATATGTATGTAATTGTTAGAATGTGAAAATTATATAGGTAGGTACTTAGACGATTAGGTATACGAGTATATAGCCTAAGGGTAGGTAAGTAATGTAGCAACACTACAACGTCTAGCACGACGCAGCCAAAGGGTGGGGGGCGCGTTCAAAGATTGCTACGATGCAAAAGGGTGGGGGGCGCTTTGATGCATAACTAATAAATAAACAGGTGATCTTTACAATTTAGGCCACGGACTACAATGAGTTAACCCCTGACGAAAGAGAAGGGGTGTTATAAGTTTTACACCCCTTGTGTTATAAGTTTTGGGTGTGTATTTATCCGTGTGTCTGTCTGTGGCATCGGAGCTCCCTAACGAAAGGATCGAATTTGACGCGTGTGTGTGTGTGTGTGTGTGTGTGTGTGTGTGTTAAATGTTTGAAAAAAAAACGCATCGAAATTCACAACAAAAAAACAGCTGCACAAATGCCGCCACAGAGAGAAATATAATCCATCCGTAAAAACTACTTTGTTGGCGAGATACGTAAAAACTACCGGACTGATTGCAATGCGGTTTCATAGTTGGTTAGCTTAGGATCTTAGCTACGGAGTCTTGAGTCTATGCGTGTCCGACAAGCACTTGACCGGTATTTTAGATCCCGAAAATAACTACTACGTGATTTTCATTAAAAACTGCACTACCTACACAGCACTACCTGCACAGCACTACCTGCACAGCACTACCTGCACAGCACTACCTCATACGACGCAAGCAAGTATCAGCGCTAAGCTTACCTACCTTGTATAAACATGATATCCGATGTTTATTGTATACATGTGTAACTGAAGGTTACCTGTGTTGTGTAATGTTATTGTTTGATACCTACTAACATATAAGTAGCTGCTGATTATGATGTGCCAATAAAAGGAAAGTACTTCAGATCGTTTTTCTTTACTGCTATGAAAATAATGATAATGTGAATGTTGTTTCTCAATATCAAACTTTAATTTTCGATTGTTAATAACCCGGTTAATGTTTATACATCTACACTCAGGTACTATGTATTAACTAGCTATAGCCGCGGCTTCGCACGCGTTGGCATTTCTCTAGGTTAAAAGTACTCAATGAACTATTTCCAAGAACTAAATTACAAATATACCAACATATTATGATCAAAAAATTTAAAATCGCATCGCAATTGGTCCAGTAGTTTTTATGTGATGCGCAAACAAATAAATAAACATACAGACAAACAGACAGATATAATTTCATCATAATGATTTAAAAAAAAACTTGTTCAGTATCAAATTTTAAGTAACTTAGACGAGTTGGACGAGTCACTGAACTAGCCCAACGCTCTACGGATCCAGTACAATAACGGGTTTAGGGTGCTGTTGGGTCTACCTCGATTTTGTAGTGCATCAGGAATGTTTGTAGAGGCACTAGGTTGTTCCCCAACCATTTGCTCAACTCGTGTCTATATAGATTTTGTCGACACTGTATGGATTTTTAGATATAACATGCTTAAATTGTTCAAATCAAATTCGTCAAAATAAATTATAATACATAGTTCATACGTTCAACCTTTTAGACATTCAATACTTCCAAAAAGTAAACACAATCTAAAAATAAAATTAAAGTTCTTATAATTACAAAATTCAAAACAATATTCAGTCTTAAAAACATATTTTTTTCCTGAAATAAAAAAATACTACTTTAATCACTTATTATGTACCTAACTTATTTGAAACCTACAAATTGAGATCCGCTATGACTTTAGGCGCTAACTTGACTCTCCTACCTAGTCAATTCCAAGACTTCCGCTTGGCGCCACTTTGCAGTCTATGCCGAACGAGTCGTTCGAAATTTTCTTCAGTTGGGCTCAATAACCATGCAGCCCTGACATAGGTTACAAATAAGTTAGCTACATGATAAGTATTTTTTTATTTCAGGAAAAAAATAACTGATTTGAAACCTACAAATTGAGTCTTATCTATTTTCGCATGGTGGCGTCAAACTAGATATAAAAAGCCAACTGTGATTCTAAACATAATAATAATACAGACCACATTAAATCATAGGTAATAAATTATATTCATGTTGCAAAACAAGGTAAGTGTAATCATTATTTTACATTTCCAATATGAAATAATAAAATCAACGAATTAAACGCTACACATACACATGAAATACACATACATAGGTTTTTTAGCATTACACATGAAATATTACAAAGGTGTAAAATTATTAGTGAGAGCTGGTATTCTCGGTATTTGAGGTGTCCTTACGGGCCGCCTATAAAATTTAATCAACGTGTTCGGAGATGCCCAGTTACCTCGGGTCAAGATGTCTTCCAAGGGCATATCAGTCAGCCAATTCAGGGATGCTACGGCTGATCTAATGGAACCAGGTGAGTCTTGAATTCCTGCATCCTTTAATACAGTTTTAATCCATCCAGCAATCACTGTCCAGCTGGCAGCCTTTGGATCTCCTCTTGCTGTGACAAATAAATTCTGGATATCATTCCCCAACAGACGCCGCGGCTGTGAAACTTCCATTAGTTTTTTAATCCAAAAAACGGGGTCAATTTTCTGATCATCTGCAGATAATAATAGCCAACCCGATTGCTTATGATTTACTGTATCAGTCTTTGATCCGTACATTGGCCAAAATGTAATTGAATCTTTGTTAAGTATACATTTTTCTTCTTTTACAGATAAGAAGGTCAGGTCGTGGACTCGTCTGCCTGAAGCTAACAAGAGCAAAGTAGCACAACGCTGAGATACTTCAAACAAGCTGTCACTGTTAGGTTTAGTCTGCAAGAGCCATTTAACAACTACTTGCGGATTACACACTGGAGATTTAGTTATATTCTTAGATGCAGATTTATTTGCTATGCCTTTTAGAGCTTGTCGGACCAATATGTGAGAACTTAGCTTGACCTCTAGATCTGGCTGACAGAAGGATGACACAACAGATTTATGCACGAGAATTGTTTTATAACTTAAGTTTTCTACTGTATGCAAATAAATGAGATATTTTGATAAACCATGACCTCCAGGATTGTTATTATCTATCCCAGAACTCTTGTATCATGTAAGTCACCGTTTCCAGGCTTGTTTATACATTTTCAACGTACTAGGTCATCAGCTAGACTCGATCACACTAATTTCAAAAGTTGACCAATTTCCTAAGAGGTCATCCCACCCTGACATCTCCATGCCTCCAAAATACTAGGTCATTTACTCATAGGGGTCCAATTTGTCCTTGTGTCTATCAACACTGACTCCAAGTTCTTGATCGTGAATGGTGGACTCACTGCTCTTTTTTTGAGGTCGGCCATCCAAAATACGTTTTTCCATCTCGGATATTATCACAATGTACATTCCTCGAGATTGGTTCAGCGACGCTAGGATCTTGTACAGACAAGGTGGTGGAAAGATCCATGCCAACTTGTATTCCCAGACTCTGCTGAATCCATCGTGATAAATTGCTTGTCGGTCTCTCAGACCCAACGTTACATAATTGGATACCACATGAGCTCGTCTCGATGCCATCAGATCTATTTGCGGTGTACCCCACTTGTAGAAAATTTGCTGGCAAGCTCGGGGTAAAAAATGCCATTTTGCTATCAATTTGTTCCTGGATGAGCCGTCTGCTATACCATTGAGGGGACTTGGGAGATAACTGGCAAGTAGACTTATTCTGTGTATCTCTATTAGGCGGTAAATCAACCGCGTCAGGTGCAACAGACTTGCTGACTTCGTTCCGCCTTGTTTGTGTAAATATGCCAAAGCTGTTTTGTTGTCGCTCTGAATCAAGATGGTCCTGTTCTGGTATTCTTGGGCAACGTCGCCGTATGACAGTACTTTGTAGATAGCCAGTAATTATTTCACGTTCGAGTGGCGATGAAGCTCTTCTGGCATCCAGGAACCTTGAATATGTTGGCCGTTGACACTTGCTCCCCAACCGAAGCCTGAAGCATCCGTGACAATGTGGTATGAGATAGGAGCTGTCCAAATTTGGCTCGTCGTGTGCACATTTTCTAGCCACCAGACTATGTCTTCCTTGGCGGACAGTGTCAGTGGAACAGCCATAGATATATTTTAGAGCCTGATGGAGGCACGACTGTAGATTTAATATGCCGTGATGTACCACGAAACTGGAAAATTGTAGGGTGCCCACTAGTTTTTCTGCAAGATTGTTTTATTGTTTTTTCTTTAACGGCAGATAAGGTGTTGTCTCTTCGATGTTCAATCACATTAGCTCGCCTATCGCAGACGATCTGCAAAAGATCTTTAGAAATCCCCATATATGGGCACTTATTGGAAAATAGTTCACGCACTTTGGTTGAAAGTGAAGTATTCGTTAAATGTGTACTGTTATTTGAGCTCCACTCTAATATATCTTTCAATGCCATCTGCAATGCTTCCTTTTGAGCAATAAGCATATTAGTCAGCGCTCCGAATGTCTGATCTAAAGATCTCAAATGGTTCAATTTGTTTTCGAGGGCCAGAAGTTCGTCATTCATGTTAGTAATCCCTGGAGTAGAAAGATATTTCTTTTGAACTTCTGTGTAACGGACATTATTCCATTGCTAATAATAAGCTTCGGCTCCGATGTCCGCTTGACTAATTCAGAAGCCGTTGTATCATTATCCCATTCAAAATCATTATCAGCTTTGGTAGGTTTTATTAGAGTAGACGAGATTGAGGCATCGTCTTTTTCACAGCCAACAAGACCATCGTCCATAAGGTCAACATTATATGTTGGCCCGGAAACCTCTCGGAAGATTCTTGTCAAAAGGTATTTTAACTCATCTGCTTTTGGAGATAATCAAACCTCTTATTCGACGTATCCTCTACAGTACACACGCGTTTTGGTGACGGCTGTGGGCACGTATCCTCATCGTCGCCGTTATCATCACTGCTACTGAAAAGACATCGTGGTTGCTTGTAGTTGATCCTCCGGACTCCACTCGTTCCCGCTACAGGAGAGCCAACACTATGTGATTTTTCGTTACTCATTCTCTTTAAACTGAAAAACACAAGCACTATTAATAACTACACTCACTTTTAATTTTTTAGATATGAATATTTTTCTTACAAATTTGAGTTGCAATTTATTATAAAAGCACTAAATTAATACGAACGACTTCGCCGTTATTGCACCCAACCAGTCGCAACGAAAAACTAATGCCAACTGAAGATAATTTCGAACGACTCGTTCGGCATAGACTGCAAAGTGGCGCCAACTAGAGAAACTAGACTGCAAACTAGGTAGGAGAGTCAAGTTAGCACCTAAAGTCAAAGCGGAAGCGCTGTCTATCTCAATTTGTAGGTTTCAAATAAGTTACAGGCTACATAATAGCATGTCAGAAAATTAAAGTCAAATGTAATCTAAAACAATTAATAAATTTGGTCACGTACATATATAAAAAAATTATTATTGGATCATATCGGGATAACAAAAACAATAATAATAATAATAATAATAATAATAGCCAAAAAAATAAAGAAACAAAATTTTTATAACAAAATATCACACGTAATTGTCATCCAAATAGTCCCTCGTACTGTAGTATATATTCTGGATTAAAAAATTCTTTATATAAATTAATAAAAATTATGTAAAAATTAATAAAAATATTTATACAAGTACTTGTCTTTAATTATTCTTGGAATATGGTTGTAAATACGAGGGGCCATAAAAAAACACGCTATTGTTTAATAATGCCGTTCTATTGGGGGGAAAGCGTATTTTATTACAGTGTCGTTTACTGATAAGTGACTCAAACAAACATAAATTACATCTAACATTCAACATACAGAAATTTCAAGTATGTACAAGCTTGGCAACATTTTTTCATATTGCACTTCTTTTGGGCTTTAATTACTCTTTCTTGTTCCAAGGAGTTTCCCCAGAACATTACGCCATATTGCAGCACAGACTTCATATAACCATGGTAAGAGATCCCCACTGCTGATATGTTCACAACTTTTTTAAGCATGTACAGTGCCTATGAAATCTGGTTAAGTTTTCTACACAAACTATCAACATGGTCCTTCCAATTGAGTTTAGAGTCAATAAAGAGACCTATAAATTTTATATTCTCTGCCTCACAAATATTGTGGCTAGCATAATTTATTTCCAAATTACTAGACAGGTTACTTCTGCTTTTGAAAGTCATGACATTGGTTTTGTCAAGATTTATTAAAAGATTATTAGATTGAAGCCAGCTTATAATGTTTTTTAAAGTTTCATTAATACAAGGCTTAATAGTTGATTTGTCGTTTTCTGCAAATATTACAGTGCTATAGTCTGCAAATAATACCATACGATTCTCAGTGACTCTAGGTCATTAATATATATGATAAAAAGGAGAGGCACTTCCCTGAGGCACACCATATTTTACTTCTCGATATTCAGAAGAGTACAATTTTTATTTTCTAAGTACCTACTGGACATATTCTTCTTATTTGAGTCGTCTGTTGCCTATGGCTCAGATAGGATTTCATAAGATTTAGATCATTACCTCTTACTCCATATGATTGCACGCATATGCCATATGAAAAGAGCACATACACTTAGTTTCCAGTCTAAACTTGTCATTATGAATTTTAGAAGTCTATATACTGGCAAATTTATTGTTTTTTGTTTTCTAAAGCCCACTTGCTCCTCCACCAATATTTAGCAGTTTTCAAAGTAATTATAGAGATTTTCGTATACTACTTTGTGTATATGAAATTCTGTACATTGTCCAAATTCTATACTGGTAGTATACTGTATAGGTAGGTATTATATTATCCTTATAGCTGTGGCCGCGGCTTTGCCCACGTGGTCATTCAGTAAGAGATCCCCACTGCTGATATGTTCACAACTTTTTTAAGCATGTACAGTGCCTATGAAATCTGGTTAAGTTTTCTACACAAACTATCAACATGGTCCTTCCAATTGAGTTTAGAGTCAATAAAGAGACCTATAAATTTTATATTCTCTGCCTCACAAATATTGTGGCTAGCATAATTTATTTCCAAATTACTAGACAGGTTACTTCTGCTTTTGAAAGTCATGACATTGGTTTTGTCAAGATTTATTAAAAGATTATTAGATTGAAGCCAGCTTATAATGTTTTTTAAAGTTTCATTAATACAAGGCTTAATAGTTGATTTGTCGTTTTCTGCAAATATTACAGTGCTATAGTCTGCAAATAATACCATACGATTCTCAGTGACTCTAGGTCATTAATATATATGATAAAAAGGAGAGGCACTTCCCTGAGGCACACCATATTTTACTTCTCGATATTCAGAAGAGTACAATTTTTATTTTCTAAGTACTGGACATATTCTTCTTATTTGAGTCGTCTGTTGCCTATGGCTCAGATAGGATTTCATAAGATTTAGATCATTACCTCTTACTCCATATGATTGCACGCATATGCCATATGAAAAGAGCACATACACTTAGTTTCCAGTCTAAACTTGTCATTATGAATTTTAGAAGTCTATATACTGGCAAATTTATTGTTTTTTGTTTTCTAAAGCCCACTTGCTCCTCCACCAATATTTAGCAGTTTTCAAAGTAATTATAGAGATTTTCGTATACTACTTTGTGTATATGAAATTCTGTACATTGTCCAAATTCTATACTGGTAGTATACTGTATAGGTAGGTATTATATTATCCTTATAGCTGTGGCCGCGGCTTTGCCCACGTGGTCATTCATCTGGATTAATCTCAGAGAAATTATAACCGGAGAGGCCAAGCGTACGCGTTCCCCTCTGCCGAGGTACATGACCGTTTTGATCGTGTCCGTTTATAAAAACTAGTTTTCACGATCGTTCGCCATTCACATCTGTCGCTATACGGAGATCACCAAAAATAGTTTGTTGTGCTGTGTTTTCTTGTAAAAGACGATCGAAACATCAAATATAAGTAAACACGGAGTTTCTTATCACACGTAAGTAATTTACTACCTACACAAATAAGGTATTAACTTCACCGTAAAATACATTTTGTTACTACAAGCTTATGACAGAATAACGGTACGTAATTTCTTAGTACGGAGGCTAGTGATGTGACAACAAGGAACGAATGAACGCATAATATTAATTCTTTTCATTTAAGTGATTCATTGTACTGACGAATACTAATAATTCTATTTTAATAGACTATGGATTACTTTACTTTAATTTCAGTGTTGAATTGAACAAGTAGCTCATGCAAATTAATCCCTACTATTAAAAATGTGAAACTGAGGTTGTTTGTTTGCTTGTTACGCTTTCACGCTTATACCGCAAAATGGATTTTGATGAATTTTGGAACGGGAGTAGCTTATACCCTGGAATAACACTTAGAATACTTATCATCATCATCATCACTCACGCAGGTGGAACGAATTTTTATTTACATTGGAGGAGGGGGGGGGGGAGGGTACGTAACCTATGTGTTATTCCAGGACTGAAAGTACCATAAACTGCAAAAAATAAGGTACAAAATACCAAATTTCAGCCGTAGGATATTTTTTTATCGATTGCTCTTCTATTTATCGGATTAAGATATTAAGTACAAAGATATTAAGAAATTACAATCACCATAGTTACACCTGGCACAATAGTAGCATTTAAACAAAGTAATCCTAACCTAATCATTTCGAACACAATCACATTGACCATATTGGTTATAATAACATCACATTGAACCGACAGTATCTATGTAGTATTTGTATACTCTTTGGAACCTATTTGCAAAATACTAAGTTAAACCACAGTTACACACAGTAAATATGAGACAAGGACAGTAGCAGAACAATAAAGTAACATCAATAGTACTTAAGTTGCCAGGGTCCTGTTGGTGCGACGGCCACAGTAAAAGTGAACATTGTTAAGCCGCCTTCATAAAATAGCAGAAAAATATCATGCCACCTCACAACATTTTTCCACCAGGCATCCGTCAAACAGATCCACCAATCAGGATTCATCAATGGCGTCAGGCGTGACGGAAATCTACAATTCACTTCTAATTACATTTGGATATCCATAATAATCGTATTTTAAATATTGTGAGACAATTTTAAATCATTACAATTTTTATGGAATTATTCTTACAGATATTTCAGAGTACCATCATTAATTAGTAAATACACAACTTTTCACAAATGACTTGGTAATTTTACTTAGAATAATGAATAACTCTATTAAGCATTTTAAACATCATTATATAACTCCATAATTATAAATTCGAAGAGTTTGCATAATAAGTTATTTTACAGATTCAACCACATTATCAGTTTCGTTCAGAAACATTTTTTTTTTTACCACAGATTACAAACTTACCATAGATCTAAGAAAAGACATATTTACAAATAGATTCAATCGGTTGTCACTTTTGGTTTGACAAGCAATATGTTATGATATCGTAAGTGGTAAGGTTATTTATTCAGTGAGAATATTAATTACATTGTTAAATATTAATTTATAATATAACACACGCGTGGTCATTTTTCTAGGTTAAAAGTACTCCATGTGCCATACCAGAACCTAAAACACCAGTATACCAACATTTGAGCGATTATTAATTATCGGATTGAGATAATTAATAATCGCTCAAAATTTAAGTCGAACCCTTAGCTATCCAACCGTGAAAACCTTTTCGCAATCGGTTTAGTAGTTTTTACGTGATGCGCGAACAAACATACAGACAAACTAACAAACAAACAGACAGACACGAGTTTATAAAAAGTTCTATTCTTGTTCAGTATAAGTACATATATATTGTATAAGTATATAGCCACAAAAACATCACAGCTTTTATCGTAAACCAACCCCCCCCCCCCCCTTCTCCTTTTTCCCTTTCTGTAATTTAACAAAAAAAACATCATCGAGCTGACTATCTATTCTAAAAAAGACATCAAAATTAGATCTCTGGAGCATAAAGTTACAGAAGCCTATAGTTGGAGTTCTATATGCGAGACGGTAATAATCCTTTTCGTTCTCGTGGTACCCCGTATGTATTGGAGTGTTAAAGACGTTTCACGTCAAAATGGTATTCTTGTTCAATAGCTTTTTAGTCCCTTAACTCTAGTCAATTTTTTTTATTATTTTCATAGTACAGACTTTTTGTTACTTACTGCTTTAATATAAAGAGTATAGATAACTGAACTGGATGAAGTAGGTACTGTTTTGTCACAGTGCTTAATATGCGTACTTAAATATTTAAATTTTGTTTAATTAGTTACTACTGCCGCTAAAAAGTTGATTATCGATCTTACGAATGCTTTGGTAACTAGGTAGGTAACTTGTAATTTTATTGATCCAAATCTAATGACACCGAATAAGTCGATAATACTTTATTAGTTTTATCAGTTTTATTATAATTATCATTATTAGATGGGATTTTTTATGTTACATTATGCCGATATATTTCACGTGTAGGACGTAGGTATGCAACATGTCCAAAGAAATATTGCACAACAAACGGAAACGGGGAACTAAACTATATGGAAACGAAATATTTTTTTATTTCGTGTAATCCGTGGAAGACTTGAATGAAACTGTCCTAGAAAATGAATTGAGTCTTTGAGCCAAACTTGTCACGGTCTATAATTTTTTATTTTTTTTTTATTGTTTAACCCTAATGTTATCTCGTGGACTACACATGTCCACACACGTAAAAAGTGAAATTTTACAGAATTTGTTTGATTGCGCCTGTTTAGATTTTCTGTACTTTATGCTAAATAATAACGGTAGCCGATTTAGTAATGTCGTGTATCAGCATCTTCAGGAGGAAGCAGGAGATTACTTCAAAACTCAGTGAACTACATAATGTAGTCCGCGCGACCAATCACCCAAGTATTTTATCCCATAGAAATAAATTATGAGAAAAACATATAGTTATTACTCTTTTTTATAATCTAGTATGATTTTAGTAAATTATAATCTACGTTACATTGGCATGAGATAAAAAAGTTGTCATGATAAAAATTGAGAACAAATTCGAAGGCAAAAAATTATTGAAATTTAGTTATGTATTCACAAAAAGCCAATATCGATCTAATTCAAGTTTGATACAAATACTCAGGAAAAGATATAATATGTTAAATTAACATATTTATTTAAAAAATACCAGATTATAATAATTGCTCTTTTAAATAAATTAAAGTCAAAATGGACTACATATGTATTCCGCGCGACCACTATCGTGACTTTTTCTTGCGCGACCACTCTAGGTGTAGAAAATAAATCTAGAAGTCTTTGAGCCAAATATGGTCATGATTATTAGTATCAACTCAGCATGTGTGGTAAATGTAAATCAAAAAAATATAAGTCGTCGTAAGACTCCAACTATAGATCTTGTAATCCGTGAAAGTTTCGAGACAAACTGGTGTAGAAAATAAATATATGAGTCTTTGAGCCAAATTGGTCATGGTTAATAGTATCAAACTCATACCGTTATTTGGAAGTGGTCGTAAGACTCCAACTTCTATAAATTCGTAAATCACTCCCAGATATTTATTTGTTTTCTGACTTTCACTTGATTTACTATTGTTATTTGTTTTTCTTTAAAAATGTGAACTTTAGCTTGGAAACTTTTTTTTTTCCTTGCTCTGCACCCTTCTTTTTTTACTAGACTCTGGAAGAACGAAGGACTCTGAACATAAATAGTTCCAGCACAACCCCACTGCGATTTATACTTTTCGATATCCGTCGTGGTACTTCCAAATAACCATTCGCCATCCAGGGGTAAGATTTTTGAATATCACCGAGTGATAAAAATCACCGTGATTAAATATCAGCGAAATGATAAAAAGTCACCGATTTCCCAAAAGTGGTATTTTTTAATTTCACTGGGTGATAAAAAATATCATACGTATGATTTTCTACGTTTCTACAAAGTACCTACTATTAAAATTAAAAATCAAATTATGTTTTATTTCTTTATTGTAATTTGAAACAATCAATGCTCAAAGAGATTGCAGATAGGATTGACTCTGGTCTTCCACACACGGGGACACGTCATAGAGGCTAAAATCAACTCGTGTAGAACATCAGTCCTCAGATTACCTATAGATTCTCAACGACCCGTTCTAAAACAACCACCACTGTATGTGTTATACATTCTTTTTAATATTATGAAGCACAACCACTTTATTTTTGAAGCCTTCTCCTCTATTAGAGCACTCCGGAACTGTCCTTGACAATATTGTATTGCAGGGGTACTTTTGAAGACATCATACCTTTCTTCTGAATGACTTTTGGCATAGGAACTGGCACTTGTTACCAAGCCTTTATAATTATCCACTATCATCTGGAAAAAATATAAATGAATAGTTAAATAAGTAGGTACATGCGCTAGACCTCAGAACATCATCTGAGCGCTAAACAAACAAAATTACAGGTTACAGACATAAAGGCTACCCCTGTATTGTGGGTACCTACCTACTGATAGGATACTTAGGTAAATAGGTATTTATGGTAATTTGTGTCTACGCGTAAGAATCGATTGGGTGTTGGCTGCTAGTGCTAGCTAATAGGAGAAGACAATAAAACATTGACTAACCTTTGTTTCTATAGAGAAGGGAAGCCGCTTGTGCTATTAGCACTGTAACGGAAACGTTACATAAATAATAAGTAAGTAGTTAATATAAGTAGTTTTGGATATGATTGTGCGTACCTCTGAGATAACGGTGAATCAATAGGTGTAAGCAAGACGACATCCGCAGCGTGCACCTGCAATGGGCCCCGATTCTGTAAGCTATTGAAGCGCGATAACGCAAGTCGATCGCTTGAGTTTTTTTGAAAAAATTTCAAGCGATCGACTTGCGTTATCGCGGTTCAATAGCTTACAAAATCGGGGCCCTAGTCTCACCGCGCTTCCTCAGTCACTGCTTAACTGAAGTCAGTGTCGGTCCACGCCACTCTGACCAATTTCGCCCGCACATATTCTTGCGCGAACTATTATTTAGTACTTTAATATTTTAGTTAATAGTGGAAAAGCTCCACTAGTGGAATTGTTGTCAACAATTCGATCAACAACTCGTTTTAGTGCAGGATTCAACCCAGCATTAGGGTAAATTTTGAATAGCGCACAAACCGTTAAATTTATCGTAGGCATTCGGTTTCATCCTTGCTTGAAATCATTTGAATAATTACAATGTGTTTCATTACAGGTTTTCCATAATGTAATTAGAAAGTACGCATAGAAATTTCCGTTATCATTTATTATTTTTTATCTTCTACCTTCCATTGTAACTATAAAATTATAAACAATTTTTTTATGTAGATTTCTCATTTAAATTAATCGATTCTACCTGTTTTAATTGTTATCTCCGTTCTGGTAGTGTACCACCACGACAATCTCACTACGAAGTGCTTTCCTAAAATGCCGTTGGTGGTAAACCAGGTCGGGAAGTAAAACCAAATCGTAACATTGGTTTTATCGATTCCAGGGTTTCCTGTTTCCTCACTCTTCTTCTTTACGCTACCCTTACTGCGCCGCTGACCGTCACCATTGCAAGCTTGCCCTCTCTGCGCGCTTCCTAGCTGGAGAAGAATACTGGGCACAGAACATCCTCACAAACGCGGACCACCCTCACAACCGGCATATTATTAAGGGAAGTACGTTGCTATAGAGGTGTAATCAGATCGGCCGTACATCCACGACCTATAAATTTGTTGTGCTCACCTACTGGCCCCGAACGATTAATATACCAATTCATATCGAGACTACCTGTTTCATTTAACTATCCAAACTAGGCAGGGACGAAACCAGGTAGGTATCACAGCACTAAAAAAAAAGCCTCACATCCTCGAAAGCCAGTAGCTTTGAGAGGCAATTTCTTATCGGACATTGAGAATGCCTCTTCATAAATAGCATGACTTTAGTCCCAGTATCTTAATCTGACGAGTCATCTTGTCGTAAACGAAATCATACGTATGATATTTTTTGTCCCCCAGTGAAATCCAAAAATACGACTTTTGGGAAATCGGTGACTTTTTATCATTTCGCTGATATTTAATCACTCGGTGATATTAAAAAATCGCACCCCAGGTCCAGGTCAGAAAATTGTTGAATGCACACAAATGTAGGTACCTACATAAGCGAACTTAATGCTAACAAGCATTATCTTCCAGTTAACCTCGGTGTATTGTGATGGTTTTAATGCAGAATAGTGCCGACTTTAATTTGGAAAAACTAATAAATTCTTTACAATAATATCAATATTATTACTATACTTACATAATATACCTACGTGTATAATAAAACTACTACATAATAATATAATTACATATATACATACTTAGTTAGGATACATAATCTAATATATAACTCCATACAGTAATAAAAATATTTTTCTAAAAATAATTTAAATCTACTTAATATTAAAAATATATTTGTAAACAACCACTAAAAAGAATAAAATAATTATAATTGAGCCAGAACAATATCACTTTTTCGAAATTACCAATGTAATAATAATTACAGAACTTGGTTACAATCGGATTATCACTTTTTTCATAGCAATTTCGACTCTATCGCAAGGCATTAGTAGTTGCGATATTGAGAATTCGATTGAAGCCAAGTTATTTGGTCGGGCTACAGGCCTTTATGGAAGTGAGGCAGCGTTTTGGTTTATCCAAGTGTTGGACACGAGATGGGCAGATTTACGTCATTGGGCCCGATGGGTACGCGCCACCGCATCAGTAGTGTCAATGAGTTGCAGAAAATTGCTCCAGCAGCCCTCCTGAAGCCGCTGCCGGTCACTGGGCCTAAAAAACGCCCTGCGGCAACAAAAACCAGGACAGCGGGCGTCATCCCAGAAGTAGAGGAGCATTGTTTTTCTTTTATTTTTTACTATCCAGTTGCGCAATTTGTAAGTTTTTTAATATTACCACTACTATGAGGGTATAGTATATTTTTTATTTTTTTACTGTCTTTAATAAATAAAAAGCAGATTATCCCATTTCGCAAACGTCACACTTCAAATTCAACATAGATGTATGTAGTGTTTTTAAAATCTAAAACGTACTTATTTAATTTGTTTCTGCTGTATTCGTTTTTTTTTCTCTAATGCATCTTTGTTACGTTCGGATTGGCATTTGGACGTTTTGGGTAGTTCCTAAATATCCACCGTTCGGTTTCAACATTTTCATCACTTGCCATTTTTGCCAGTAGGTAATAATCTAACGAAAAACTAACCTAGCCTCTACGATGTAATGATTGTGGCATTTCCGATTTCATTTATCTTTATTATTTTTAATGCGAAACAAACGGTGTTCATAAACATTTCGGAATGCCAATTTCACCCACAGAATTCTAAATCGAACTCTAAAGGTGATATTTCGCGTTTTTATCATTTGCTCTATAGCAAAAGACCTATACGTCAAATCAAATGTCAACGTGTTTTTTTTTTAGGTCCCAGTTAAAGATTTTGAATTACGCTTGTCCGAGTCCTTTAGCCAAGTCTGTTCGATTCAGGTACATACATGTTTGATAGGACCTATGTTTAAGTAGATGCTACTCTTTATTGCGTACTATTTAATGAATTTAATTGTAAAAAGAGTTTTCTTACGACTAACCGGCAGATGAAGTATGTTTACTGTTATATTTTTAATAGAAGGTAAATTTAATTTTATACATTTTTTTTTCATTTTTTTTTCATATTTTAGTTTATATTATATATATATAAACTTACCGATGTTTAATAATGAGAGCAGTGACAGTGAAACTTTTTTTTCTCTGTCTTCTGATACTGATTCGAATAGTGATGATAGCTTTGTAAGCATTCCATCTTAGAGCAATACCATCTCCAATCAGTTTTCTGATGTGCCTAAGAACTTCAATGTTATTCATATTAATGCCCAGCGTATTCCGGCTCATTTAACCCTGAATTTCTGGCATCATTTCACAATAAACAACACGTTACTAATCTCCGAATCTTGGTTAAAACCCTGTCTATCTTCTACTTCTTATTCTCCCCCTGGCTTCACTCTTATACGCAACGATAGAACTGGTAGCGGTGGTGGTGGTGTGGCCATATATCTGCGCTCTCATTTTCCTTATTCTATCGTCAATATGTCGCCACAGCCTCCATCCGCATATGCCAGTGAAAATCTTTTTACTGATGTCATACTTTTTCATACCAAGATTCTTCTTGTCTCTCGGAGTTTACTATAGCCCTTCCCTGCGAGTTAACTATTTCTCTTCCTTCGAAAAACTCTTAGAAGATCTCCTTCCCTTATAGTCAAAGTCAAAGTATTTTATTGTAAATAGGCAAAAATAATAGCACTTTTACAAGTCAAAATTAACATCTCCTGAACAAAGAGATATACATAAAATATTATAAAAAGATCAAATCAATCCAAATTTAGATAAACTAAGTATTCTTTGAGTTTGAAAAGGAAATTTCCCTTTCATGTGCCAACAGAGTTAAATCTCACACTGGAAAAGGAAATACCCTTCTGACTCTACCGGTGCTTCGGAAATACGCCCGTTAGAGAAGAGAGCGCCAAGAAACTCTACGGGGATGTATTTTTTCCATATTTGTTCATTCTTAATATTTTTTTCAAATGTCACAATTATAACAAAACATGTAAACTACAAATATAAAAGGTAAAAGTGACAATGAGATATCCCACAAACATCAAACAATCATACTGGAAAAAAATAAGGTAAAAACTTCTAACTCGATAATTATGTTCCTTTCCATCCAAAGGTTGTCTGGAAGAGATCGCTTTTTAGCGATAAGACCGCCCATTGTCCCATTTATTTTGTATAAATGTTTTAGTTATTATTGTATTTTTTGTTCTATGTGGTGTACAATAAAGAGTTATCTATCTATCTATCTATGTTGTATAAAACAACGTGATCTCATGGTATGTTTGAGACATCTCACAAAGTACTTTGAACATTTCATTCACTTAACGTTAACATCGAAGCTATCACTTATTATTATCATGGAGCTTGGAGACATCAGGCCATGCATTTCTGTCATTAATATAATCATTTACATTGTAATGCGCTTTCTTTATGAGATTTACTTTAACAAAAGTTTTAAACCTATGCATTGGTAATTGATTAATGCCGTCAGGTAACTTAATAAAAAATCTTATACAGTTCCCCATATATGAACCACTAACTTTCTTTAATTAAAATTATGAACATCCCTATTTTTAACAAAGGTATTGATATTCTTCCGAACATACATTATATTTTCATATATATATATATTGACAAGCCACTGTAAGAATATTAATCTCTTTAAAACGTTCCCTAAGAGAATCTCGGGATTTCATATTGTAAATGGAACGAATTGTTCTCTTCTGTAGCACAAATATTGATTGAATTTCCGCGGCCTTACCCCACAGCAAAATGCCATATGACATAATACTGTGAAAGTAACTAAAATATACTAATCTTGCAGTAGCTATATCGTACGTACTGCATAGGCTGAAGAGCTCAATCTACCAGCTAACAACGATATGTGAGGACCCCACTGTAATTTTGAATCTACAGTAATACCCAAAAATGTGGTTGACTGCACAAGGTCTACAGGCTCACTATTTATTAAAATACTTGAATTCGTAGGAACCCCTCTGACATTGGGTAGTGAAAATTTGATACATTTAGTTTTCTTAGGATTTAACATTAAATTGTTAGTTGTAAACCAACTAAGAACTAGCGCGATTGCCTTGTTAACGTCGTCAAAATTATTCAAGGTTCTGTCTTAAAAATTAGAGAAGTATCATCTGCAAAAAAACAATATCACATAAGTTCTTTATGAAAAAGGGAAGATCGTTAATGTAAACCAAGAACAAGAATGGCCCAAGTATTGAACCATGTGGGACTCCCATTGTAATGAGAGATCCTGATGACCTCGCACCATTTACATCTACTTTTTGGATTCTATTGCTAAGATACGAGGATAAAAGATCGAGAGCTTTCCCATTAACTCCGTAATGATTCAATTTAAAAATTAATGTTTCGTGGCAAACGCAGTCAAATGCTTTGGATAAATCACAGAAAACGCCAATTGCGTCCTGTGACTCCTCCCAAGCATTGAATATATGCTTTAAGAGCCCTGTGCCTGTGTCTGTCGTTGAACGGCCTTTAGTGAAGCCATATTGTTCATTATGAAACAGACCATTGAGATTGAAATGTTTGTTAATAACTGATTTAATATTACTTTCTCAAAAAATTTACTTAGAGCGGGAAGTATAGAAATGGTTCTGTAGTTAGTCGGATCATTTTTACTGCCAGACTTGAATAAGGGAATAAGTTTACTATTTTTCATTGTCGGGAAAAACTCCTTCATCAACACAATTATTAAAAATAATTACTAAGTATGGAGCAATTATACCAATAATGGAACTTAAAATTTTAGTAGATATTCCCCAGAGATCCTCTGTATTTTTTATGTTAAGCAATTTAAATGTCTTAAGAATAGAATTAACATTAATATGTTTAAATTTAAATGTAACATCACACTTTTCAACGTTGCTTGAGAGCATACAAGAAACCTCAACTGAGGAAGATTTTAAAGACTGGGTAGTAACTATTGGTATTTTTGTAAAGAAATCTTCAAATGCATTGGCAACTTCGTGATCTTTGGAAATTAATTTATTGCCGATGTTTAGGATAAAATTTCGGTCTCGAGGTTTAATTTGGCCGGTTTCGGTATTTATTATTTTCCATGTTGTTTTGATTTTATCTTCCGATTGTTAAATTTTCCTACTCAAATGAAGAGATTTCGCGGTATTACACACGGATTTAAATGTCTTACAATATTGTTTTAAGTATTCAACAAATTTCGTGTCATTAGCATTCATTTTTTTTTTGAGAATATAAATCGTATAATTTGTTTCTACTTTTGTAAATACCTGTTGTAGCCCAGTCATCAAATCCCACCCTTATGCCCCCCTTACATTTTTTTAATTTTTATATATTTATATCGTTAAACTCTATATCCATTATATTAAACAAGGAATTGCAAAGGTCATCAGAATTCCCATCAAACGGCAAGTGACTAAGTTGATTATCAATGTTATCTGCAAACCGTTCCAAACGCTTGCAAGTAATAGGCCTGTAAGTGAACTCCTAAGAGTTTTTACCTGATTTACATTGAAACACAACACTTTGCCTACTATGATCAGAGCTAAGCTTATCGCTTATAGCCCTGCTACGAGGTTCACAGTTGCAAAAAACATTGTCTAAACAGGTCGCAGAAGTGCTAGTGATTCTGGTTGGCTGATTAAAAATATTTTTTAAGTCGAAGCACAAAAACAAATTTAGACATTTATCGCTTAATGGACATTTAACAAGTATATCTACATTGAAATCACCACATACAACAAGGAATTTTGAATTGTTAGAATATTTCCTCAGAACATCATCCATAACAGACACATTGAAATCAGCTAGTGGGGGTCTGTATACACATACAATTATATGATACTCCAGCTCAACACATGATAACTCAATAGTCCGTTCAACAGACAAGGCCACAATGTCTTTCCTCTCCTTAAATTTACATGTATTCACTAAATAAATTAAAGAACCACCATGAGACTTAGCTTTTTTTCTATTGAACGAACTACCAATCACATAGTTTCTAATGGATGGTATCAAAGTACCTATCGTGAACCAATGCTCAGTTACACACATAACATCGACCTTAGAAAAATCTAAAAAAGTTCTAACTCTAATGCTTTGCTGGAAAGACCCTGTATATTGTTATGAAAAATATGTAAGTTACCAGGCCTTTCCATTGTCTTAACAGTCAGTTTAAATTAACAGATAAATTTGGCTCCGCTGTACCACGTCTAATACTGCTATTAACCGTGGCACCGTCAGAGTGATCCATTATACCATGTACAACTGGATCATATATATTAAATGCTAACAATTTAGCGATGGTCACCTTGTCATTTTGCTGAGATACAATGTATTCTTTGTCAAAATAAATTTTCTAACAAAATTGTTAGTTTCAAAATACAAAACGTCACTTTGACGACAAGTCAAATTATATAATGTCAAATTCAGATCATAGGCATGATCTTTTTGCGTTTGCGTCATTTTATTAGAATATGGAAATGAGCAGACAATAATCCTGCCCACACCTATATTTTCTATATCTACTAGGGTCTCAACAAGATTAATGATATCAGTTTTTTTACAGCTAGACTGTTACCTAATTGTAATACAATTGTGGTATTTTTGTCAAATGTACAGTTTTTTATTTTTGACTGAAAACCTTTTAGTGGCAAACCGGAGAAGCTATTATTACAGACTGTTTGAGTTAAGCAATTTTGAAGCAGGCTGCCCATGCCTGCACCTATTTGATCACTGAATACCAAAGTTTTTCTAGGGCACTCAGATGGCTTCAATAAACAATCTGAGCTTATTGGATAGGTAGTGAGAGGATCCTGCACAGGTGACTTGTGCTCAGGAACATCATTGGGGCTATTCTTTACTCCAAGTGTGTTAGGCACTATCGTGGAGTTTTCTATGACCTGAACATTGGAAGTGGACTTGTCAGAGCTGCTAGGGCTTTCAGCCACCAAGCAAGCCATGGCTGCAATATGGCCTTTGATTTGCTTATTTGATGCCACATATTTGCCGTTTAAGTCACACAATTGTTTTTTTAAGCAAGTAATTTTACTATTCATGTAATCTATTTCTCTATTATTGCGGCCTAATAAACTATAACATTCATCAAGCTCTTTATTTAAATTAAATTTTTCTTTGCATATCTTTGAACATTTAAAAAATTTATTATATTTTTTTAACATGAATGAGGTCCTTTTCAAAAATTTATTAATCTTTATATATTTTTTAATCTTAGACTCTCTAATACTGTTAATGTTAGAATTGTTTTTTTTACAAACTTAGTTGTAGTCAGGTCCACTAATGACATATTATTACATACTATTGACTTATTTGAGTTAGTTTCAATTAACTCCGAATATAAATTAGTGTTATTATTTTCCATCTCGAAACTAATACTATTTTTAGATAAAAAATCTAAGGTCTCAACTTAACCCTGTTAAGGTTAAGCTCCTGCTCTAAATCCCTTATATACCCATAACATTATCATGGGAGATTTTAACATTTGCCTTTTGAAAAAAAGACGCTCGTTCTTCCACTCTTAAATACATTGTTATCTCTTGGAACATGCATATTCTAACTCTTAATACTACCCATAATTTCCCAAATAATTGTACTCCCTCTCTTCTTGACCTTATACTTGTATCATCGTTGCAGCATGTTGCTAAGCACGGGCAATATTCGGCAGATGCATTCTCCTACCATGATCTCATCTTTCTATCTTACAAAATTCGTCCTCCTAAAGTCAAACCCAAAATTCTTCTCCAGCACAGCTTTGATGCCATGGATGTTGACAAACTCCGTAAAGATGCCCGTAGCATCGACTGGAGTCACGTTATGGATGCTGATACCATTGATGATAAAATAACTGTTTTCAATTCCACACTGATACAATTGTACGACATCCATGCTCCTTTGCGAGCTATAAAAATTAAGCATCTTCTGGCACCTTGGTTACCAATGAAATCAAGGAACTGATGCACAAAAAAGTTGTCGCCAAGACCAAGCTCAAATGTCGCTCAAACGATCAAAATAAGGAGAAATATATGCAATCAAGGAACCGCTGCAATAGAATGTGTAGAGATGCACAACGTCGCTATATTCATGAATCGAATGAATATATTAATAATGAAGATCCAGCGAAAGTCTGAAAGTTCTTACGATCATTGGGAGTTGGAAAATCTCGTCAAGAATCCCTATTTAAATATAAATTCTCTTAATCAGCATTTCTCTTCGTCGTCGTCGTCGCATTGATACGTCGTCGTCGTCGTATCAATGCAAATGACAAACTTGCCACATTAAATTATCTTTCATCTTTCCCTACTCCCGATTACTTTCTCTTTTTCCAAAATCAATTCACCGCTTGTGATGTTAAAAAGAGCATCCTATCTATCTCCTCAAAAAAGTGGGTGGTGACAGTATTAGTCGAAATATGATTATTCCTATATTGGAAGAAATCTTCCACATCATTCTCCACATACTGAATGGTTCTATTTCGATGAGTGCTGTGCCATCTTGCTGGAAAGAAGCTCAAATTATCCCATTGCCCAAGAAGACCAATCCCAAATTCTTTTCTGAATATCGTCCTATTTTTATTCTTCCTTTCCTTTCTAAAGTCCTCGAACGCCTTATCCATAACCAACTTAGTGTCTTCCTTAACCAAAATAGCCTCCTTAATCCAATGCAGTCAGGTTTCCGTCCAGGCCATAGTACAATCTCCGCGCTCGTTAAAATTACTGACGACATAAGGCTGGGCATGGATACCAGACAGCTACCGATCCTTACCTTGCTTGATTTCAGCAATGCCTTCAATACTGTTGACTTTGACATCCTCCTAGCTTTACTCCGCTCTATTAACATATCTCCAACAGTGATTGTATGGTTTCGCATTTATCTGTTTGGGCGTCGGCAGCGTGTTCGCAACAAAGATTCCTTTTCTTTCTGGTGTGATACGAGTGCTGGTGTTCCACAGGGTGGCGTTCTTTCTCCTCACCTTTTTACTGTTTTTATTAATTCTGTATCTTACTTTCTTTCTTCTTTCTGCCATCTCTATGCAGACGATCTCCAAATATATTCTCAGGCCCCACTTGATTGCTTGACCGAGGCTATTGCTACCACTAATGATGATTTAAGTCGCATAGCGAACTGGAGTAAATCTTATGGACTCACAGTCAATCCTTTAAAAACAAAGGTAATCATTGCTGGAAGCTCTAGATTGATTGCGCGGATTGATATTTATACCCTCCCTAAAATAGTTTTTGACGGTGTCACTATCCCTTATAGCACTCAAGTCAAAACCTTGGAGTCATCATTGACAGCAGTTTGTCTTGGGATCCTCAGCTACAATCGGTGAGGCGTAAGGTGTTTGCGTCTGGGGCTTCACTCAATAGGTTGCGTAATTTTTTACCTACTGCTACCAAAGTTGCGCTTGCACAATCACTTCTTCTCCCTATTCTTGATTATGCTGATGCTTCCTATTTAGATCTCACCGAGGATCAGCTGAATAAGCTTGAGCGTCTTCAGAACTATTCTATAAGTTTTATTTTCGGACTTCGGAAATATGACCATGTCTCTGAATTTCATTTAAGACTCAAGTGGACAAAAGTTCCTATAAGTCTCTGCCGGAATACTCATATACTTTCTCTTCTTTACAACATATTGTTTAATCCTTCCACTCCTCACTACTTAAAAGCACGTTTTCAATTTCTAAGTTATTGCCATCCTTTGTCTCTTAGGTCATCAGAAAACCGCCTGCATACTCACAGTACCACTTTCTAAGGCTCATCTTTTACTGTCCAGGCTGTGCGTCTCTGGCCCTTCCAGTCACTATTAGACGCGCTCAATTGCTGAATTGCTTTAAGGCTCAAGTCGAAAACTTCTACCTTTCCACTGAAGCTCATTGGTTTAATTTAAAAAAAAAACTCCATACTTAAACTGATCTAATTATGCTAGGCATTAATTATTATATTTAAGTATATGTATGTATAGTTCTATAAAATATGTATTGTACTCTTAGTTGTATTTACCTTATGTAAGTAAGTATAGTTTATATAGTTTATTAAATATGTAGGTATAGTCATTTTTGCATGATTTATTGTATTGTTTTGCACCACCGTTTTTTTTATTTTATTTTCGTAATTTCTGTCCATCCAAAGGTTGTCTGGATGAGATCGCTCTTAGCGATAAGACCGCCCATTGTGACGTATTTTAAAAATAAGTTATTGTATTTGTTCCTTATATGGTGTAATAAAGTGTTTATTATTATTATTATTTACCTTCCGGCTCCATCATCAGGTCAGCTCAATAGTACCTACCATAATTGTCATCAGAACTACACCCATGTGCAAAACTTCAGCATCTTTAGACGTCGTTAAATCGTTCAAAATTGTCTTGCAAACTAGTCCTAAGCATAATAACACATTGTTTATTTGTCGTATGAGGTAGTGCTGGCCTCTGGTGTCAGTTTGTCAAGCCGCCCGAGGGCCTCTGACATGGCTTAACGACTGCTATTAATCAATAACAGCCGGGACCGACAGCTTAACGTGCCTTCCGAAGCACGGAGGGATGGAAAACCGCACTTAGAAAAGTCATTGGTGCGGAGCCTAGGATCGAACCCAGTATCGTTGGATTCTAAGTTGCACTATAGAACCGTAAGGCATTGAATTAAATTAAGGCTTGTTTAAAGCTACACAACCAATGTTGATGAAATGTATACACTACCACACTAGATAATCTAAATCAGTTCAGAAATCCCAAGATATTAGAGAACATAAACCATAAAACAAATAGATGTTCTAATAAAAACTACTTTTGGGACGACACTGAAAGTCTACCTTGTGAATAAAAAACAACCATCTAAATCGGTTTAGAAATCTTAGAGATTTGAGGCAATATTAATACAAAATGAAATGGATTTACTAAAAAAACTATTTATCCTCGAAAAACTACTTAACCAATTTTGATACAATTTATATGGGACCATCTGGACAGATTACCCTTTCATATAAAAAAAAAACAACATCGGTCCGCAATTGACGGAGAAATCGACTAAAAAACATAAAAAAAACAACGTTAATTTGAACATATAACCGTCTCCTTTTGTGAAGTCGATTAATAAAACAGGTAATAAATAAGCTTGAGGAATCATTATCTGTAGATGTTGCGAAGTGCACTGTGGTAGACCAACGGAAGAAAGAAAAAACATTTATTTAAATAATTAGGAGCATATAGATTTTGGAGGATGTTACAGAGAAGACAATGATAATGGTAATGGTGTGACAATGTCTTCTAATTTAAGCGAAAACTTATCCCGAATCTCAGCGGACTCTTGGTTTGAATTTAATTTAATGTGATACATAGTGTCCGTGATTATAATTATCTATGCCCTTAATATGGACCATGTCCTTAGTGAATGGACTAAAAAACGTTAACTGATTTAACTGGGCAGGCGATAGCTTCTTTCGTCGCTGTATAAAAGCGTAAATAAGCGGCTTATGGTCTGTATAAACTATGAACCTCAAGAATGTGCCTAAAATTTTGCATGTTTTCATATTCAGCAAGTAACTCCCCAAGTAAGTATACTTGCCATTCCATGTGCTTAGATGTGCTTACGGATTACTGAAGCTTACTGCTAAAGTAAGCTTTTTACTGAAGTAAGCAAGTATTTGCTAAAGTAAGCTTTTTACTGAAGTAAGCAAGTATTTGCCAGTCATCTTCGTCAGAAGTAAGCTTTTTACTGAAGTAAGCAAGTATTTGCCAGTCATCTTCGTCAGTAATCCGTTGCTGCAAACAAGAACCAACATGCAGAAGCGCATCGGTAAAAAGTTCGAGTGAAGCATTACAGTTTGGATGAACCAAAAGTGTAGCTGCTGATAAACTCTTCTTGCAAGCCTCGAAACACGCCTCCAATACGGAAGTCCAAACAAAAGGTTTAGCGCCTTTGCCTTGAATAGAAGAAAAATATTTTTTTTAAATTTTTGAACTACTAGTATTTCGGGTATATTATGATTTCCTTAGCGTGCAAAATATATATAAAATTACAAAGGCACGAGCAAAGCGAGTGCAAACATATCGAAATATTTAAATTATAGCGAACATAGTAGAATAATTATTGTGGTATGGATCACTTGACAGCAGTCAATATTAACATCAAGGCGCGAGTGTAGCAAGCGCGATAATTAATTATTGTGGTATGGATCACTTGACAGCAGTCAATATTAACATCAAGGCGCGAGTGTAGCGAGCGCCATAATTTCAAGCTACTTCTGAAAGCGTTTATTAAAAACTGAACAAAATCAAAGGATCTCTTGAGTGCTCTATACAGGATTACGGAAATCCTTCATTGAAAGTCAGAATTAGAATAAAACATCTGATTATTATTTTGTATGATTATTTTACTTTGTTTGATTTGATTTATCCAAAGATATTAATGGATGGGCCGGATACAAGGCGCACCAAGCCCACTCGGGTCGGATTGATGGAGCTCGTGAGGCGGTGTTGGCCATCGGGCCGTAGTGTGGAGACCCCTGGTATGAACCAGGGGTCTCCATACTAGAGACCATACAGTATCCATTTACATATTGTTTACCATAGTTCGACTTCATGATCAAAAAGGTGTAAATAGTAGTATTGGGAGAAACTTTGTGATTTTACTTTGAAATCAACCAGTGACATATTTAACACTAGCTGTACCCGCGGCTTCACACGCGTGGTTTTTTCTTTACATTCAAAGTACCTTAATGTGCTATTCCAGAAACAATATATATAATATATATATGTTCGGGACATTTCCACACGAATTACCTATCACCAAACTAGGATACCCTGTGCTATGGGAACTAGATAACGGTTAAACATACATAGATAAGAATACTACATCCATGACTCGGAAATAAACATTTCTGCACATCACACAAATGATTGCATCTTGTAGGATTCGAACCCGCGACCGTTCAATGTCGTACCTAGGATCTCTAGCCACTAGACCAACCGGTCGTAAATATATGTTGATATATTATTATATTATATATATTTGATCAAAATTTCTTCAGCTGTCAAAAATACTTTTATCAATTGCTCGGCTTCTAACTCACCGGATTGAGATACCAATTATACCAGTTTTTAAAATAAAACCCTAAGCTATCTAACAATAAAAACCGCATTGCAATCGGTCCAGTAGTTTTTACGTGATGAATGAACGAACAAACGAACATACAGACAAACAGACAGAAAGACACGATTCAAAAAAGTGAAATTCTTGATCAATAGCTTTTTTAAGCACCCATAAGCATTTTTTAATTTATCTTCTTTGTACAGCGTGTTTCGTACTTATTGCTTTATTATAAGTATAGATATATGACTGTGTCAATTTGCATCAAAAATCCGTCCAGTAGTTTCAGCTTGATACGTGTTTTTTTAATATCTTTCAACCCCTATCTTGCGGAAAGGAGAAAAACAGGAAGTAGGCGGAGCCTAGAGGCGGGGCTTAACATCACGCAATACTACCTGAAACTGGATCCAGCCGGGCAGACCTTTTCCTCGGCGAGGCGAGAGCGGAGCGCCACTTTCCAGTTGGCAGTCGAAGCAGTTGGACGCTCCTGAATATTTCTAGAGTCCCTTAAATTCCCCCATTGGATTTTGTAACAGTGTTTAGTTTACTTTGTTGAGTTTAATAATACCTTTGTTTGTGTGATCGTGTATATTTTTTTAATAAACCCACTTCTGGTTGCTAATATCAGAAGTGGGATTCGAACTAACGTGATTTTATCTAACATGCCCACTGTTTTTGCTTATTTGAACTGGTAAAAGAATATCAGATCGTCAGCACATTCACACACAACTGTTTCAAAGCACGTGCTCTTAACCTCACTTTTGTGTACTGTTTTGTATTTAATCTTTTGGTGCGTGTATACGCAACACGTTTTAATTCTGATTTAAGGGTACGAGTAACGCCTGCGTGTGCAGCATCCCGACGTTCGCGCAGCGGACGATCACAAGGTTGGCGAACGCGCGGTCAGCAACCGTTGATCCTCCATTGGGCAGCATGGCGCGATGCGCAATCTCTGCAGCAGCGCGATTCGCAATCACCGCAGCAGCGCAGTGCGATGCGCAGCATTTTGGCGCGCAGCCAACACGTGGCACGCACGTTTGTCGGAAGATTGTCGTCTCCGATTTAAGTAAGAATATTCCATGTAATCTGAAGTGCGCGAAGGTCGATCGAGACCGTGACTTGAATCTGCTTATGCTTCCAAGTACTTTTTTCGCAAACACGATTGTGCTCCTTATTTATATGGACACGAAGATCAATTTCCTATGCAAGTATTTTCTACTTTCAAGGCTTCGGTTTACAAAGCACTTGAAAGTATTTTGAACCCTGGTTTTTATAATGAAAGATTCATGACATGAATGAGTTAAATTTATTTTTTTAATTAATAAATTAGTATTTTACTATAAATAATTCGCTTAATTTCGCTACGCGTTTTACAACTGAAGTCGACTTATTCTATCAAAAAACACAAAAAACATCTAAATACGTTTTAAGAGCCTCTAAGGACCATAAAGTAAATAAAGAAGAAAACGTGTTGCTCGAGTTCATTGAACGTTCAAACCACTTCGTAACAAACCGCTTGCGTGTTTTAAGGGTAGACAACGCCATGTAGTTTAAATGAAGTAACTTGTTATCATGAACGTCTTGTTATTGAGTAGAGAAAAATATCTCCGAAGGTAAGGTGGCACAGATTAGAGAGTAATTAAGGCGGTGAGGTAAATTGGATCAAGGTAGGTCATTATTATGAGGTCCATATCATCAAGGGTAGATCATTATTATGAGGTCCATACGAACAAATGTTAATGCAATGAAACATTATGTTCTTAGTATAAATTATTTTTTATGATGTTTCACAGAACGACGTACCTACTTACTGGCACTTTAACTGGCTCTTAATAATTACCTACCCTACCTACCTACTTTTTGAGCTTTTTCAACACGATATGAGGATTGATTTGAAAAAATAAAAGTTTTCTATACTTTCTCTGTGAAGAGCAATACATGTACCTACCTCTGTATGTACACATTTCAATACCGACAACTAACCATTTTGCCAGTAAGACATTATGAAGAAACCTCCGATATAATTATATAATTATGTAGGTACGTAGGTAGTACATTATAATATCAGTCTCGAATCATTTGTGTTTAAACTACGGCAGCGATTTTTGGCATATGTAAGATGGTAAAAAAATATACTTTGAAGTCTCTCTAACCTATTAATATGAACTGCGTAAGAGGGGCTCCAAATCAGGCTACAGTATTCTAGTTGGCTACGTATTTAACAGTTAAAGATATTAGGTATATTTGGGTCTTAGCCTGTCTAGTAACGAAACCCGCAAATCCCCACAATAACACCCAGGTCACGCAAGCTTGACACTTCGCTTACCGGTATTCTCTCAATAGAATATATTGTATCGTCTAAAACTCTTTTTCGCGTAAATTTAATGTGAAAGCAATTCGATGAATTGAGAATCATCTTGTTTTTAAAGCACCAGAGACTTATAATATTCAGATCATTTTGCAAGTGCTGGCCTCTGATGTCAGAGTTTGTCAGGCCGCCCGAGGGCCTCTGACATGGCTTAACGACTGCTGAAATGAGAGTCAATTGACGAAGATCTCTGGGTCGTCATAAAAGTAAGACAAAAAACTTAATTTAAATATCTGTGCATTTGTGCATTGTACAACCGACTTCCTGGTTCCCATGATATAGACTTGATCGCATTACTACTAATATAACGCTTGTAATTCGTTGTTGCTACTTGCGGGAGATTTTAATTTGCCTAGTTTGGTTTGGCAGCTGGACATAAACTCGAACTCAATTCTTCAAACTCGCATTCTGATCAAGTTTTTGTTGATTTTCTTTCTTTTAATAATCTTCATCAAATTAACCCAGTTTCCAATGCAAATGAACGTAAGCTTTACTTAGTAATTACTAACGTTGTTAATATTTTCTCTGTAAACTTATGTAATGATCCTTTAGTAGACATAGATACTCACCATCCACCATTAGATATTTTAATGAAATTTCACTCTCGTAAAACAGTAAAAGATAATATAATAGTGTCACCTGATAGTTTAGTTGTACTTACCTAGCAGTGGCGATAGGGTAGAAAAAAAAGATATAGATAGTAACTACCTACCAGTGTATTCAGAAAAGTCTCAGAGAGTGAGTTGCAGGAGGTGGTGTGGGTATGATATTGTCCTTCGGCTTTGGACTTAGCTTTGAGGCGCGCGCGGAAAGACGTACCGCGGTGATGAAGATGCAGCAGTAGTACAGGTGCGGTAGTGGTGAAAGTGCAGCCGTAGTTGAGACGCAACAGTGGCTCAGCAGCTGTAGGGTTGTAGTGGCCTTTCCGGGGAACAGTTGTTCGCAAAACCATGGTCGCGCTCTGGTAGAGGGTTATATAGGTAGGTTATTATAGGTTATTACCTATAATAAAACAATAAGTACGAAAAAGTTTGTACAAAGAAGATAATTAAAAAAAATGGTCTAGCTTACCTACTTAAATTATGCTACTGAACAATAATATAACACTTAAAAAAACGAGTATCCGTTTGTCTTTATGTTTGTTTGTTTGTTTCGCGCATCACGTAAAAACTATTGGACCGATTGCGATGCGGCTGCAGGAATTTGGATCAAATGTTGGTATACTGGTATTTTAGGTCTTGGAATAGTATATAGAGTACTTTTGACTTAGAGAAATGACGACGCGTACGAAGACGTGGGTACAGCTAATACACATATATATAATGAAAAGGTAATAGGTTATAAGCAACAAAAACCAAATTGTTCAGGAGAGCTGTTTAAAGTTTGAAATTGTAGAAAAATGGACATAACTTTTTCATTTCTTGTCATGTCGTGAAAATGGAAACAGTTTTAAAAACAAGAAAAATAAAAACATGAATTGGCACTTTTATTTATTTGATTCGACGTTGTTTTATATGGTTTTATGGCGCTTAGATCAATTGATCTTATTTTCCATATGATGTAATTTGGCTTAAGATACATCAACACAGATAAAAACGAAGAGTATAGAAGACTAAGCTACATTTGATATCCTCATACCAAGAGGTAATAGGGCATAAGTCACATGACTGTAGAATAACTTAAATGGGTAAAGAAGGATAAGTGGCAATTCACTTCATTATGCCGAAAGGGAAAGAAACAGTGCTTAGCAAAAACATCGTAAGGATGTTAGACATTAGCGACACTGTAAGGAAAACGACAACATCCAACATATGTCATATATCTGTGCAAACGGTAACGTGGATTAAACGTCACGTCTTAAAAGTAATAGAATCACAACCAACATGATTCTCCTTTTAAATAAGACTTAAGTAACTGCATACATTCAAGTAAAGGGTGTTACCCATCATCGTTTAATTGTTGATGTGATTACACAAATTAGTTTTTTCACTATTTATTAAGAAAAAATACTAAAAGACAAAATAGTTTTCACGATGTAGTACCTATTTATAGTATCTACATGGTAACAAAAATAAAATAGTAACTTAAAGAAATTACAATCCAAATAACAAATCAATCACCATGTACTCATTTAGCCACGAAGAAATTTTGTTGTTAATAATTATAAAATGTCTTTAAAAAAAACAATAATCAGTTACAAAGTGTACCACATCAAAATAATGGGTAGGACGGATAAAGAAACTATTATTACTTTGGTTGGGGTAAAGGAACTATTAGTACTTCATTGTCTTTTAGACGGTAACTCTTATCGTAAAAGCACTTCAAACAAATCGACTACATAACAACATGTCAATTGTTTACAATATGTAACTTATCAGCTAATCGAGATCAATATTAAAATCAATTAAATACCTAATCAGTCTTAATTAAGTGTATCCTGAAGATTAATTTAAGTAGGTCTCTAGGACGCCAAACCATGTAGAAAAAAAAGTGCACGTCATCACAAAATATTATTACAGATTAGTCAACATTATCTTCGATGTCAGTATCACCTTTTTGTTCAAAGTTAAAGCTAAGTACTCTGCCTGAAACTGTTGTGGTATAACTTGGTCTGAGCAAAAGTTCAATAAATCCTTGTGTTTATTCTCAGTAATTAGCAAGGGTGTAGGATAGCAGTCTCAAGTAGTTCAACAACAAAAATACAAAACAGTAAATTATTTACCTTATCAAATTCAAAAACAGTTTTTTTCTTAATTCGTATGTCCGATGTTTTAAAGCCATTTCCAGAATGTCCCTTTTTCGATCTTTTCTTTACATTTTATCCTAAAAACTACAAAAAAAGAATAAATATTAGTTATAGGTACCTATTTAGTAAGTTAACACGCACAAGTATCTAATTAAATACCAAAAAGGATAGAGAAATAAATAACTTACCGTTGACAAAAACATCGCAAAAAAATTACTTAAAGCGCACATGCTCCCGTCGTCACTGCACGCGACTGATTTATTTTGGAATAAGCGACTCGCTAAACAGCTATGTGAGTTACAACAAAATGTTCCAAATTGGCGTAAGCACCAATTAATAAATGATAATTGTAAAGTAATATGGCATGAGAGACAAAGTTGTATTAAAATAGTAGTTGGATATAACCGACATTTCTTTATTAAATTTGATTTAAGTAATTGGGATAAGCAACAACTGTATTGTAAACCTGTAAATGGTAGTAAAGTATAACCGACAGTTCAATATCAAATTAGATTTTAGTAATTGCGTATATGCGACAATTGTATTGTAAACTTATAAATGGTAGTAAGGTCTTACCGACACTTAATGTTTTTGACGACAAAGGTAAAGAGGCATTAGTTCCAGCTTTCAAAAGAGTTGCTAATGGTAAAGAGCAGTAAATGCCCGGAATCTCTAAACCAGTAAGAAGTAAAAATACATTACCGACTATAAACCAAAAGTGATGCCATTTTTACAGGGGTACAAGTGCCTTTAGGGAAAAAAGGCCTAAAACTCGGTCGGTTACACCAAAATGACACTTAAAAAACGCAGTTTTTTGCTTGGGCATAAGTGACAAAAAAGTCATCGTAGAGCCATGGGAGTAAGCGCATTCGAAAAAACGGGAAATTTTAAGTAGGATGGCATTCATGACTCATTATCAACGAAAATGTCGCTTATGCCCTATTACCTTTTAACCGTCGATATATATATCAGGATTGGACTCTTTAGTCCAATCTTTTTGACCCGCCTGTTGTCACGTTGTGGTTTAAATAAAGAAACAACGTACAAATAAAATAATTTATATTAAAACTTAGTACAAGTTTTGTTGAAAAAAAAGAGGTTAGATCTCGGGTACGGGGTAAGCCGAGGTCAAGTCGGGTTTTCTACCATACTGTACCTTGATACCAAACACTGTGCTTTGGTACCGCACTTCCCTGGGCTCCAGTGCGTTCTGCGTAAGTAGTCTTCGACCAAGGTTGAACGGAAAGAACGAGGCCGACGGTACGGGCGGCAGTCTTCTTTATCTTCCTGTTATTTCTGAAGTTGACTCCGTACGGAGTTCCTGTAAAGTTGCAGAAGATATCTAATGTTAGCGTACCTAACATTAGACATCTAAAGACATTAACTACGTTCCTAATCGGAGAACTACGACATGCACAAAATAGTAGTATAGGTACATTATTATGTTCTATCATATCTATGATGCTGATGGGGATGATGATGATGATGATGATGCACAAGCATAGTACTACTATACAACTCTGATTGGTTCTACCACAAACTCACAATCATAATTTACAATGTAAAAATCTGTCTACACAAATATTTTAATGTACCTACCTTAGCTAACTAGTTAACATATTTGTAAGCAAAACATAACTTATCCAGTATCGGGATGGCTTAATAACACTTATTGCTATTAAATATTAGTAGCAAGTAGGCAAAAGATTATACCTACAGATGATTGTAATTTGCGAATATAGTAAGAAAGAAAGTACAGTCGTCCGCAAGATGTCAGACTGACCGTCTCACTGGCCGCCTGCGAGTCGAGCGCCGAAGACGTAGGTAACTAAACCGGTCCCACGACGTAATCGCAGCGACTCCGCGCGCTTTAAATAAGTATAAATATGTGACCTTTTGTATGTATGAGTAATAGTTTTAAATTAGTAATTATAATAATAGTAACATAGCTCCGTATTAAAATAAGCCAAGTTACAGTACACCTAATCTTAGAAATGGATTTTACCAAGGGAAAATCCGACACAATAACAAATCTTGGTTTAGTGAACAACTAGCTTAAGATCCTTGATATGCCAAGCACCTAGATTTTGCCCAGAATTTTGCTGCCTTAGTATATATTCTTGTCCTCAAGAATATATACTAAGGGAGATCGTTTTTGTATAACGCGGCACTTAGAAAACTTCGGGGCAAGCTTTTTACTAAAGTACGCATCCTTGTCGCTTTGAAAGTAGCAACGCTTCCAAACTATATCACCAACATTAAAATCAGCTTCTTTACGTCGTAAGTTATATCTTTTTGAATTTTTTATGTGACTTTGCCAAAGAACAGCCTGAACTTTATCGAAAACAGTAGCCAAGTGAACACAATACAATATTTCGAAAAACAGAATGTAATAACGAAAATCTGACAATGTTGTTTCCTAGTACACGGCAGTGGTCCAACAAGATCCATAGACAGTGTTTGGAAGGGCCTACTACAATGTTTGGGTCTTCCCATTTTGCCAAGAGTTCCATGAGTGGGTAACTTATATGCTAAGCACGTTTCGCACTCTGAAATAAACTTGACGACATCCTTTTATATGCCTGGCCAATAATGACTGAGTGCAAGACGTTTATATGTCTTGAACACTCCGAAGTGACCAGAAATGGGCTCGAAATGATTTTTTGATGGGACAAGATCACGTCCTTCTATGGGGACAACAGTTTTCCAGTTGAATTCTGTCAATAAAGGGTTCTTGCTTGAAATGCATCTATACAATACGCCTTTATCAATAATATAATTAGGGTAACTAGCAGGGAAGGTGGGGCAACCTTGGTATATCTTAAGGTACCACTCATCCTTGGTAGTTCCTAAAACATCTGTAACCAACGACATATCAGCAACAGCACTGCGATTACGTAATGTTGATCATGACGGTTTCAAGCCGTGAAATTCAATAATGCTTTGCGATAGAGTCGATTTTGCTATGAAAAAAGTGACAATCTGATTGAAGCCAAGTTCTGTAATTGGGCCACAGGTATTGCACGGGAGAGTAAATCGGGTAAAATATTATCTTTACCACGTCGATGTGTAATAATGAAGTTGAAAGAAGATAATCGAATACCCCATCTTGCAAGACGACCTGTTGGATTAGATAAGGATAAAAACCATTTCAGGGCTGCATGGTCCGTATAAATGGTAAATGGTTTGGCGTTTTCCAGGTAACGCGCCAATGTTCAAGAGCTGTAAGTACTGCAAGAGCTTCCCTTTCTGTGACACTGTAGTTCCTTTCAGGTTTTGTTAAAGTTCTACTCATGTAGGCAATCGGATGATCATTTCCGTCAACAATTTGTGCTAACATTGCGCCTACCCCAAAATTACTAGCGTCTGTGTGGATTTCAAAGGGAAGGTTAAAATCCGGACAAGCTAGCACTGGTGCCTGGACTAACAGTGACTTAAGAACGCTGAAAGATTCTTCAGCTTCAAGCGTCCACACAAATGGCGGAGCATTCTTTTTGGATGTTGTCAGACTATTGAGAGGCCCAGCTACAGTACTGAAGTTGGGAATAAACCTCCTGTACCACGAAGCGGTATCTAAGAACCGTTTCAAGTCCTTCTTGTTTGTTGGCGTAGGGTAACCAACAATAGCAGAAACTTTTTCTGGATCTGTCCGTAATCTTTGTGAGTCAACTACATAACCTAAGTAGTTAAGTTTATTTCTAAAGAATTTAGATTTTTCCAAGTTAATAGATAGATTAGCAGTTTTAAGTTTATTAAGGACTCGAAGAAGTAGAGATGCGTGCTCTTCAAACGTATTACTAATTACAATTATGTCATCAAGATAAGCGAATACTCTGAGTTCAAATTCTGGGCCAAAAAGCATATCAACTAACCTCTGTTGAGTAGCTGGAGCATTAGTGAGTCCAAATTCAGTGACTTTAAATCTAAACGTGCCAAGGCCTTGAACATAAAATGCTGTTTTGTCCCTATCAGGTTCATGAATTGGCAGTTGCCAGAATGCCTTTGATAGATCTATGCTTGACAGGAATTTAGCATCCCGAAGGTTGTCTAGAATCTTAGCAACATATGGTAAACTATAAGCATCCTTTTTAGTAATAGAATTAAGTTTCCTGCTATCCAAACAAAATCAAGGCTGGCCATGTTTTTTCGCTACTACTAACACTGGTGATGACCATGGGCTTTCGCAGGGCTCTATCACGTCTAGGGAAATCATTTCTGTTACTTGTTCTGCAATGATTCGCTGCTTTTCCGGTGATTACCTGAAGTACCTTTGTCTTATAGGTTCCGCATCACCCGTATCAATTTTATGAGTAATTATAGTAGTTCGGCCTAAACCCTTTCGTTCAAATGCAGTTTCTTTGAATTGGTCTGTAATTTTATCTACAGTGAATCTTTGAGATCTATCTAAGTCTTCGTAAGAGTGAAAAAAATCCACTAATGGTTTAGATTCTATCGTTGCATCAGGTTCACAGTTGGAAATGAAATTAATACTATTGATGTGGTTGGGACAAATGCGAAAGGCTTTCCAGAAATCGACTCCAAGAATAAGTGCTGAATCAATTTCTGGGACCACATGCGCTTTAATAATGTTTAGAGATTTTTTATAAAGCATTGGCATCATTATATACCCTAGTGCACTGAATCTATGTTTACCAGCAGTACTAACGACAAGTTTTTCATCAATACTCAATGATAAACCATTATCAAGTAACTGTTGGTGTGAATTGTTACCAAGTATAGTTACCACAGAATCTGAATCAAGTAACCCAAGCATTTCTATTCCTTCAATATTATTTACCTTAATTTTTACGTAGGGACAAGGGTCTGTACTCAGACGAGTATTGAAAATTGTAGCAACTTTATATGAATAATTTTTTTTTATCTGTCAACAACCATTCATCCCATTCCGATTTTTTAGAACAGATGGATGCCTAGCTAGAATTTTCATTTGCTAGTTTTTTAAATTAGTTGAAGTTATCTTCGGGTTACATTTTGGGCAATCTGGTGTACGAAAATCTTTTAATCCGCATTTAAAACAGAATACTACGCGTTTAGCAACACACTCTCTAATTGAATGTGTGTCAACCTTACAGCGAGAACAGTGTTTTCTAGGTACTGTATCAATTGCAAAGGATTTATTATTTGCAGCGAAAAATGACTTTGATTTGTAAGCGAATTGAGGCGCCAAAGTTGTCGACGAGGCAGCTGGAGGATCTTTAAATTGATCGCTGCGAATTTTCACCTGTTCAAATCATCTGCATAATGTTTGCAACTCCTCAACACTCGAGATATCCGATGATCTCGTTCCTAAAATAGTATCATAAGCAGGCCTTTATCAAGAATAATTTCAAGTTTTTCTTTCTCAGTAATTTTATTTTTAAGCATAGAAAACATACCATCCATTATAGCAAGGTAAACAGTAATATTTTCTTGATTTCCTTGAGAACGATTCCTGATTTCAATCAACATACGATAATCATAATCATCAATGTCAAAAGCTTTCTCGGGAAAGTAGTGCTTTCGATTTAGTTGCATTAGGTATTGCGCTACGGAACCAGTGACGAGCGTCTCCAACAAATAAATCTATAACGGAAGCGAGCATTTTTGTTTCTGGTATTTTTCTAGCCTGACGGAATTCCTCCACCTGCACAATGAATGATCGAACACAACTTTTTCCATCGTATTTAATCTTTGACCGTTCAGAAGAGATACCGCGATCGCAAGTGACAGACACCTTTACATCTGTACAGTAATTTTCTGACTTGGTGGAAGGCACTTGAGCAGGCTTATCCTCCGGTTGATATTCTCACTGCGAGAACTGTAAGTTCAATGACTCAAAGTGTTTCCTTGCGTTGGCTAACGAAGCCAGGCTCTCAGCAGTTTTTGGCGAAGTTATCCTTTGGAATCTGTAGTACAAGTGATTTAGAAGGAACCGAGTCCTTTCAAATAAGGGCTTCACAAAATCAACCTTGAGACTTAAGTGTGGAGTTTTAATAATGTTATAAAATAAAGTTTTTTATTTACATTTATATTTTAATTTTCACTTCAATAAATAATATATAAATAAGAACCCGGTATAAGAAAGATTTCGATTATTTACCTTGTATACAAATATGTACCAGAACGATGCAGTTTTACTTCTTTTGGTTTTGCAATAATTAGGTATTAGGTTATTAACAAAACCAGAAATAAGTAGAGTCAAAAAAAAAAATAAGCACACCAACCCACACCAGAAGAAAAAAACACAGTGTTTAGTTAAGACCTGAACTTGACCTCTAAAATCCAGTTTTGGGCGCCATTGTCACGTTGTGGTTTAAATAAAGAAACAACGTACAAATAAAATAAGTTATATTAAAACTTAGTACAAGTTTTGTTAAAAAAAAGAAGTTAGATCTCGGGTACGGGGTAAGCCGAGGTCAAGTCAAGGGTTTTGTACCATACTGTACCTTGGTACCAAACACTGTGCTTTGGTACCGCACTTCCCTGGTCTCCGGTGCGTTCTGCGTAAGTAGTTTCGACCAAGGTTGAATGGAAAGAACGAGGCCGACGGTACGGGCGGCAGTCTTCTTTATCTTCCTGTTATTTCTGAAGTTGACTCCGTACGGAGTTCCTGTAAAGTTGCAGAAGATATCTAATGTTAGCGTACCTAACATTAGATATCTAAAGACATTAACTACGTTCCTAATCGGAGAACTACGACATGCACAAAATAGTAGTATAGGTACATTATTATGTTCTATCATATCTATGATGCTGATGGGGATGATGATGATGGTGATGATTAGTATGAGTATGATGATGAAAAGAACATTAGTAGTTTCAACCATTCCAAAGTATTCTAATGGCTATATAAGACATCATCAATCAAATAAAAAATAATACTATTATTTTTAATTTCATAACTTTGTCAAATTCCTAGACTGTCTTAGGTAAACTTAGTAACACGACGCCACTGACGATGCTCTTTTGTATCTAACTATTAATTATTCTGTAACTAAGTATAGTAGCAAAAGCATCGTTTGTTATGAGTGACGGTGATATTGGATGCAATTTTAATAAAAGTTACTAAAAAGGTCAATCCGAAAATCCTAAAATAAAGTTATTCATCAAGTTATGCCTGCTGCATAATCATAATACTCGTTAACCATCCTAAGATATTCGAAAATTTCTGTCATGATTTTTGTATTAATTATAGTCGAGAATGATACCTAAATTTAAAAAAAATATGTATAAAAGCAGATTTCTGAAGATGAATTAAAACTATAATTATAACTTTTACGTTAAATTATGTCAAAAAACCCGCTTACTAAGCTCTCCTTTAATATGTATTTAACATATTCTTTTGACCTAAGAGAACAGCGTGTCCCAGTGCACGAGTTCTGTAAGACCCATCAGGTCGATATCATGTTAATACAAGATACCTTTCTCAAACCCTATAACAGCGATCCCGGGATTGCCAATTATCGCGTCCATCGAAACGATAGAGTCACCAAATTTGGCGGTACTCTAATTTATTACAAAAAATCACTCCACTGTATGCCGATTGACACCCCTACTCTGACTAATTTAGAAGCCTCGTGCTGCCAACTTGCGATGACCGTCAATCAATCGTTATAGCCTCCTGCTACCTCTCCCCCAGTAAAAGCTTACTAAAGAGTGATCTAGAGGAACTCCTCTCCATGGGAAGCGCAGTCATTCTGGCTGGCGACTTCAATAGCAAAAACCCTATCTGGGGGTGCCGAAGACTCAACACAAACGGCACTAGGCTATTCGATTTTAGCGAATCTCTCGTTTTTGATATAATCCCACCCTCGGAGTGGACTCATTACCCCAAAAATCCCGACCATTTACCTGACATACTAGACATACCTCTCCTAAAGAATATGAATCTTAGTTTCCGCTCAATCGAAGTTTTCCAAGAACTAGAATCCGACCACCGTCCCGTCGTTATGCGCCTAGGCCCTGACCCGACAGACCCATCCTCCCATCCACCGACAAAGACGATAGTGGACTGGAAGCGTTTGGAGGAAGCCCTAAAAGCTATCAGTTCACCCGACCTCGAACTGACGACATAATCACCCCCGATGACGTTGCTCGCTCGATCGATGCCCTCACCAGCCACCTCAACACCGTTATCGGTGAGTGCTCTAGGGAGGTCCCAACGGAGGATATCCGCCGCTGGATCCTACCTGAGGACGTGAAGAGGCTGATGACGACACGAAACGCAGCCATTAGAGCCCACGATGCATTCGCCAACGCGGAACGCAAAGCCACCTTGAGCTACTACCACCGTTTGGTCAGGACGCGCATTAGCGAGCTGCGCGCACAGCGTTGAGAAGACTTATTATCCGAAATCACACCGACCCACCAGGCCTACTGGGGGTTGGCGAGAAAGCTTAAATCCGACACCATCACCGTAATGCCCCCTCTCAATAGAATCGATCTCCCACCAGCATTCGAAGACGAGGAGAAGGCCGAATGCTTGGCGGAAAGCCCAGTGCACCCCCGCTAACGATCACGTTGATCCTCAAGGGCCTCAAGGTGCGAAAGGCCCCCGGTGCTGACGGCGTCAGTAACAGGGTCCTCAAGCACTTTTCTGTCCCGTTAGTTTACCTCTTAGTCAGCATCTTCAATGCAGCCTTGAGCAATTGTTCCTTCCCCGACGCTTGGAAGAGTGCCGACGTCATCGGCATTCACAAACCAGGCAAAAAGGCATCCGAGCCTTCCAGCTACCGTTCTATCAGTCTCCTCAGCTCTCTGGGGAAGATTTACGAGTGAATCCTTCTGAATCGACTCCGATCCATCGCGAAAATCAAAAAGCTCATACCGGATGAGCAGTTCGGCTTTAGACGGAGACACTCTTGCCCTCAGCAAGTGCACCGCATCACGGAACACATCCTTAAGGGTTTCAATAGGAAACCAAAACCCCAAACCACGATGGCCGTCTTCCTAGACGTGGCGAAGGCTTTTGATAAGGTCTGGCACACCGGGCTGATATACAAGCTGTATCAGCTCGGGTTGCCAGATCGTCTTGTGCTCATAGTACAAGACTACCTCACCAGCCGGAGCTTCCGCTATCGTGTCGAGGGCAACCGATCATCCCCCCACCCCATCAGAGCCGGTGTCCCTCAGGGCTCCGTGCTGTCTCCACTTCTGTTCACGCTTTACACAAGCGATTTCCCCTGCATCCCCAAAGTAGAGATCGCTCTCTTTGCGGACGACACCGCGATTTATACCACCGGATGGAATCCAAATATTCTACAAAGAGACATCCAACGAACGCTCCGAGCGCTCGATGGATGGTTCCGTAAGTGGCGAATAACGATTAATCCCGAGAAGAGCGTAGCGATGCTAAAGTCAGATGGAAAAGTCAGTTAAATACTTAGGAGTCACCCTTGACTATCGACTCAACTTCAATGATCACATCCACGCCCTCCACAAAAGGGCGGCATTCTACCTGTACCGCCTCGCGTTACTCCTAGGCAGGCGCAGTAAAATGTCTCTTAGAAATAAGTTGACATTCTACAAAATCTGCGTCCGACCGACAATGACATACTCGTCCGTAGCATTTGCTCACGCCTCCCGCATTTCCCTAGAGAAACTTCAGATTTTACAAAATAAATTCGTTCGCGGTGCATTAGATGCCCCCTGGTATCAGAGGAACATCGACCTGCACAGTGATCTCGAGCTTCCCTCGATAGTTCAATATATGAAAAATGCCTCTCGCCGCTACTTTGACGCGGCACCCCATCACCCCAACCCCCTAGTAGTTCAGGCCTCTGACTACACGACAGACGCGACAACAGACGCACGGCCCCTTCGTAGACGCCCTAGAGACATCTTGAGCGATCCGGACGATGAAATCGCTGCCGCAGTGCAGCCCTTTAAATGAATTGCATAACTGACCACCGATTTCATGAGGCCATTTCATGAGGGCCCCCTCGATCACTCCCTAACGAGGGGTGTTTAGTTCGATACTCCCCAAGTAATCAATGGCAACTGTCCAAGCCGAGGTTCGTACCCCCTGGGTGCCCTTGTGCAAGTGGCCAAAAACTTAACTTTGGCGTGCGCCTTCTGCGTCACGCATTGCGGCAAAGCGCTTTTGCATCCGGTGACGCTGTAGAGGTCAGTTATAGACCAACAGCACATATCCTTTCTAAAAAAAAAAAAAAACTTTTGAAAGATGAGAGCAATAATTTTATTTCAGGCTCTACATTAGATTTTCACTCGAAATGGCACAGTTTGACCTTGAATAGTAACAGTTCATAAAATAGTTATTCTTAGTCTCCATACCTCATTCATTACACTAGACTATCTAATATGTAATATTTTAAACCAGACTTCTTAAATTCAAATTAGATTTTTGCTAAAATGATATAATACCATTTAATTTACCCAAGACCTCAAGTAACATGATTCCAATAGTTTTATTAATCAGTGATTCATATTTATATAAAGATAGTTTAGTCAGTACCTACCATTATCGTATCTACTTGTAATTTATTCTGCGAGTTTAGTCATCAAATTGCCGATTTCCTTCTTGTTGTGTTCAAGTCAAGAGTGAATAGGTATCTAGGCAAGCGTGCTACACCTTCGACCACATCATCGCTTTCCATCAGGTGAGATCGTGGTCTAACGATTGCCTAGTCCGTAATAAAAAAAAGCCTATACCTATCCCACCCTTTGTAGAATGGGCAACCTTTAGTACTGTATCTTTGTACACTATATAGAGACAGAATGTCCGAAGTTCAATCCACCTGGTATCTCTACGAGAAGAAATTAACTTCGAGATTCATAACCATCAAGCACGTGTGAAGTATGAACCAGCTGATCACGAAGCGAAAATTTGCTTCCTTTGGTGGCATGATCGGAACAAGGAAGATAATACCTACTATAAACTGTCCAGGAATATCGAGTTCAAGATCGCCTCGCTGAACAAACCATCAAGACGCACCGTTTATCCATCTCATCAAACTTTTGGTCAACCTATAAAACTGCATCAAGCCTTCTAATATTCTCCATCAGGTCCACCATCAAACTTCGTCAAGCCAGCGTTCAAACCTCATGAAGCCGCCGTCAAACTTTATCAAGCCCACCGTCAAAATTTATCAAGCCTGCAGTCAAACTTCATCAAGAACACTATCAATCTTCATAAAACTCGCCATTAAAGTTACAATACAATTCAAGAAACCCTTCAACATTATATTTAGTACATGCGCAAATGGGCATAAGAGCTATCGGATTACGGCTCTGTCCACTGCGTATGAAAAACCTGATCTCCAGAGAACACTTGCTGAAGATGTATACTGTTTCCGATCCTCCTGCAAGAAGGGTTGGCACGAGTCAACCGCCAGCTTCGTTAACGAAGAACCTCCTTCACTCGCTGTTCTACAGGGGGACGTGTTATGTAGGGCAACTCTACGTAAAGTGCTACCCTGCATTATACTTCCTCTGAACCAGTGACCTCAATGCACACCACGAGGCGCTGATGCAGCACGCGCTGTTCCGTGGCGCATCTTCCAATTCTGCCACTTTGGTACTTAGCATTGGGCCGCAAGTACATATTATTTTAGGTTAGACTTAAAATGTAGTTTAAATATATTAATAAACCTTGTTTTTTTGGTTTCTTTGCATTCTCCGGCTGCGACCTCCGTAATTCTCTTCATAATATTAGTGTATTTAGTGTCTACACTCAACTTGTTCTTTAGTCAACTATTAAATTTAACACTATGACGTCTACGTCATAGTGTTAAATTTAATAGTTGACTAAAGAACGTTTGCTACAAACCAAAAGAAACTTCAGAAATACTGTAGGTAAGTTCCGCTCACGTGGATGGTGATGATAAGCCTATGCCGTTCTCCAGCCTTTGAAATAGGTAGGTATACCAATGCAAAAAACACGTCAGTCCGTCGCTTCGTTGCTGCGTGAAAAAGGAACAAAAACCCAACACACAAACACACTTTCGCAAGTATATAATATTTGTGTTATTCTCATCGATCAATGTTGTTTCTTCTGTCTTCGTTTCAAACGTAGATGTACGAGTATGTACTTTATTAAATAGGATATTACAAAATAATCTATCATTCCACAATAGGTAGGTATAGGCAGGTACCTAATGTAAGGTTGTTATACAATAATAACACAACATGACATGTTCCTCGTATTTTGCTTTATTTGAATTCTTTGTACTTTTTTATTTGTACGCCTCGTTGGGCAAAACATGCCTGCATATTTCTCTTTTTTTCCTAGCATGCTTAATTTGTAATTTGTACACGCATGTTTTGTAATTTGTACACGCATGTTTTGACAAAAACAAATATCTCTATCTTCTTAACGCTATGAGTACTGAGCCAAATGTAGTAAAAAGTGTTGCAGCTTCTAAGTGTTAACAGTACTGGCTAACGATAGTATTTTTATATTCACTTCATCGTCAGGATCCACCTTTTCCTTGAAGCTTCCATTGTTGAAGTAATCCTCGATCTCCTGCAAGGTTCTGTCTTTTGTCTCCGGCAATGTAAAGAAGAGAATCATTAACGCCATGCCCATTAAACTTCCATAAACAGCAAATGTGCCATATACATTGATGCTGACGAGCAAATGAGGGGTTAATTGAAGCACTGCCATCAAATCCAAAGATAGGACAACCCCTGATACAGCAGATCCAACTCCTCTGTGAGCTAAGGGATATAGTTCTCCCATTAAAATTAATGGTATTGGAGTACAACCCAAATTAGCGAGGATAAAGTAAAGAACGAACAGTGCTATTGGAACTGCAGTGTTTTTCGAGATTACGCCTTTGGTAGCTAAATAGATGTTAGCACAGACTGACATGAGGACGAAGAAAGCAGCGAAACCAGTAGAAAAGAGAACAGTACGCCTCTTCATCATTTTAACTAGAACTGAGGAGAACAACGCGCTGGCTACCATGATCATATCGATGCATAATGTGAAGTAGAAAGATTGTGCTTTGCTGCGAGTTACTTCTTCAATGATCTGCAAGGCATACGCCGGAAACAGGTGCCTTCCACTCACTTCCATCAAAATGTTTGAGATGAAAATAATGAAACATGGTTTGAAAAAATCTTTCTGCGTGAATTTCTTTAAAATATCCAGTACCTTTTTTGAAAATTTTGTATTGGTTGGAGCACTCTTCTCTCGATCCATTTGGGTCCTAATAAATACTTCCAGCTCTTTTTGTGTTGTTTCGTCTTTTCCCCTGAGCCAGTAGAAAGCAGATTCACATCTCGCGAACTCTTGTCTCCCAGCTAACCAATAAGGGCTTTCTGGCCATGTACATATAATCAGAAGGGCGGTAAGGAGCGGTACTGTAGCACACAGCGCGATAGTCCTCCAGGTAACGTAATTCCCCAGGATATGTACACACATGCCACCCATGCACAAAGTTGCATTTTTAAGATTCAAAAACATTGCTCTGTGCTTTGGACTCGAGTATTCTCCAATAGCGATGGCTCCTAAGAAAACCGTGGCTCCAGTGGTCATGCCTCCCAGCACTCGGCCGGCCATGAGCATTGGAATGCTGGACGCGAAATAAATGAGCAGCCAGCCGAATAGACCCGGTAAAATCACGAGACCATGGGCTATTTTCCGTCCGCAGGAGTCCATGAGAATAGATGAGATGAAGTAGCCCGGTATTCCAGCTAGCCCTACTGAAGATGCTGGAAAAAAATGACCCCTAATTAGTGATATGAAATGGTTAAGTTTTTACCAAAAAACTATTGAAACCCGTCGTAGTATTTATTCTGATGTCTTCGTTTACCGATAATTTTCTAGGATAATCTAATCGCAATTCAGAATGATGTAGTTGACTGCAAAGGTCTGTTCATGGAAGTCTAAATATATACATCCTAAGTATTATTAGTTGAAACGGTGTTTTTTTTTTAAATTATTTGTCATTCAAATTTGTGATGTTCTGGGCAAAGCAATAAATAAAGTTCATTGATTAATTACACTCTTCAACTCAAGACATCTCTCCACACTACACAGTTATATACACTTCCGCTGGATATCAGACGAGCGAAACCATACCTATATATAAAAATTTTGTAAAGAATCACTATCTTTAATAGTAATAATAATAAACACTTTATTACACCATATTATAAGGAACAAATACATACAATAACTTATTTTTAAAATACGGCACAATGGGCGGTCATATCGCTAAGAGCGATCTCTTCCAGACAACTTTTGGATGGATAGAAATTACGACTTAAAAAAAAAGGACGGTGGTGCATAACAATACAATAAATCATACAAAAATGGCCATACCTACATATTTAATAATTTACATAAACCATACTTACTTACAACTACAATACATACTTTATAAAACTATACATACATATACTTAAATATAATAATTAATGCCTAGCATAATTATATCAGTTTAAGTTTTTATATTAAATCAATGAGCTTCAGTGGAAAGGTAGAAGTTTTTGACTTGAGCCTTAAAGCAATTCAGTGATTGAGCGCGTCTAATAGTGACTGGAAGGGCATTCCAGAGACGCACAGCCTGGACAGTAAAAGATGAGCCGTAAAAAGTGGTACTGTGTACCGGAGTATGCAGGCGGAGGTTTTCTGATGACCTAAGAGACAAAGGATGGCAATTACTTAGAAATTGAAAGCGTGCTTTTAAGTAGTGAGGAGTGGAAGGATTAAACAATATGTTGTAAAGAAGAGAAAGGATATGAGTATTCCGGCGGAGACGTATAGGAAGCCACATGAGTCTTAAACGAAATTCAGAGACATGGTCATATTTCCGAAGTCCGAAAAAATCCCATTGTACTTATGTTAAAGAAATGTTTTATTTTATTTTGTTGTATTTTGAAAACCAACAGCTAGATACAGTAATAAATAGAAAGGACATTTAACAGATGGCCACTTACAAGTTTTCACTGGTACCTATGTTAGAGAAGTATACAATAATAAAGAGCTCGAAAATTAAAATAAAAGTTAACAATCAGATACAATGAAGTAAGAAGGTTAAATTGTTTGAATACTAACAAAAAATTATGTTGTGAAATAATTGTTGTGTTTATGTGTAATAATATATTTTTAGGTGCAATAAAGTATTATATAACTATCTATCTATCTACACTCTATGTGATAATTTGGCATATCTTAGAAGCCTATTGAAATAACATAAATAAAAAATATATACAGTATATTACCAATTTATTAGGCTTTCAAAGTTTAAGGCAATATTATAAATAATTATTAATTGATTTAATTGAAACTAAATTTACTTACTTATCACAATATGTTTACCAAAAGTACCTACTTACACTAAAAATATATTATTAATCAATTTCTAAAATAACTTTCGGTATCAAATGCCTTATTATTTTTTCTTCTGTTTATTTTAGATATTAAATTTATGTTCTTTATTTTGTTTTTTATATTTAGTTTTACTCTGGTTTTAAATTATTTTACGATGTCCAATTTAATAATACAGGCTGAGTTACAAAAAATATTTTATTGAGAGTGTGGACTCCTTGTGAGCTGGCTCTGACAGATAGATACTTACCAAGCCAGGAGGCGGTACTCAGATCAGCTCTGATGGGAGACTCCGGATGCCTGAGGGCGGGCAGCAGGGTGGTAGTGAAGCTGAGCAGCATGCCCAGCCCAAACATGTTGATTAGCACTGCGGACACCGTCCATGCCTGGAACACAAAGCGGTATTGTTGTTTGTACAAAACTTTTAGCCACAAATGGCCAGCAGAGATAACTATATTTAAGCCATGTTCCCAGTGCTGGAAACATGGCTTAATAAAATGCATAATTTAGGCAACTTTGATTTTGACAGATCTTAATGGCAATAAGCATTATAGACACAGAAGAGGCCTTTAGATTTAGGTATTTTTAAAATCTAACTACTTTTTAATCGACTTCACAAAAGGAGGAGTTTCTCACATTTTGCCCGTAGGTTGACCGGTCAAGCGAACTACAGAAAAATAGTTATTTTTTATGCAAGTCTACAAAGTGATTTTTTGGCGCGAGTACTCTATTGAATCCTGAGCGTAGCGAGGGTTTCAAAAGTACGAGACGCTGAATAACTTTGCAGCCGTGTGAAACACACAACTTTTCACCTCACTACAGCGAGGAAAAGCTAGGTGCAAGAAAAATAGCTTTAATAACATATAAACATAGTGTTGATAATAATAATAAAAAATGAGCAATTGCGGGACGCCTGGTAGATGTGTACACATAATAGAATATAATCGAATAGAATAGAGTCGAGTAGAATCGTATAGAGTCGAGTAGAGTCGAATAGAGACAAATAATGTCGAATTGAGTCAAATAGAGACGAGTAGAGTCAAGTAGAGTCGAATAGAGTCGAATAAAGTCGAGTAGAGACGAATAGAGTCGAATATTTTCTAATGTAGACGAGTAGAGTCGAATAAAGTCGAGTAGAGACGAATAGAGTCGAATATTTTCTAATGTAGACGAGTAGAGTCGAATAGAGTCGAGTAGAGTCGAATAGAGTCTAATATAGTCGAGTACAGTCGAGTAGAGTCTAGTAGAGTCAAAAAGAGTCGATAGAATCCAGTAGTCTAATAAAGACAAATAGAGACGAGTAGAGTCGAATCAAAACGAATAATAATATAATATAAATAAGTATTAATGTATTTTCAGTGGACTGGCGGCACAGAATAAATTTAAGTACAAGCTGGCGCTATAGAAAATTCTTGAATAGAAGGGTTTGAACTTTAAAAACTCTGTCCACGATAGCGGGTAAAATACACTTTTGCACTCAGATTTTGAATGACAAACAGAATCTTTCCGAGCTTGTGAGGTGAAAATGATTACTAGGGAGTGAAATAATATTTTTCCGGCGAGGGCGCTATTTTGAATCCAGAGCGGAGTGAAGGATTCTAGAGTAGAATCCTGAACGTAGCGAGGGATTCAATATACGTCGCCCGAGGGAAAATAATTTTGCACCCGAGTGATACAATCTACTTTCATCCTCCTCTATGAGAATAAGAAATAAAAGGCGCTTGTAGATACTTTACAGCTCATATATTTATTTACAAGCACAAATTAAAAGTTTACATAACTGTACACTCCCCATTACAGCTAAGAACCATCTCGCTTACCTCAGCTTTGAAACAAGAAAAACCGCAGCTAAATTGGTCCATTCGTTTGTAAAATACGATTCCATCTCCTTTTCTCGACTCCCCCCCTTTTCTCGTCACCCCCTTTTCTCGTCTCCCCCTTTTCACGTCTCCCCTCTTTCTCGTCTCCCCCCTTTCTCGTCTCCCCCCCCTTTCTCGTATCCCCCCCTTTCTCGTCTCCCCCCCTTTTCTCGACCCCCCCATATAGCTAAAAACCATTTCGATCACATCAGTTTTCAAACATAAAGAACCGCATCAAAATCGGTCCATTCATTTGGGAGCTACGATCTTCACCCCCATCCCCCTCCTTCCCGCCCCTCTCCCCATTATAGCAAAGAACCATCTCGATCACATCAATTTTGCAAACATAAAAAACCGCATCCAAATTGGTCCATTCGTTTGGGACCTACGATTCCACAGACAGGCATACTCACACACACGCACGCACACACACACACACACACACACACACACACACACACACACACACACACACACACACACACACACACACACACACACAAACACGCGCGCGCCTCGGCTACGATTCGCACCCCCTTCCCCTCTCCCCCTCCGTCTCTCATTATAGCTAAGAACCATCTCGATTACCTTTCTTTCGTAGTCCGATTGACCGGACCGGACCGGACGGTAAAATAAAAAACTGCTTTGGAAGATACGGTTCCACCCCCCTTTTCTCAAGTCCGGTCACTGGACTGGTGAGACTTTTTCGTCTCAGCAATTCATGGATGTAATACGACCGGACTATTTTTACAGAAACACATAAGTACACATCATATTCGTAATATGCAGTATTTTATTCTTAAATATTTTTTATTAAAAGAAAGTTACTTACAATGTAGCAAACCAGTAAAAAAATAGTTTAAAAAACTAAAAAACACGCTTTATATAGAAAACCAAACTAAAAAATAGAAAATAAATTTTAATAGTGTAAATAAAACATTTCTTTCTTATTTACACTATTAAAATTTATTTTCTATTTTTTAGTTTGGTTTTCTATATAAAGCGTGTTTTTTAGTTTTTTTAAACTATTATTTATTTTCTACTTATTAGTTTGGGTTTTTTTTTCGAATTATTGCATTGTCATCGGTCTTTGACAGGTGTGCAAAATTTGAATGAAATCTGACCGTTTAAAGTGTGTCAAAATAGCGTCCAAAGGAGTCGGCTACAAACATACAAGTGAAGCTAATACAAAGCGTATAAAAAAAGTTTCTGAATTAAAAGTACCTATCTGTATTTATAAACTTTAATAAAAGTAAAAAATGAATCCTTATCTTATTTACGTCCCATTAGGCTATTTTTATATGTTATTTATAATTAGCAATGTGTCTAATAATTTTCTAAAACAGCAACAGTATCCTGGGATCATTTTGTACAAGTTCCGCGAGGTCCAATGGCATCAATCAGATAGAAAAGTCTATACGTAATCATTACAAATTTTGAATGACAAACTAAACTTACATTAAAAGATAAGAGAAGACATGAATAATAAAAAATATAAAACTTTATTGAAACAACACAATAATAAAACGAGGCTTACAGTAGATATAGCACCGATTTAAAATACAAAACGACGCCGGTATAGTAGGTAGTTATAGTGCTGATGACAACATAAAATGCAATTTGGGAATGCAATACCGGGATCCCGGATACATTTTGCGGGGCTAATCTCGGTCGAAATTTTTGCGGGATCCCGCTGCACTGGCGGGATTACAGAGAAGCGCGTACCTACTCGTACTAACCTGAGCGAGTTTTTTCAGCCGCTGGATACCTTGTGTGCCTTGTGTGATCAGGAGCCGTTCAGTAGACGACACAATAATACAGTATTATTACGTATTACGTATTTTTGGTGTGTACATGATTATTTCAATGTTGGTTATATTGACGTTAGTGGTGCGACTCGTTCGTCTCGTGTGTGACGCGTAACTATGTAATTTTTAACCCCCCGAACAAAGAGACGATTGTTATAAGTTTAGGGTGTGTATCACTATGTTGTGTGCGTGTATGTGTGTGTGTGTGTGTGTGTGTGTGTGTGTGTGTGTGTGTGTGTCTGTGTGTGAGTGCTCTGTTCGTTTGGGAGCTACGATGCCACACTCATGGCATCGTAGCTCCCAAACGAACAGAGCTATTCGGATGCGGTTTTTTTTGTTCGAAAGCTGATGTGAACGAGATGGTTCACATAAGGGGAGGGGGAGAGCGGGGGACGGGGTAGATGAGAAAAGGGGGGTGAAAATCGTAGCTTTCGAACAAATGGACCGATTTAGCTGAGGTTTTTAATATTTGAAAGCTGAGATAAACGAGATGGTTCTTAGCTATAATGGGGAGGGGGCGGGAGAGGGGGGTTTAGGGGCGGGAGAGGGGGGTTGGGGCGGGAGATGGGGGTGAGGATCGTAGCTCCCAAAAGAATGGACCGATTTTGATGCGGTTCTTTATGTTTGAAAACTGATGTGATCGAAATGGTTCTTAGCTACGAGGGGAGTTCAATGTATTCTCGGTATAGGCATGAAAGAATAAGCAGAAAATTCTGAATAAAATTTATTTTTCAATGTAGTCCCCTAGTATCTGAACACACTTATTTGTCCTGGAAAATAACTTTTCAATTCCCTCCAAAAAATATTTTTCTTCCTGGTCTGAAATTAACTCTTCATCGTCCTAGAAGTTCTGATGCTTGCCTAGAAGTTCTGTTTTGAGATTTGGGAACAGAAAGTAATCACTAGGGGCTAGGTCCGGGCTGTAGAGTGGATGATTGATTTCTTCAAATCCGCAATCCCACACAGCAGCATTGGCAATGCGCGCCTTGTGTTGTCGTGCAGAAGCAATACACCTGCGGTCAATTTCCCCCGTCTTTTTTCTATTATTGCCTCCTTTAAATTGCGCAGGGTGTTAGCGTAAGTTGCGCCAGTAATACTCTCACCTTTTTTGTGTACTCAATTAATAAGATTCCCTTGGAATCACCATAGCACGAGGGTCGTCTTCAATACTCTCTCTACCCCGCTTAAATTCACTTGACCACTTCTGAATTGTAGATAATGAAGGGGCAGAATCTTGGTAAACAGCCATCATTTCTTCGTGAATTACTTTTTGAGTCTTTCCTTGTTTTGTGAGGAATTTTATCACAGTGCGATGCTCGATTTTTTTCAACATTGTCGTATCAGTCATCGTAGTTGCCTTTCCGAAATGATATTTTGAATACTAATGGCGACAATCAAATGACATTTTGTATTTATACCCTCAATGAGTGTCATAAACTAATGAGATAATATATTAAAGGGGGGGAATCGAGAACAGGGGTTGGAATCGTATTTTACAAATGAATGGACCAATTTAGGTGCGATTTTTCTTGTGTCAAAGCTGAGGTAAACGAGATGGTTCTTAGCTGTAATGGGGGGCCGGGGGTCTGGGGGGGGGGGATGGGGTTGACGACCGTAGCTCTCAAACGGATGGACGGAAGTGATATGATCGAGATGCTCTCTAGCTATAATGGGGGTGGGAAGTCGGGGGTTATATAATTTTTTAATTTGTGCTTGTTTGTGATATTTAAGTGAATATGTCAATTTATATTTCTATTGTTTAGGTTGTTGTCAATTTATGTCTTGCGCCTTACTTACTTATCTTAATGTATGTCAATTTAGGTCTTAATATTTATGTGTAAAAGTATTAATAAACTATTTAAAATGTTACAAAAAGCTGGTTTAAATTGAAGTTAAAATTAAAACCATGAAAACGAGGTCTACTAAGTCTTTATTACGATTGATTTCAGAGGTCTAAATCAACCCTGCAGGACCCCGCATGTACCGGGATCCAGCGGGACTAAGATGGTTCAGTCTCGCAAATTCCTGGACTGAAATTATCTTGCGGGATTGCATTCTCTACATGCAGTAAATGGTACAAGTGTTATAAATGCTACAGTCAGTGATCATTTTACCTCAAGCGATCTTTATCATCTCCCCTACGTCATTTCACATTCTAAAAATTAATAACCTGTTTTTTTAAGGTAAAGTGTATCTTCGGAGAACAATTCACTTTTTCAAGGTAAACATTAATCTGGCTGCAGGTAAAAAAAAACGCAGACCAAGAAAGCCACCTGATTAAATAACTCACCTTTCGTTTACCATATCTACCTACTCCTACCTATTACCATAACCTATATAGACAGACCGGTAACGATATTGTAATGAGTATGAGTACGAATATTATATATATATATATATATATATATATAATATGGTGCGAGTGGAAACGAAGAAATAATGGCTCCCTAACGGCTGAATTGATATTGATGGATCATCATCATCATCAACAACAGCCTGCATTAGTCCACTGCTGGACACGACTCTCCCAATGCGCAGCACTGAGCTCGATCTTCGGCTCTTCTCATATAATTGCTGTCAGCTATTTTGCGTAAATCGACACTCCATCTGGATGGAGAGCGTCCTACCCTACGTTTGCCCATACATTGTCTCCACTCAAGAACTCGTCTACTCCACCGGTTAATGGTTCTTCGACTTATACGACCAGCCCATTGGTAATTCTTTGAGCTATGTCGGTGACTTTGGTTCTCACCTCGTTCGGGATGCGAACCCTTAGAGAAACCCCGAGCATAGCTCGCCGTGCGATCTTAAATTTGTGGACCAGTTTTACAGTCAGTGTCCACGTTTAGATCCGTATGTCACTATGGGTAGGACGCACTGATCACTGACTTTAGTCATTAGGCTCTGTGGGATGGGAGACGAGAAGGAATGACGCCTGCCCAGCCCAGCCAAATTCGCCTATCAGCTTCCCTCTCAAAATTGTTTCTGCCCAAAATAAGAGTTTGTCCTAGTAGACATACTCCTGCATAAATTTGAGAGGCATAATATTATGCCACTGACTACTTTTGGTTCCGGTGTAATGTGTATTGTTTTATCATAAATTTTGTTTTATCATTGTTCATGCGGAGACCAATTAATACGTCGGGAGGTCATTTTTGGAGAATTCAATATTTTTTTTATGTTGCCCAGACTGTAACCAATCTTCCGAACATATATATTGCTAGATTATATGAAAAATATCGCTACCTTGCTCTTTTTGTCAGACTAGTGTCTCGTTCACTTGCCCAAAGAGTATACGAGTACAAATACTACGTAACACTTGCCTTTCGGCTGCCATGACAGTTAGAAGTACACGTCGACATGGTAAGTTAAATCTTTTAAAAACACCTATTATTTGCTAATTACTGTAATAAAGGTGTATTTTTTTAAATTTTGTGTTTATTTAAGTGCTATGAGCACTAAAACACACACGCACTGCGCAAAAAAAAACGCACTGTGTGTTTTATTTTTAATAAATAATGATATAGTTTAGTATTTTTAAAGGTGGTTAACACACCTTGTTCTGGGTTCCTATTGTTGACCAATTGGTTTGCCATTGGATGTCTAAGGTCAATTCTTTTATTTATATACTAGCTGTACGTCTTTTATTTAGGTTCAAAGTACCATAATGTGCTATTCCAGGACCCACATACCAACATTTGATCAAAATTTCTTTATCTGTCAAAAATACTTTTATTCTAGCCGAGCAATTGATAAAAGTATTTTTACCATATTCTCACCATATTGAGATACCAATTACACCAGTTTTAAATCAAACCCTAAGCTATCTAACAATGAAAACCGCATTACAATTGGTCCAATATTTTTTACGTGACGCGTGAACAAACAAACATACAGACAAACAGACAGAGCGACACGATTAAAAAAAAACATGTTCAATACCCTTTTAAAGCACCCAAGAGCATTTTTTTATTTATCTTCTTTTTACAGCTTTTTTCGTACCTATTGCTTTATTATAAATATAGATATATGACTGTGTCAATTTGCATCAAAAAAACTGTCTAGTAGTATCAGCGTGATACGTGTTCTTTTTAATATCTTTCAACCCCTATATTGCGGAAAGCATTAAATTTTTCGGGTTAAAAAGTATTGGATACTTTGGATACTTTTCAACCCGAAGTATTTCACCTCGTAGTATGAACTCAAATCTTACCAAGTTTCATTTGAATTCATTCAGTAGTTTCTGTGCGATGCGCGATCAAGATACGGACAAACAGACAGACAGACAGACAGACAAAAATAAAAAGTAAAATAGTTTTGGCTTAAGTATCGAATATAGAGAACCATCCATATTTTTTTTATTTATTGCTTAAATATTAACATAACGTTGGACCCATATCCCGCAGAAGCCTGCTGAACACGCCTCCTCCATAATATTAACATAACGTTGGACCCATATCCCGCAGAAGCCTGCTGTACACGCCTCCTCCATAATATTAACATAACGTTGGACCCATATCCCGCAGAAGCCTGCTGAACACGCCTCCTCCATAATATTAACATAACGTTGGACCCATATCCCGTAGAAGCCTGCTGAACACGCCTCCTCCATAATATTAACATAACGTTGGACCCATATCCCGCAGAAGCCTGCTGAACACGCCTCCTCCATAATAGGGGGGCTTGCCATAATCCCCAAACTCAGCATGCTGCTCGGTGATCGCAGTAGACGTAGACTTAGCCAGGTGCATGCGACTACCTATTTCTTGAATTACCTTGGCTGGTCCAGCACCCTCGAGATACAGAGGGCCGGGCCCACGCGTCATTAATTTAAAACATTGATATTGTTAAATTACAATAGACCTGGCGTTCTCTCAGCCCGGGCCTATATTACAATAGACCTGGCGTTCTCTCAGCCCGAGCCTATATTACAATAGACCTGGCGTTCTCTCAGCCCGGGCCTATATTACAATAGACCTGGCGTTCTCTCAGCCCGGGCCTATATTACAATAGACCTGGCGTTCTCTCAGCCCGGGCCTATATTACAATAGACCTGGCGTTCTCTCAGCCCGGGCCTATATTACAATAGACCTGGCGTTCTCTCAGCCCGGGCCTATATTACAATAGATCTAGCGTTCTCTCAGCCCGGGCCTATATTACAATAGACCTGGCGTTCTCTCAGCCCGGGCCTATATTACAATAGACCTGGCGTTCTCTCAGCCCGGGCCTATATTACAATAGACCTGGCGTTCTCTCAGCCCGGGCCTATATTAAACACTCACAGATGTCTGAGGGTAAAAATAAACATCAAAACCGGCTTTGTAAGAAGTGGTGACTAAATACTTACCTGTTTCAAAAACGGAGGCACCATTTTGCTTTTTATTGGTCAGTTCTTCACCATTCAATAATCCGACTGAGCCCGTCTTAATCACCGCTCCCCGCGTCGGCACCAAACGATTGAATAAACAACAAGCAATATTTTATATATACCTTTGAATTTTACAGAGAATTTACTTAATAATTTCTGCCAAGTGCAAGTTGAGCCACGGTTAATGCAGAGTTCCGAAGGGTAGGTTCATAAGTATTGCATTTACATTTTAGTATTTGTTTGTCGTATGAGGTAGTGCTGGCCTCTGGTGTCAATTTGTCAGGCAGACCGATTCGAAGGCCTCTGACGTGGCTTAGCGACTGCTATTAATAACAGTCAGGACCGACAGATTAACGTGCCCTCCGAAACACGAAACGATGGGAAACCGCACATAACATAGAAAAAGCAGAAAAAATAATTAATTAATAATTAAATTAGTACGGAGCCTAGGACCGAACCCGGTATCGTTGGATTCTACGTTACACTATTGAACCGAGGCTAACACGCTCTAAGACTTATGAATTACTCGCAGCGCCCCGCGGTTTCACCCGGATTGTACCTAAACATATTTTATTTTTATCAGTATACTTGAAATAGCACTCAAGGATAATGTAGCTTACTATTAGTGAAATAGTTTTCAGGATTTCTTAATTTTGAAACATCAGATGAACACATCAGTTTCAGAGATTAACGGTAACCGAAAAACTTTACCTCTTTATAACATTAGAGTAGAAGTAGACTAGCTTTTGTCCGCCACAACTACAGTTTATTAGCGGTAACTAACAAACTTTACCTCGTTAACATATTAGTGCAGATGTAGACTAGCTTTTGCCCGCGACAATTACAGTTTATTAGAGGTAACCAACAAACTTTACCTGTTTATAACATTGGTGTAGATGTAGGCTAGCTTTTGCCCACGACAACTACAGTTTATTAGCGGTAACCAACAAACTACCTCTTTATAATATTAGTGTAGATGTAGACTAGCTTTCGCCCGCGATAACTACAGTTTATTAGCGGCAACTAACAAACTTTATCTCGTTAAAATATTAGTGCAGATGTAGACTAGCTTTTGCCCGCGGCAATTACAGTTTATTAAAGGTAACCAACAAACTTTAACTGTTTATAACATTAGTGTAGATGTAGACTATAGCTTTTGCCCACGACAACTACAGTTTATTAGCGGTAACCAACAAACTACCTCTTTATAATATTTGTGTAGATGTAGATTAGCTATTGCCCGCCACGACTACAGTTTATTAGCGGCAACTAACAAACTTTACCTCGTTAAAATATTAGTGCCGATGTAGACTAGCTTTTGCCCGCGGCAATTACAGTTTATTAAAGGTAACCAACAAACTTTACCCGTTTATAACATTAGTGTAGATGTAGACTATAGCTTTTGCCCACGACAACTACAGTTTATTAGCGGTAACCAACAAACTACCTCTTGAATATTTGTGTAGATGTAGATTAGCTATTGCCCGCCACGACTACAGTTTATTATCGGCAACTAACAAACTTTACCTCGTTAAAATATTAGTGCAGATGTAAACTAGCTTTTTCCCGCGGCAATTACAGTTTATTAGAGGTAACCAACAAACTTTACCTGTTTATAACATTAGTGTAGATGTAGACTATAGCTTTTGCCCACGACAACTACAGTTTATTAGCGGTAACCAACAAACTACCTCTTTATAATATTTGTGTAGATGTAGATTAGCTATTGCCCGCCACGACTACAGTTTATTAGCGGCAACTAACAAACTTTACCTCGTTAAAATATTAGTGCCGATGTAGACTAGCTTTTGCCCGCGGCAATTACAGTTTATTAAAGGTAACCAACAAACTTTACCCGTTTATAACATTAGTGTAGATGTAGACTATAGCTTTTGCCCACGACAACTACAGTTTATTAGCGGTAACCAACAAACTACCTCTTGAATATTTGTGTAGATGTAGATTAGCTATTGCCCGCCACGACTACAGTTTATTATCGGCAACTAACAAACTTTACCTCGTTAAAATATTAGTGCAGATGTAAACTAGCTTTTGCCCGCGGCAATTACAGTTTATTAGAGGTAACCAACAAACTTTACCTGTTTATAACATTAGTGTAGATGTAGACTATAGCTTTTGCCCACGACAACTACAGTTTATTAGCGGTAACCAACAAACTACCTCTTTATAATATTTGTGTAGATGTAGATTAGCTATTGCCTGTCACGACTACAGTTTATTAGCGGTAACCAACAAACTTTACCTCTTTATAATATTAAGTGTAGATGTAGACTAGCTTTTGCCCGCGACAACTACAGTTTATCGCGATAAAACGTGTCCTTAGTCCTTTCCCAGGGTTCAAACTAGCTCCATACCTAATTTCATCAACATCGGTTCAGGCGTTTATTCGTGCTTTTGACTACTGAAAAGCCGAAACGATCTTGATGTTTATGTCGTAACGAACACAGGCATTTTTAGAATATTCATATATTATATGGAATTAATGCAGTTCCGTTCCAATTGGTTAAAGATCCACATAACCTGTCGTTTATCGTGTTAATTTCACGTTAACTTCATTTTATGCAATTCAGTTAAAGAAGTATATTTTAAGACATTTTAAACTACCTATCTGGTGTTTTATTTTGGTATATACTACCTACCTAACCTAAAGTATTTCATTTGCCTTTTATTCAAAAAATAGGAGTGGGGGCCGATAACTAGAAGTGAATTAAAGTCGGCCCCCATTTTAATACTTAAAAGCCGATAGCCCTAGGAAACCTATATTACCATTTGCCACCATTTCTCATACAAGGGGTCCGATAGCAATAAATGTATTACCGTAAGCTCCCATTAACATAACGTGGGGGCAGACTTTAATAAATCTACTTAGGGGGATATGAAGCCGGGTAGACTGCGGATTACATATCATGGATCATTTAATAGTTCAAAAAATATTTCCATTGATTAATTAAGTAACTTTAAGTTGGAACTAGTTATACAAATCATATAAACAACTGTTCAAATGTGAACAGCTGTAGAAAATATTTTTTTTATTTTTTTGTTGTAATCCTCTAAATTGAGCGATAAAATGATTCAAGATTAAGTTTTAGTTGAAAAAGGTATAAATAAAACAAAATATACGTGTTTGTGTACGTCTATTATAGTTCATTAGGTACTCTTCAAAATCAATATACATACATACACCCATAATTCATAATTTACAATATAATTATACCGTTTTACATCTATAAAATATGTCATTCGCACTTGGATATCCGATTGTCAATATGTCTCGATATAATCATGGATATGTAAATGGCTGGTGAATACTACATTTATATTCTGGGTTGAAAACGCAATCTTAAAAAACTATAACTATGTTACACAATACAGACAGTAAGGGCGGGAGAGTATTTTAAATCTGTTGCAGTCATATTAGGTATCCCTACACTGTTACGACTTTACTATTTATTACTTTTAAAACTCTATGCTCTCCAGGATACTCCACCGATGCCATCAACAGCGCCAACCAATCAGGGGCAGGTTCACAATTTAAAGGTGGCGATAGAATCCCAGAAAATCTGTAAATTGTAAATCTGTGCACTGATTAGTTGATAGTATTTGGTATTGCGTGTGCGCTTACAATTTTACGGTTGGAGACAGATTGATTTTAATTTATAGAAGTTGTAGTCGTTTTATTCTTAATTGAATGCTCGGTTCACAACTTTTCGTAAGTTTTAAATTCTCGTCGGATTTAATACAAATTGACGGTTCTTACAATTTTAGGGTGACATATCAATCGAAATATGTCCACATAATATGCTACTCGCTTAGCACGTATTCATTTTATTTCAGATTAATTAACGTTCATTTCTAAGTGTGGGTGTCAATATCAACGTTTGTACGTAGTGCCCTTACTGACATTTAGCAAGGCGATTGTTTTATATGTACGTAGGTATAATGAAAATAAACTTAAGGGCAAGGACTTTGTTTGGGTTCTATTTAAGCGAAGGTTTATTTCATATGAAGTGATATCTGCTACAGAACTTTTAATACAGTTAAAGCACTTTTTAATTTCTCAAATAAAATGATAAAATAAAAAAATGATATTTCAATATCAAAATGTATTTTTTAAATGGAGGTCCCGCCCCGAGTCTTCGTGCAAAATGAGTTTAATTTACTTCACAACATAGACAATTCAATATTATTTTTACAACATACGATTCTTGTGCCTTATTTTAGTACTATTCGTCGGGTAGTGTGAGCTTCGACGATTTTAACTATTTTAAGAATGTACTTTGGTTTACTTTTTAATATTATTTGCATGTTTATTTAGAACTTTAAGATAACGAAAGGCAAAAAAAGTGCGGAAAATTGAAACAATAACTTTGTTTTCGACGAAATAAGAGAAATTATTTTTCAACACACTTGCTCGCAGTGACTTATGGCAACGCATTTATGTTCATAATACAGCTTATTACACACTAGTGTTTTTTACTTTACATTACCACAGTAGTGCTTTTTACTTTTTTTTCAGTCTCCGCTTAGAGTTTTTATGTCTAACAACAATGAATATTTTTGTGAATAAATAAACTATTTTAGGATGCAAAATGTGATAAATCAATCATCAAAATTATCATTATTTAAGTAACCTCAGTTTGCATATTTAAAACATTATTTTGTGTTTATTAACTGTTTAGCGGTTTGCCAGTGCGCTGTATTTACACCTGCGCGCGCATCGCTAGCGCGGCGCGCGGAAAAACAAAACCAGCGCGCTATTTTACATTAATAATACGTTTTCGTTGTCGTTAATTATTATCAAAAATGTTGACTTCACGTAGGGAAGAAGAGCAATACGAGGTATGACCCCGCCGGAAATACTAATCGAGGCACGAAACGTGAGTGATAGATAGCCTGTTGCCACCAAAATCTAGAGAAAAACTGTTCAATATCATTTTGAGAATAGACAAGTTTTCATATTTCATAAGGCAATTAAATTCGAAAACCATTTCGAGTTATTGCGACGATGATCATAATTCATATTTTTACAAAAAAAATAGTGCAATAACTACAAAGATATTAAGTAATAACTCTCAACCAAGCAGAGTTCGATGGAATAATAAAATACAGGTGCCTGTAAAGAAAAAAAATTACTACGCTAGAGCCTGACTTTGACAGATATATAAATGTATTTTTTTCGAATGTGGCTTCGGCATAATCTAGTTCATACCACCGAACTCTGGCAGTTACGTCCTTTTAGAATAAGCTACTTTTTAATAATTAATTTCACGGAAAATATAACTTAGATTGGAAAAAGAAAAAATACGGGTATCTTATTTTTCAATATTACTTCAGAGACAAAATTAAAATAGTAATGTTCAAAATTGGACATGTTGTCAATTGTACTTTCACTAATTGTTGCAATAATTAAAAGTCAATAACAATAAAAGTATATTTTTCCTCGCAAGTGTGTTGAAAAACCTTTGTATGAAACGCGTGTGCACAATTGTATCACTGGCCATATCAATAGCCAGTGGGAAGCAAAATTTTCCTTATTCCTTGAAGGTATTTTTTCATTTGGCCCTTTTTTCTGGTCAAATTAGAAAATACATTACAAGCCAAGTCAGCCAAGTGATTGATTCAAATCCCTACAGTCAAAATCTTCGACGCTCGTCTTAATAATACTCGTGTCAAACAGAAAATTATACATACAGTATCATCAGCAGATTCATAAAAGAACCTTAACAACTACATACGTTAATTAATGTGATTTCCAATAAAAAACACCCTGTTTTTGAAATGAGAAAAGCGCCTAAATAAACATGTGTATTTTTAGAGTATAATAATTAATTAAACTCATCTCAGAATCAAAATACGTTGACCGTTAAAAGTTCAAGGTTATGTCCATACAAAACTAAAGATTATTGCGGAAATATGGAGACTATCACAAAATCCGATTTAGGCCAGATATAACTGTTGAAATAAAATCCCGTTTTCAGTTAGAACGCGTATTAACTATTTAAAACTAGATGTTACTGATCGCCTTAGTTAAAAGTTTAGAGACGACACAAAAAAGCAGTAAGTAGGTTAGTTGGGTTGAACATGAATGATTTTAGATACAAATGGCCATTAAATCCAAAATCATGCATATCAACTGCTTTGTCAAAACAACTTTAACTGAGTAATTAGGTTAAAACGCATTTTGAAAAGGTAGTTAAAACCAGTTTTGACAAACCTGACAAGCAGTAAAAATTTGTTTTAATTATGGTGTTCAGTTTTATTTTTATATAAAACGCGTTCTTACTAAACCCGGGTATTTACTGTAACATATCGATGTCATTAACCTCACGGAGGAATAAAGCAAAGACGGATGCCTTCGGTCAGTTCTTTCAGCAACTTTAAGGTTGAAAATCAAATGACGAATGCCGCAATGAGATCAAACAACGCAAAATTTTATTAGTCATGCATGTCAGTCACTATCAATATCAAACCTTATTGCAATCCACTAAGATTAATTCTATTTCAATACCCAATAGCGGGCCAATAATAGGATTTTGATTAATAAGTTAATTTAAAAACATTTAAAAAAAGCTCTTATGCAGTAGCTATGTCATGGTGAAACTTAGAATGGGCTATCGCAATTAAATGCGTATACATTTCGTGTCTGTGCTGTTAACCGTTGAGGAGTTCCCTAGACAGAATCCAACCCTGAGTGCAGCAACCATGTCATAGTAAAGCTGTCTCTCAAGCGTGCACAAAATTTAGTGTCTGTGCTGTTGACCGTTGAAGAGTAGAACCAGGCTGGCCATAGGCCGCTGGGCTTTTCTAGAAGAGAAGACCGAAAGCTCCGTCTGTTCTTTATTCTTACCTTAAATGCGAAGATAATGACACCGATATACTCGTATCGAAATCGAATCTTGTGGTACACCTTACACGTCACGTAGTCGTCGGATCTCATACTAATATTGTTTTGTAGGGGAAAAAAGTCTTGTCTTGTCGCTATACAAACCATGGTATATACATCTCAAAACTAGGTATTTTCGTAAGACCTAAACCTTTCGTCACGTGACATGCTCACGACTTCGGCAAAACGGCAATGCGCAGCCGTCATTAGTTAAAATTGCATGTTTGTAAGTACCTGTTTGTCAAATGACGTAGTGCTGCCTCTGGTGTTAGTTCGTCAGGCCGCCCAGGTTCCCTAAGGCGTGGCTTAACAACGGCTATTAATCAATAACAGCCGGTACCGACAACTTAACTCTTTCACCGCTGGAAAACATACGTTGTTTTTGAAAGCGCGACGCCAATGCGGCAAAATATGCCCAGCGTGTTTTTAGACGTGATTTTAACTCAGTGACGTCATCGTTAGTACCCGGAAATAGACTCGCTTTGAATAGGTCAGCAGTGCCCTCCGAACCACGGAGCGATGGAAAACCGCACATAATTTAAAAAAGTCATTGGTGCGGAGCCTAGGACAGAACCCGGTATCACTGGATTCTAAGTTGCACTATTGAACCTTTAGGCTACCATCGTTGTTAGCAACTGGAACCCACGGATTAACGTGCCCAAATTAGAAGCGAAGGTAAACTGCACATAAATTATTAAGTAATCAGTACGGGCGAGGACCGAACCCGGTGAAGTTGGATTGCAAGGCATACATATTCCCGCTCGGCCAGCATCATGGTCACGAGTGTTGAGCATGTCATGAGATGGACAGATGCCACAGGTTCCTGTAGAAAGCACGCAATAACAAATACACCTATAATTATATTGTTATTGTTATATTGCACTGCAATACAACTGCACCTAAATGATGGCTACAAATGCAATAAAAAATAGCTTTTTCTGACATCGTAGACAATGTTTAATGCAGTGTTATCACATTACACTCTTTATATTATTATTTTACTCTGAAATATTCGTACGCAGCAACAAAATAAACAACATGTTGCAAAACACGAACTTATGTCTAAACAGATTATCATTATATAACATAACAAAAATACATTAAACGTTAAAGCAATGTTTCAATATTTTTTTTATATTTTTTGCAATTTTATCCTATTTACATTTTGATAAGAGGTGGGATGCCTATTTAGTATTATATGAAAAATAATTTCTTTGAGAATGATTCAAGTGACGAAATCTACCCTAGTTTTGAAATAAGTTCCTCTAGTGTTCCGTCTAAAAGTTGTATGGAAGAGATTATTAGAGACAGACCGACCAGTTTTCTTTTTAACTCAGTGTTTTTTTTTAGTTTTACATACAATTTAACCAGTCATTTCGAAAAGGGCACGAGTCATTCTTTTTACAAATATCACTTTTTGGAGCGATTTTATTCATTGAACCGTTTTACATATATCCTACGAAAAGGGCACATCTTCATGTACTCCAAGCCAACTTATAAAGCAATCGAAAATTAAAGTCTATGTGAAAACGGCACAAGTCCTGGACTCATGCCCTTTTGAAGTGATAATTATTGTTATAAGGAGGCTCAAAACTGGAGATACTTATATATCAAAAGTGGAGGACAAAACGTTTTAAGAAACTGTTGCTATCTGTGGATTCCTATGGCCCCTAACTTTTTGTGTAACATTTCACATTGTCCAAGTCGGAACCAGGTCTTGTGACAACACGTGAATCCATGGATTGTATTTTCAACCGCATTCCAGCTCTTACAGAGGATGGAGTTTAGCAAGAAAATTACTACAGTATATCTAAAAATCTTTGAATTTGTGTGTTCATCTAAGAGGTCATTCCGAAAATGGCATTAGTAAGAGATTTTTAATTTATGATATCTGTATGATAAATTAAATCTCAAAAAAATAAATATATTTCATCTATTTATCCTATGTTCAGTTTGTTTACACTTTATTAATATGCAACTTTTTTTTTGTTTTTCTTGGAAAGTTTTAACTAATGGACTCGTGCCTTTTCCGAAATGACGGGTTCAATTATGTTAGGGACAAATCTTGCAAGTCTATTTGTCATCTTAACTACACTTGTGTGCCAAATTTCAGATTCATTGGATGTCGTTAAGACCACTTAACGACGTCCAATGACGCTGAAATTTTGCACACACGTGTAGTTCTGATGATGATACAATATTACGGTACCATAGAGCGGCTCTGATGATGGAGCCCGAAGGTAGTCACAGTAACCCAACGATCATATGATGAAACCCTTTCGAGTATGGGCTCATATATAATTTGTCTCAATGATTTCTGCTCTTATGTAGCTGGTTTTCTCTTATAAAGTATTTTTTATAAAACTTATTTATTTTTCGAAAGATAATTATGAAGGCCCTTCACAATTAACTAATTTAACACGAAAAAACATACATTAATCAGATCAATATAACAACACAATTTTGTCAGTCCAATGAAATAGCTTTCAACATTTTGTATAAATAATATTGAAAAAAAAGGAAGCCGCATGAGAACAGATGTTGAATAATATTAAAAGGAAGCCGCATGAGAACAGATGTTGAATAATATTAAAAGGAAGCCGCATGAGAACAGATGTTGAATAATATTAAAAGGAAGCCGCATGAGAACAGATGTTGAATAATATTAAAAGGAAGCCGCATGAGAACAGATGTTGAATAATATTAAAAGGAAGCCGCATGAGAACAGATGTTGAATAATATTAAAAGGAAGCCGCATGAGAACAGATGTTGAATAATATTAAAATGTACCTTATAAATTTGTGGATGTTAATTGACTTATATCTCGATTAAAATATATATATTTTTATTTTCTTACAATTTTATCTAAAATAAATAATTTTGAATATCGTACCCGACTAAGTCACCTCAATAATCAATCGCTGCACGCGTGACGTCACATGACTTCGTTCGTTGAGTTCAGTCTGATGAACTAGTGTTGGTTTTGTGTCATTGTCAATACCTATATATGAATTCTACTGACGTCACATTCTAAGCCCTGAAGGTTATAGCGCGAACATTGTAAAATGACTTGTCTCTATTTATACCCTTTTTATATAAAATAATCTACGAATACGATTATGAATATCCCGAACACTTATTTGTTTCCAAAATTGTCATTCAGTCTAATTCCATTTTGGTAGCGTCTTTAGTTGGTGTCTTATTTAAAAAAAAAATGAATATAGTACATATATAAAAGTATACGAAAAAAATACAATTATCTACATATGACGTTTTGCCTTGACAGGACACTGCGGAATGCGCGTGACGTCACAGCTTCCTAAATATTTTGGATGAAAGGTTGTTTTGTAACCCGTGTGGCTGAAGTTTGTACACGTTTATGCAAAAGTGACGTCCTGCGGTCGCCATGACAGCTAGGGTCGTTTTGGCGCGATTCAATTTAACAACTCACAAAATATAACGATTTTCATTTGTTTTTTTAAAGATCTTCTGATTTTAGTGCACTTTTCGATTTAGTATACGAAAATTAGTCATTGAGAACCCTTTTTAATCCACTTCACAAAAGAAGGAGGTTCTATGTTAGACAGCATGTTGTTTTCTTTATTTTATTGTTGTTTTGACCGATTTCTCCAACAATTGCGGACCGTTTTTGTAATAATTATTTTTGTAATAATTATTTTCATTTTGAAAGAATATAAATTGAATATAATTGAAAGAGATCATTTAAAAAAACAAATCTACAAACCATAAAACCACCTGGTTTAGAAATACCAGATTTATACAATAAAATAAGGAAATTAATAAATTATTAATTCTGTATACAAATTGTTAAAATATAGTGAAAGAAGCAAACATTGAAAGATTTTCATCAGACTCAATACCTAAACCATAATGAAATAACAATATTATCCTAAAATCCTTGTCCGAATACAAAAATCATAAAAATTAGATTTTTTATGTCAAATAAAGTTAGGTACACACTTGTGAATAGTTATGGGAAAATGCACGAAGAAATAGTGATAGTACGATTGTGTTCCCTTACAAGTGACATAATTTAACAATTAACGAGTCATTTTAGTAAGTTTTACAAATGTATTTTGATTAGCTAAGTGACTCGACTTTTGTTGAAATAAAAGCGGTGTAGTGAACATTTTAACCGTACATATTGCTTCGATTTCTTTGTCTCAATCTAAATTCGCGATCACGCGCCAGGATTTGAACCTGCGAACCTCCGGAATGCCGTTCCATCGCTTTCCCAACTAGTTCATAGTTCCAAATGTTGACCTAATTTGCGTTCTGTGTTCATAGTCCAAATATATAAATTAACTGTCCAAATGTATGGATAAAATTAACAATATTATAGTTGATAGTTATTTAACAGTTTGACCATGGTTAAGAAAAGGGCCATAGGAAGGTCAGTTACAGTAAAATGAATGAAAATGTAGCAAAGTTTGTACCCAAAAGATGTTGCCGAAGCAATTTCCTATAGGATTCTGAAGAAATTGTGATAAAGCGAAAGATTACAACTATGAAATTATCACTGGGTAGTTTATAAGGCAATTCCTAAAGGAAACTTCAATATTATCGTACTTTTAGTGCATCCTTTAGCAATATACAATAATTTTCTTATAAATTAAACACATTAATTGATTATTTTACTTTTATTAACAGTTGATTTAACCGCTCATATAAATATAACTTATGAACTGTAGTATAATTTATAATCTAAGAAATCTGCCTACACTATTTGACTATGTATAAACTTTTTATGCCAAATACCAACTTGCCTAAAGACATAAATTAAGACATGATATTATTATTTATATGATTTCATATCCCAGACAGAGATCACATCATTTATTTATGCCAAAATATTATTATGTCAAATTGCTAAAGTATGCACCCACCCTAACTTTACACTTAAAACATAGACCACATAGCCATCCACACACATTGGTCCGAGCTAAATACACATACAAAATATACGTAAAAACGTACGTCCGTCGCGCTACAGTTTGCTTGCAGTATGGGTACTTTACAAAAAATAGTTCGTAGTTTTTTATTTGCAGAAATTCATAGTAATAAAGAAAGCCAGAGAAAATTTGTCTAATTCAATTTCTAATAACATTTCTCAAAGTAAATTTGGATTACGGACGGGATTTAACTACTCTCTGCGCAAATTATCTTAAACCAAAAAAGCTACCGGTGCCACTACATCGCACTCGAAATGTTTTTTAAAAAAAGTAGTGACTCCCACTGAGTTTCCCGCGCGTATAATTTCCGGGATAAAAAGTATCCTATGCTGTTTTATGTACATAGCTACATTTAAAATTTCCTAAAATTATTTCCAGCCGTTTCAGCCAAGCCGTTCAAGCGCCCCAAACAAACATACAACGTTTCACATTTTAGCGGGGATGGTTTTCGCTAAGCAGGTGTTACTGCAAAATCATAATAGTTTAATTTTCTGTTTATTTCTCGTGCAGTTGTATGCACCAGTCGTATGCCCATACTGTAAGCATACTGTATCATCACTAAGCTACAACATATACATACAGTATATTATTGGTTATTAAATTAATATATCATTTTGTGTATCTTCAAGATTTTACCCAGACGCTGTTTTGCTGTCTTCATACCTTTTTTCAGTCTTGTATTATCTGAAACAGTAATATCAATTTCTATTATTGCAGTTTGATGATGAATTGGTGCAGTGTGATTGAAACAATATTTATTTTGTTGCAGTTGACAATTAATTGGTTCAGTGTGATTGAAACGATATTTATTTTATTGCAGTTTGACAATTAATTGGTTCAGTGTGATTGAAACGATATTTATTTTATTGCAGTTTGTCAATTAATTGGTTCATTGTGATTGAAACGATATTTATTTTATTGCAGTTTGACAATTAATTGGTTCAGTGTGATTGAAACGATATTTATTTTATTGCAGTTTGACAATTAATTGGTTCAGTGTGATTGAAACGATATATATTTTATTGCAGTTTGACGATGAATTGGTTTAGTGCGACAGTACGTATTGGCTTAGGTACTTACTCTGGTTTTTTGGTGTGTTGTGTACAGGCGGCGGAGGTCGCCGGCTCTTTGTCGCGAGCACGGCGCGCTTTGCGTTCTGAAACAAAACCAAATTGCTAGAGCATTCGTTCGAAATAAGTTAAGAAACTCGTTTTTTTAATTTTTAAATATAATGTCACCATTATATTGTCAAAACCAAAAGATTACAATTTGACGGATCCTAATAGATTGTAAACAAACGAAACGTCGTGAACGGACATGCTATTTGCTAGCTGATGGACCAGTAAGTGCGCAGTTTTAACGAATTAGAATAAGTCAGATTGTAATCTATCGGTTCTTACAATAAATCAGTGACATTATATAAATTGTGCAAAATTCTTAAAAAATACTAATATGACAAAAGACGCCAATCCCAAGGCTATTACGCTTTTTTTTAATTGACTTCTACAGAATGGAGATTTTAATTCGAACGTATGCTTTTAATGTATGTACAATCATCATCAGCCCGTGTGAGTCCACTGCTGGACATAGCAGACATAGCCTCTCCTAAAGCACGGCACTGAGCCTGATCTTCAGCTCTTCTCTTCCAACTGCTGCCAGGCACTTTGCGTATATCGTCGCTTCACCTAGCTGGAGGGCACCCTACACTACGTTTACCGAGTAGCAGTCTCTAGCTAACTAATCCTAAGGGCTATGTCGACGACTTTGGTTCTCTGCCGGATCACCTCATTCCGGATAAGATCTTTCAGAGAAACTCCAAGCATACAGGCATAAGCCCTTTCCATAGCCCGCTCAGCTACCTTAAATTGGTGGACTAGTCGTACCTTGAGTGTCAACGACTCGGCTCCGTATGTCATAACAGGTAGGACACACTGGAGACTTTTGTCTTCAAACTTAACGGTATTTGCGACGAGAACACTTCGACGAAGTTTCGCAAATGTTGCCCAGTACAGCTGTATTCTTCTGCGGGTCTCACTCTCGAAGTTGTTTTTACCTAGTTGCAAAGTTTGCCCCAGATAAACTTATTCCTGAACGACTTCGAGATAAGTTCGTTAGCAGCAATTGGTTCCGGGATAAGATGTTCGTTGAATATAACCTTGGTTTTGTCCAAGTTCATCCGGAGACCAATGCGTTGAGACGAATCAGCTAGGCTGCCCAACATCTGTTGCACGTCCTGCAACATTTCTGCCACAATGACGATGTCATCCGCGAATCTCAAGTGTGAGATGTACTCACCGTTAATGTTAAATCCACATCCTTTTCTTTCTTTTTTTTTCCTTTTTTCCCCCCATGTCCCACACCTCGATGCAGGGGATATGCTTAGTCTGCGGGTTCTGTACTTGGACGGTCATTGTTGCGGCGTTATACAGACATCTCAACATTTGGATATACAGCCAGTCGACTTGGCATCGTTCAGGGACTCCAAAACAGACCAAGTCTCGGTAGAGTCAAAGGCTTTCTCATAGTCCACAAACGCTAGGCACAGGGACTGATTATACTATTCTGTCTTCTGAAGAATCTGCCGCACTGTATGGATGACGTGGTCTATGGTGCCGTATCCTCCCCGAAAACCGGCCTGGTCTATTGACTCGACGAATTCCAGCCAATAGATCGGTACAATTCGTGATGCTCGAAAACAGCTTGTAGCCATGGCTCAAGGAGAGAAATGGGCCGATCGTTTTTCAAAAGGGTCTTGACTGTCACCCTTTTTGAAAAACATAACGACTACACTCTTGTTCCAAGCCTTTAAAGTTCTCCCAGAGAAGAGAACTGAATTAAACATACGCTGAAGCTCTTTAAGCGTGGGAGTACCTCCTGCTTTCAGGAGTTCCGTAGTAATTCCGTCCTCACCCGGTGCTTTTCCATTTTTGAGCTGTTACAGAGCCATATCGATTTCGTCACGGCTGACTTCTGGCAGCTCTTCGGTATAGTGACGGGTCAGAGTGGACCTGGAATGTCCAATAGCGGGTTCAGGTTGCGACGCGTGTGACACGTACAGTCGGCCTTAGAAAACCTCAACTTCCACGAGAATCTCCGGCTTAGAAACGACAACTTTTCCGCTTGATTTGGTCGTCTTGACTTGTCAGATGGCTTCGATCAAGCTGTTGTACGAAGACTTTTGACCCCCGATTTCGAGTTCGCTCTATCGCTTCTTCTATAGCGCTTCTATTGGAGCGTCGGACGTCTCGCCTTATAGTAGGAACCAATCTTTATGGCAGCTATGAAGTTAGGCACAATAGCTAATTTTAGGTGTAAGTGGGCTTTGGAGAGGTGCGAGGCCGGGGCACGCCCTCCGCATCCCGCGCGCGCCCTCCGCAGTTGTGTGCTTGTGTGCACGCTACATACTTACGCTGCACACATTTGTGCGATTCTATTCAAGTACAGTCTAGTTTGTTATTTAAAGTTGTTTGTTACTGTTTATTACCAACCAATACAATCCACCAACACAACACCCCTTAATTACATAATACCATTAGCATATTACTATTTAGTTGGCGTATGTTAACATAATTTCATGATTGGTTAAACAGTATTGACTTGGTTAAACTTTAAGCTTCGACGCTAATTTAGCTACAAAAACATAGCTATAGGTATAATATTTTTTAATCCTTCCATTATTTTTATGTTCCACATTTTTTTGAATATTTACTTTATTTACATGTGACATATTCTAGAAGTAGGTAGTAAAAATTGACTCTAATAATTGCAAACCTTACTGTACCAGCGCGAAGTCGCACTCGCAACCGCCATAAAATTTGGTTCCTACTGTACCTACTGTAGCTTTGATATTTGCTTATTCAAAGCCCGCTGATCTGACGAAGTAACTGCTGGATCTTCGCATCGTTTCTCAAGACTCAAGCTGCAGAGACTCCACCGAAAGTTTTGATTTCCTACCTTTACAACTGCCTCTAGCAGTACTTCGTTCCCTCTTTCCTCAAGATTTCCAACGTCAATTGTGCTTTACAAGGCAGCGAATCGATTCTTCAGGTTTGACTGGAATGTTTCGAATCCAACAACGATTTGGAGCAGGTTAGGTCGGAGCGTGGACTTCATCAAACGGAGACGTTCAAGCTTGCAATCAAAATGCCTCGGACAAGTCGGTGATCAATCCCAGTTTTAAACCTACTGATCACAGAGATATCTCTGAATATGCGCTTTTTTGTCCGCTATGATTAAGTCGATTTTATTTTTCGTCACACCATCGATGCTTTTCGGGACTCACAGTCCAGTCTCACAGTCAGTGCACACGTTTCGGCTCCATATGTAATTACGGGTAGGACACACTGATCAAAGACTTTCGTCTTTAGGCAATGTGGGATGGGCGACGAGAAGACATGACGAAGTTTCCCAAATGCTGCCGAATCCGCCTACCGGCTTCCCTCTCAAAGTTGTTTCTGCCCAATATAAGAGTTTGTCCTAGGTAGACATATTTGTGCAGGAGGCACAAATTCGAGAGGCATGTCACTAACGACTATTGGTTCCGGTGTAATGTGTTGATTTATCATCAATTTTGTTTTGTCGATGTTCATGCTGAGGCCAATACGTCGGGAGGCATCCGCTAGGCTGGTCAGCATTTGTTGCAACTCTTGTAGCGACTCCGCCATAAGGACAATATCGTCTGCGAATCTCAAGTGTAGGATGTACTCGCCGTTTATGTTGATGCCCATTCCATTTCAGACCAACATCTTGAACATACCCTCCATTGCGTTGGTAAACAGTTTCAATTCAATTCATTTATTTCAATATAGGTACAACATGGTACACTTATGAACGTCAACAGAGAAAAAATAATACAATTCTATTATAAACAATTAAAAAAAAACAATAAATTAGGGATATAAAGTAAATTTATGCAGTAAAAAGTAGATTAGAGTTTAGTAATAATGTTTTTTTTTTTAATTACGTTGAATGACGAGACGGGCAGGTCGCTCGCCTGATGGTAAGCGTCACGCCTGTCCATAACAGTTGCAGTGCCACCCAGAACCTTGGTTGCAAAGTCTTGCGCGTCACTGCTCTGCGCTCGTCACCCTGAGACATTGTTTGTTAAGTCTCATTGCCCAGTAATTTCAATGGAAACATTGCCCTTCAAACCGAAACAGAGAAATGTTTACACACTACTGCTGAACTACCGATTGAATACCTGACAAAGGTGTGGTACTTCCCCAGGCGTGCTCTTGCGTAAGAGGCCTACCACTACAAAAAGAGTCAACATTCAGCCATAAAGCCTTGTCACTAAAAAAAACCATAACACTATAATATGCCTTTTGCATTAAAATAGTTATTTGTTATGCAAGGAAAGTGATTTTTTGGCGAGAGTACTTTTTATTGAAACCTGAGCAAGCGAAGGATTCTAGGATTGAACCACGAGCGTAGCGAGTAGTTCAAATATAGAATCCTGAGCGTAGCGAGGGTTTCAAAAGTACGAGACGCCAAATAACTTTGCTGCCGTGCGCAACACAAAACTTTTCACCTCACTACAGCGAGAAAAATGCTAGGTGCAAGAAAAACAGCTAAAATAATATATTATATTAGTGTTTATAATAATAATAAAAAATGCGCCGTCGCGGTATGCCTGGCAGATGTGTAAACATAATAGAATAGAGTCGAACAGAATCGAATAGAAGATTTGAAAAGAGACGAATAGAGTCGAATATGGTTAAAAAGAGTCAAATAGAGTCAAATAGAACGAAAAGAGTCGATTAGAGTCGAGAAGAGTCGAATAGGGAATAATAGAGTCGAGTAGAGTAGAATAGAGTAGAACAGAGTAGAACAGAGTAGAACAGAGCAGAACAGAGCAGAACAGAGCAGAACAGAGTAGACCAGAGTAGAACACAGTAGAATAGAGTAGAACACAGTATAATACAGTAGAACAGAGTAGAATAGAGTAGATGAGAGTAGAATACAGTAGAACAGAGTAGAATACAGTAGAATGGAGTAGAACAGAGCAGAATAGAGTAGAACAGAGTAGAACAGAGTAGAACAGAGTAGAACACAGTAGAATAGAGTAGAACAGAGTAGAATAGAATTGAAAATGAAAAGAGTCGAGTAGAGTGGAGTAGAGTTGAGTAGAGTCGCGTAGAGTCAAGTAGAGTCGAATAGAGTCGAGTAGACTTGATTAGAGTCGAGTAGAGTCGAGTAGAGTCAAGTAGAGTCGAGTAGAGTCGAGTAGAGCCGATTAGACTCGAGTAGTGTCGAGTAGAGTCAAAAAGAGGCGAATAGAGTCAAGTAGAGTAAAATCGGATCGGATAATAATAGAATATAAATTAGTACTTAATAAAGTATTTTCAGTGAATTGTCGGTATAGAAAATTATTGAATAGAAAGGTTCGAATTTTAAAAACTCTTTCCACGCTAGCGGGTAAAATGCAATTTTGCACTCAGATTTCGAATGACAAACAGAATCTTTCCGAGCTTGTGAGGTGAAAAGTCCTTTACTTTAGTTTTAAACACAGTGTCAATTTGAATCAATAGTATTTTTGGCATTAAATTATAAAAACGGACACAGTTTTGTTAAAATTGGATTTGTTCAGTTTGCCGGTCATGGACTTGGACGGACATAGTAGCAGCGTCATAAAGGCACCTCAATACTTGAATATGTCGCCAGTCCATTTGGCATAGCTGCAAATAGTCCAGAACAGACCCGGTTTCAATGGAGTTAAAGGCCTTCTCGTAGTCCACAAAAGCCAGACAGCGGCCGATTATACTGTTCTGATTTCTGCATAATCTGGACATCTGTGTGTATGTGGTCTACGGTGACATATCCTCCGCAAAACTCGGCCTACTCGGGAGGCCGGAACTCATCAAGTCAACGCGCGAGACGATTGCTGATGACTCTTGAGAACAACTTATAGACGTGACTCAGGAGTGAGATGGGCCTATAATTCTTGAGGAAGGTTTTATCCCCTTTCTTGAAGAATAGTACCACCACACTCTTGTTGCATGCACGCCTCTGGAGTTCTCCCACAGTTGATGACGGAATTAAATAAAGCTTGTAGCTCTCTGGGGACAGAAGCACCTCCTGCCTTTAAGAGCTCAGAGATAATACCGTCCTCACCAGGGGCTTTTCCCTTCTTGAGTTGGTCTCAAGACCATCTTCACCTCGTCCATGCAGACATCTGACAGCTCATCGGTGTAGTGGCGGGTCAGTGTGGGCCTTTTTTTTCTTTTTTTTCTTTAATCCTCACTAGGGATTGCCGGTCGAAGAGCATGTGGATCATATAATCAGCCATAGAAATTGTCGACCTCAGCTGTTCTTAGCTTTGTCAGATGACATCCACCAAGTTGCTACACAAAAACCTTGTACCCTCGGTTCTGCTCAATTGCTTTTTATATAAGGCGTGTATTGGAGCACCGAAAGTCACGTCGCGTCGGTTTCGTGATTTTCTTCGCCCGAAAAGCAGTCGCTCAGCGAGCTACGAAACGGAGTATGCTTGGGGTTTCTCTAAGGGATCGCATTCGAAACGAGGAGATCCGGCAGAGAACGAAAGTCACTGACATAGCTCAAAGAATTAGCAAACTGAAGTGGCAATGAGCCGGTCACATTAATCGAAGAACCGATAACCGGTGGGGTAGACGAGTCCTTGAGTGGAGACCACGACTCATACGTTACCTGTGGGTGTGGCGGTGGCGGCGCGGGCGCACGTGCGGCGGCGGCCGCGTGCAGCGCCGCGCGCACGCACTCGCGGCGCACGCCAGCGCGCGCGGGCCCGCGTAGCCGCGGCACCAGGCGACCGAGGCGCGCGCGTGGCGACCACGACTCATCCCTGCAAACACCGTTTACATGAAATACCGGTCTAAATGAGCACAGAATTCATAGTTAAACTTTAAGGGTGTTTATTGCTCCGTGCTTCGGAGGGCACGTCGGTCATGCTCGCTAGCAATTTAGAACATTCGATAATAGACCTTTTCATCAGCCACAATGTGCATGCGTGAGCCGCATGACTTCCGTTCTGAATTCAAATGTTTCGAACATGTTTGGGAGTTTTCATAGAAACTAGTACATTTACGAATTGGAAATCTGTTCAAGGTAAAAAAAAAAGGAGTCGCTGATTTGGATATTTTTTTGTCGTATAGAGATATTCTAGTATACTAGTATATATAAGTGAAACCTGAAAAAGGTCTAATGTTTTCATTAAATCTAATTTTTTACTTTGTTGATTAAAGCTGTTTGTTTTCTATAAGTGTAAAATAAACTTAATTTATAATACAAAAACCCCGCCTGCGAACAAAATTATTGAATATGAGCTGCAACAATAATCACACTAATCAGAAAAAGGCGAAAGTTTGTATGTATGTTTATTTGTACTTCTTCACGCTTAAGCGGCTGAACAGATTTGAATGAAATTTGATATGCAGGTAACTTATACCCTGGATTAATTAATTGCATTGCAAATAATGTGTATGTAGTCTACATTTGTATTTTTTTTATAAACTTTTTTTTAGGTTTCCATAGTCTAACAAGGAACTCTTACAGTATCTTCATGTCCCTCTGTCTGTACTTTTGTAACAGCCATTTCAACACCTGCTAGGAACAACATTGTAACTCAGTTTGCAACCCACTGAATAGAGCACCGCGCGCGGTCTAGCGGCCGGTAGGTTATTAGCGCGCGCAAGTACATCGTGTGAAACGGGCCTGACCTTATATATAATCAGAGACTCACTTGTCCCCCTTGGTCCGGTCGGGCCGGCTCCGACTGTTCCGCCGCCGCCGCGTCGCCGCCCACTCCTCGTCTTCATCAGAACTCATCTCCAGGGAGGGGTACACTGGAACAATCACAGCATCGTTATTGATTAATAGCAGTCGTTAAGCCAAGTCCGAGCCCTCAGGAGGCTTTACACTCTTTACTAAAGCGAAGGTGGCTGAGTGACAATTTTGTCACCGGGCTTGATCAGCGACACCAATGACTTTTAAATAAGTGCGAATTTGCATTGTTCCGTACTTCGGAGAGGTCGTTCAGACGTCGGCCCAGTTGCTGAGAATTGATAGCAGTCGTTACACTAAGCCACGTCAAGAGGCCCCTGGGCGGCCTAACAAACTCTGACACTCGATATACCATCCAGTAGTTTCAGCGTGATGCGTGATTTTTTACATCATTTTCAACCCCTATCCCGCGGGAACCCTTTACTTTTTTCCAGAAAAAAGTATTCTAAATGTTAATCCATAACATAAGCTATGATTGTGCCAAGTTGCATCAAAATCCGTCCGGTAGTTTCAGCGTGATGCGTGTTCAAAGAGACAGAGAGACAAAACTGTTTTGGCCTCCATATCGACACAAAATAACAAGCTCAAATTAAAATTTTATAACCCCTGACTCTCCACCCCCCATTATAGCAAAGGAGCATATCGATCACATCAGTTTTCAAACATAAAAATTGTTCCATCCGTTTGCGAGCTACGATCGTCACCCCAATTCCCCCACCCCGATTCAATTCACATCAGCTTACAAACAGAAAAAGCGCATCAAAATCGGTCCATTCGTTTGGAAGCTACGATTTTCACCTCCCTTTTCTCACCTCCCCCCTCCCCATATATCTAAGAACCATCTTGATCACATCAGCTATCAAACAGAAAAAACCGCATAAAAATCGGACCATGCGAATGGTGTGACGAGGTCCAAACCTCTTTCATAATAATACTCTATTGATATCTTAATTCTTTCATAATCCATTTCTTTTCATTTTGATAGTTCATTATTCATTCTAAATACAAACAACCTGTCATTCTTAAATTGTCATTGATTCGCTCAAGTCTGTGTTCTTGGACCTAACTTTTAAAGAAACAGAATACACACGTTATATATACTAAACTAAATATATTTCATTTCAAAACCTAAGTTTGCTGAATATAGCTGAAGGAAACGTGTACGTATGAAGACTAGCAGCTACGAAGCCTCCACTGCCCGTTGAAAAATGAAGGCTCGCACTACTAAGTACAATTAAATTATTGTGAGCAAGGAGTCCCTTTGAGCTGGTAGACACCCTCTTTCCGGCTACAATGGGAGCTACGATGCCACAGACAGACATACACACAGTGACACACAAGCACACACAGTGATACACACCCTAAACTTATAACACCCGTCTCTTTGTTCGAGGGTTACAAAGAACACGTCACAACTATCTGGTTTCATCTATGGACAAATTAAGTCATTCAAAGATCCGAAAGTAGTAATCCATCCATAACAATATATAAAAGTTAAACGTTGTCTGTTAGTTTGTTTGTTTGGGGAGCGTTCACGTGATAACGGCTGGACGGATTTTGATGAAATATTTGAGAAATAAGAACTTGAAATATTTTAAAAATCGACAATCTATAAAGAGCCTCCATTCTATTAAAAAAAGAACGAATAAAAGGACTTCGCTTTAATGAATTACAACTAATGCATTTTGACTTTCAACACCTCTCCCAGGGTCACCAAGCTGAATTTTGTAATAAAAAGTATCCAGTGTCCTACCTCGTAGCACAGAATACCATCGCCCATCGCGTGCAGTCTAGAATGCACCGTATCACACCGCGCGAAAACTTCCATTGCTCTAACCGTTTCAGAATCGCTCTGTCCCTTTTTCGCTCGGTAGGGTTGTATTAAGATATGACTAGGTATACTTGTACTACTAATTATTCTGTGATATGTTATGACTTAGATATTGTAACAGAATAAATAAGTAATAATGTACTATGTTATTACTTATTATTATAAATTAAAATAGTTCTATTACATACAATGACATTCTTATCAGAATAGACCGACTACCTCATTTTTACTACCTACCTATCCCGTTTTCAGAACGCCGATAAGTTTAGTGAGATACCTACCTACGTATGAGTGTCGTTGGTTGATTATGATTATATCCTATAGGTATTGCACTTTAATGAATAAAGGTGTCTGAATTCCTTGCTTTATAATGAGTGAAAGTCGTCGTTTCTATCACTATTCAAATAGCCGAATGCTATGCAGTACCTTCTAGGTTACTTCTTGGTACTCGTAATTAAAACACGAATAAAATTTGACAATAACTTTACGTAAGTAGGTACTTTATCGCTAAGTATAAGGCGCGCGACTCATCGAGCGCACGCTTGACACTCGACTGAACGGACCCGAATATTGGGTCCTCGAATTTATTTGTACTTGTTGCGGAGTGCGACCCCTCCGGCCCTGCTCGTAGTATGAACTCAAATCATGCCAAGTTTCATTTGGATTCATTTAGTACTTTCGGTGATGCGCGGCCTACATACAGACAGGCAGACAGACAAATATGAAAACAAAAGTCTTGTCTTCAGTATTGGATTATAACACTCTCTATTTTTTTTCTAAATATATTTAATGAACAGAATTGGACCCGTTACAGTTTCATTATAAGTATAGATAGAGCAAGACTTATTTGTAACGCCCAGGTAGTGATCCTATCCAGGTAGTGATCCTATCAATAAAAAAAACGTACGAAAAAAACATGGTTAAGATGTGACACGTACCGTACTCCTCGTCCCGGTGCACCTCCTTGATGACATCCTCCTCGTCGTCGAAGGTTTCGTCGTCAGCGGAGAGCGCAGGCGCCACATGCGCACTCTTGCGCGCGCGCTTGCTGCCGCCGGCAGTGCTGCCGCCGGCAGTGCTGCCGCTGCTGCTAATGAAAACATTAACAAGGCATAATTGAAAGTGCAAAAAAAACCCGACTGCGAACATAGCTAAAAAGAGGGAAAAAAGTTTTGACCAGCTTTAAATCGTTTTAGATCCTAAATGGATTTAGATTACCTATTCCATGATACCCCCACTTAAGAGGGTATTTCTTGCACGTGACGGGCAATGGTTAGATATTTGACTGCGCTGCGCTAGTTGTGTGCACCGTCACGCACATATCAGTAAGTTCTCTCGGACTGTTTATGCGATTGCAACTCCACGGTTAACTGTACGGTTTGGTTAGCGTGGGCTTTTATATATATATATATATATTTATATATATATATATATATATATATATATATATATATATATATATATTTCCATTTATAACATTGTAGTTTTGTTTTTCCATTTGCCTGACAAACAGTTTGTCGGAAGTAAGCTACATATTTTTACTTAGTTCACTTTAAGTATGGATTTCCGCAAATTAACGCCTGATTCAACTATACCTTACACATTTAAATTTAATTGCTATTTCTGTTTTTCCTGACACTTGAAGATCCACACTCATTTCTTGTACTATTTCTCCAGTGATTTAATAAAAAACTACACAACGTTTCGTAAAATTAAATATGTAGATGGGTCATTCATTATACTAAGCGTTTTATATTATGTTTTATCTACACTCATATCGTAAAATCCGGATTATGAACTCAAAAATGGTAGCATAATGATATACATTACACACGGCACGTCTGTATAAGAAAATAATAAATTATAACACTGTTTTATGAACTAAACCGCGTACCATTAGAGCACCATTAAGGCTCCGCACCTACGAGGGTTTTTGTCATTTATTATCTATGGCGGCGCGTGTTAGAACGTATGCGCGCGAATTCGCTGTGGACTGGAATTTGATGCCATTTTACTTTACATTAGTAACTAACTTTTTTTTTTAATTACGGACTAGGCAGTCGTTTGACCACGATCTCACCTGATGGAAAGCGATGATGTGGTCGAAGGTGTAGCACGCTTGCCTAGTAGATACCTATTCACTCTTGACTTGAACACATCTGGGTTATAATTTAAAAACCGGAAACACTGACGAGGGCAGGGCATTCCACTCCTTTGCAGTTCTTATAATAAATGAAGAAGCGTAACGCTTCGTTCTTATGCGAAGTACTTCAACCATAAAAGGGTGGCGCTTTGCTGATCGTCTAGTCATACGGTGATGGAAAGGTGATGGGGGAATCAGGTTGTGCAGTTCTTGTGCACACTCTCCATAGTGCAATCTGTAGAATGCCGACAGGCTTGCTACCTCACGTCGATGCGCCAGATTTTGAAGCTTACTCTTTACCAGAGTGTCATCGCCAATGAGCCTGATAGCACGTCTCTCAATTGAATCCAAAGACTCGAGCTGATACTTGGCAGAACCGTCCCAGAGGTGGCAGCAGTACTCCATACAAGATCGGACCTGTGCTTGATAAAGATTCAAAAGCTGTCCAGGTGTGAAGTACCGCCTAACACGTCTGCTATTTAGTAGCATTAAACTTAACCAGGTTAGCATCGCCCCAATCGGACACGGCTTTTAAGGCTAAATTCAAACGGTCTACCATAGCCTCTCTCTAAAATAGGACAGCGTCGCAGCTGGCTTGAGCATTGGAAGTGTATCTCTCAACTACAGTACTATCATCAGCATACCCAAAGACACCAAGCTTCAGAAGGTCATTAAAGTGCTGTAAAAACAGTGTAGCCGAGAGAACCGATCCCTGAGGTACACCGGCATTGATAGCCATTTGATCAGACTAGCAGCCCTCTAGGACTACTTGAATAGATCGTTCCTTCAAGAAATCAACTATCCAATTGCATAAGCCAACAGGTAAATGAGGGAAGCTTGTTTAAAAGGGCATCATGCCAGACCCGATCAAATGCCTTCGATATGTCAAGGGAGACGGCAAGCGCCTCACCATGCATCTCGATAGCTTCGCTCAGTACGTGAGTGGCATACGCGAGAAGATCCCCAGTAGACCGGTTTCGGCGAAATCCGTATTGCCGGTCACTGAGGAGATCATTGTCCTCAATATATGTCAAGAGCCTAATGTTTATGACACGCTCCATACACTTACAGAGTAAGGAGGTTATCGAGATGGGACGATAATTGGCCGGATCAGCACGACTATCCTTTTTTGGTACTGGTTGTACATTAGCAAGCTTCCAGCTCTTCGGAACTTTACTTGAGTGAAGAGAAAGGCGGTACAAACACGTTAAGATGGGAGGCAATTCAGGCGCACAGTTTTTAATCGATGGAATGCCATCAGGACCTGGCCTTGTTCACATCTAGAACTCGAAATGTTCTGCGAACATCCTTCTGGCGAATGCGAATTTCGGGCATAAAAACCCCGCAATGAGGAAGGCAGGAAGGTATCTTGCCGGAAGCGTCTAGATGTGAAGCTTCTGCAAAAAGAAAAGCAAATTAATTCGCTTTGTCTCCAGCAGTGTGAGCCAGTGATCCATCAGGTTTTAGCAATGGTTCTAACTAATTTTATATATATTTTATTTATTATGTTGATCAAATGTTTTATTTGGTTAAAAATTGGACAAATATGTGTTAAACATGTGAAAACAGTGATCGTGAGGAGAATTTGACTCCACCTGACATCACGGAACAGCAACGAACATAACGAACGAGCTTTTACCAGCAAAATCAAGAAAAGATTACGACTTAATTTTTTCATTAAATGTATGTTCCTATTGCAAGAGTGTAGATAAAGTAGTGTATGAAACGGCACATAACTAGTTATTAAAACACTCGAGTGATACTATTAAAAAACTCGCCTACTGCTCGATATTTTTAACTCACTCTCGTGTGTTAATGCCCCTTAATATGCACCGTTTCATAAACTACTATTTTAGTACATTAGTCTCAGAGAAATCTTCAATACGCTAAGCCACTAATTTGGCCAATTCCGCGCACCGCCATCTGGTTGCCATATTAAATTATGATTACTGTCATGCGTTTAGTGTCACTCGCAAGATTAAGACAAATCGATTGACGTAAGAATCATTAAAATCGGCCCACGCGTTTAGTCTCTAGAGCGCTAAAAATAAACATACATACATTACAGTACTGGTAAGTCAACAGGACGTGGTAGGGATGCTTATATGTAACAAATTTAAGTCCAGTTACAGCCCCAATGTACGGCAGAAAGTTAGTCGTTTTTGAGATCTTTGAAATGAAGTATTTTTTAAAAAAAAACACAATTTTGAAAATTTATGACTTAAATAAAAAGAAATGGCAATTTTTTATTTGTAGGTGATTTAATAACAAAGCTTAATAAAAGCGATAAAATATCTAAAAACTTTTTTTATAATTTTACTTTACTTGTAAAAAACATCACTTAGTTTAAAAAACAATATGCTGCTAGTGCTAAGGTGGCAATGGGCTAGTCAAATTTGTCGTAGAACCGATAACCGTTGGGGGACGAGTTCTAGTGTGGAGAACCGATAACCGTTGGGGGACGATTTCTAGTGTGGAGAACCGATAACCGTTGGGGGACGAGTTCTAGTGTGGAGAACCGATAACCGTTGGGGGACGAGTTCTAGTGTGGAGAACCGATAAACGTTGGGGGACGAGTTCTAGTGTGGAGAACCGATAACCGTTGGGGGACAAGTTCTAGTGTGGAGACCGCGAATCGGCAAACGTAGTGTAGGACACCCTCCAGCTAGATGGAGCGACGATCTGCGCGAGGTCATCGGAAGAGAAGAGCCGAAGATCAGGCTCAGTGGCGCGCCTTGGGAGAGGCCTATGTCCACCAGTGGACTAATATAGGTTGTTGATAATGATGATGATATTCTGTGAACGTCATAAGAGTGGGTCGTTTTCTTACAGCAGCGTGACAATTAGTGAATGAGACATATTGGTCCTAAGCATTACCCGTCCAAGCGAGATTCCTGCTCGGGCTCCGGCGTTCTGCTCGCGAGCCCGAAGCTCCGCTGCGGCGCGGGAGTGTAGCGCTGCTCGCCGATGCTCAGCATGCCCGCCACCGCCGCGTCTTCGCTATAACAACAAGAAATGAATGCATTTCTCCGGGATCGTATATCCAGACACATTAAAAAAGGCGTTAAAAGTAATAGTTCCCAGAGGAATAACAGATGGGAGTGTTCTCTTTATGCCCTAAACGACAAACCAAAAAGTGACAGTTATGGGCTTGCATTCTGTGGCGTTCAGAATCACGTTATAGTGCAACTAACTTATCTGTAAAGTGTGAAGTGTCAAAAAAAGGAACTACAGCCGCCACGAATGAGGTTAACCTTTTCTGTTCTTTGATTAGTCTACTTATGGATTGACTGGAACACTCACGCCACCATTCACTTCACATATAAGTTGGTGGTAATGTAATGTATGGCATCCTCTGGTCTCTATGGATAAGTTCTGCCGTATTTTCGTTTGTGCCGATTCAAAGCACACCCTACGAGCGTCCATGGTACTAAAATGTACAAATACGTTAGTTCCGTGGACGCTCACTACTGCTATCAGCGCCAAAATGTCGATAATTAAATGCGCTCATTGCGACGTTCGTCAACAGCCTGTCTAGAGCAAGGAGTAATGTGCAGTTGTCTTTCAAAATTAACGCCCTATTTGTAAAACTTAATGACTTTTTGTATACAGGATGGAATTTAATGGTAGTCGGTGGAGGGAAAGTACCTTAAACAGACTTGCTTACTTCAGCCAGGAATCGAACAGTACCTTAAACAGACTTGCTTACTTCAGCCAGGAATCGAACAGTACCTTAAACAGACTTGCTTACTTCAGCCAGGAATCGAACAGTACCTTAAACAGACTTGCTTACTTCAGCCAGGAATCGAACAGTACCTTAAACAGACTTGCTTACTTCAGCCAGGAATCGAACAGTACCTTAAACAGACTTGCTTACTTCAGCCAGGAATCGAACAGTACCTTAAACAGACTTGCTTACTTCAGCCAGGAATCGAACAGTACCTTAAACAGACTTGCTTACTTCAGCCAGGAATCGAACAGACTAAAATGCAAAAAAAAACCTGCAATGTAACATCTTTAAGAAATATTAATCCCTATGCTTATAATACTAAACCGTATCTATATTAAACTAACGTAAATAAATAGTCAAGACCAGTGGCCTTATTCTACATATTTTACTTCCTGCTAAGAATTTGGAGTATGATGTAGTATGTAGTGGTCCCGGTAGCTTAATTGGCAAAGAGTATGTACCACGCAGAGGCACGGATGGTGCGGCTTCAAGTCCCGTCCGTAACACAGCTTTTACCTTTAGAAAAATTATAAGATAATATGTTGTCGGTAGGAAGGCGCCCTGGTAAAAATCTAATAATAATGATGTAATAGCACTCACGTCTCGTTGACGGGCTGTTCGTCTGCCAGCACGGAGGCCTGTATGAGCGACTCGATGCCATTAGCAGGCGCAGCCGCCGGCGCCGCTCTATATGCACTCGCACCTGTGCTTGATGCTGGAACAAAATGGCAACGGTTTAGTGTTTAGTCAACTATTTCTGTTACACTAGACGCGACTATAGGAAAGAGCTGCTTGCTGCTTGCCACCTGCCTACTTGAGATTCTAGAATCTCACCTAATACTTTCTTAGGACTTCCTTTATACCCGACTGAGCGGAGGGTGTTGTGTTTGTCAGCCTATGTATGTTTGTTCCTTTGTAACACTTTATAGACCAGACGCGTGGATCGATTTTGACGATTCTTACGTCAATCGATTTGTCTTAAAATTACGAGTTTTACTAATGATAGTAATCAAAAACCAGACAACCAGACACCCACACAGACGTCATATAGTGAAATAGAACAAAAATAAAGTCAAGGAACTATGTTAAGTAGGGTATCATAGGTATTTGAAAATCATCTTTAGGTTTCTCTTATCTTTTTTTTTCATTTACAATGACCATTTAGGATCTTTAACGCTTTAAAGTCCGCAGTTGGTTTTTTATTGTGCGTAAATTATCTTGTTAGTCAGTTTTGCGGGCATTATCAATAAAAAAAAAAAAAATATTTTTGGTGAATTTGTGCAAAGTTCACCGTATTACTATTGCTTGCATCTAAAACGTCGAGGGATTGGTTGATGCTTTGCCCACTCTATAAACACTATGGTGTAGTATGTGTAGTAAGTATGAACTTTTTTTATGGAGTGACTAGACGAGTTTGTCGCTCGCCCACTTGGTTTGCTTGCTTGTCAAATGAGGTAGTGCTAGCCTCTGGTGTCAGAGTTTGTCAGGCCACCCGGTGGCCTCTGACAGGGCTAATCAATAGCAATCGGGACAGACAGCTTAACGTGCCCTCTGAAGCACGGAGCGATAGAAAACCGCACATAACTTTGAGAAGTCGTTGGTGCGGAGCCTAGGACCGAACCGTGTATCATTGGATACTAATTCGCACTAGGATACCATCGCTCGCCACTGAAGGTGAGATATTTATTTCATAAACTGTGTACTCAGTTGCGTCTTGGTCAGCTTTACATCTGCCTGTAACAATTGCACTTGCATTCAGACCTTTGTTTACAAAATGTTGCGCGGCACTGCACTGCGCTCGTCGTCCTGAGACAATACACTGCAATATAGGTACACTACTGCTTGAGGGTTTGATACATGGCAAAGGTTACTTACCCAGGCCGACTCTTGCAGAAGAGACCTACCACTAACCTAAATTTGTCAGGTACTGTCTATTTCCTGAAGTCCTTTATATAAGAAAGGATAAGACGGAATGGTGCTAAAAGCTTGAAGGCGTCTTACTTGTAGCGTTCTGTCTGTAGGCGTTGTGCTTGTGTTTCGCGGGTGTTTTCCTCCGTCTCGGTGCGGGCGTGTCGTCGATGTACAGGTCGGAGTCTTCATAGTCGTACGTGTTGGAGACGCGGCGTCGCACGGGGCGCTCCGAGCGGCGCACGGGCGTCGCCGGCGCAGCGGTAGGCTTCTGTTCCTCTATTACCTGGGGTGATATATTTCAAATGTTACATTATTGTGTGGCATTCGTTGGGCCATGTCCAGTAGTGGACAAACATGCAGATGAATCGTGTGCTAGCTGCACCCCACGGCTTTGGGCAAACTTTGCCACCCTCGTTCGACCTTTAGGGATGGAATTTAAAAAAAACTTAGCATTTTAGTGCACCTCTAGGTATTCAAGGAATATTATCTCCAATTTCAAATCTCTAGGGCCACATTGTTTAGGCAGTGCGTTGTCTGTCAGCCAGTCAGTAGGTATGTCATGGTACTGTTTTATATGTATAGAGGATAATATTGTACTGATAATTAATCAGGTGTTTCAATATTAAACAATATTCAAATTAGTAGCGGATTCTCATCAGCATAGACATACATACAACCACAGATTATAACCATACATTTTCAATTATCTTACTTTTTTTTTCTATAATTGACGAGATTATCAGGTCGTAAGTCTGGTATAACGCTACGCCTCTATATGAATTAAAATGCCATGCAGACACTGGGATTGAAGTTTTCACCCGCGTGGGACTAACGTTTACACACTACTACTGTTTTGACACGTTACAATATTGTTTTCCTGTACCAGATCCAGCTAAATCTGGAAGAGGAAACACCTTTCTGACTGTATCGCCCGTTAGAGATTACAACACCAAGACATTCAATAGGAATGTTAAAACTGATGAGGAATTTAGTAAACTTACATATCCAGTAGCGGCGGCGGGCGGTGTTCCGTACTGTTGCGCGATGGCGGCGTCGTACGAAGGCAGTTGGTTGTGATGATAAGCACCGTTGATTACTGCCTCTGTGACAGCTGCGTTGGTGTAGCTTGCACCCTGGGCATCAATGAAATGTATGTTTATACGAGCTAGAAGTGTTCAGGTGTGTCAAATATTACACTATAATAATACTAATTACATATTATAGAATGTACATATACTCCCTTACAATGATGGTAAACGAACAGTAACTAGTTCGCTTGCCGATTTGGAGAACCAAGTTCGCACAGTCCATGTGATTATATTTAAATGCGCTCGCTTCGCTCGCGCCTTCCTTCTTTATGTACATTAATTTTATCTATTCGCCTTTATTTACTGGGTAGCTTCGATTGCGCTTTGTTATATCTATACTATACCCAATGATATCAATAAAACGATTTATTTAAACGCGCTCGCTTCGCTCTCGCCCCTTGACCACGTTGGATTTAAATATCGTAGTCGCCTCCGAGAACGAATGCCTTAAGCTAAGTGCTAAGTGCCTTAGCGTACCAAGTGCATAGTTACCTGGTGCACAGCGGGCGGCGTTTCCTCGTACCGCGCGCGAGTGTACGAGTAGACCACGTCCAGCTGGTACCCGTACTAAGTGCATAGTTACCTGGTGCACAGCAGGCGGCGTTTCCTCGTAGCGCGCGCGAGTATACGAGTAGGCCACGTCCGGCTGGTACCCGTACTCCGGCTGGTACGAGCCAGGCTTGGCCGCCTCCGAATATTGGTAGTCTTGCTGGATGTCCTCGGCTGAGTACATTCCTACGAAATATAGTTTCCATTAAATGGGAATCTGATCTATAGTTATTGTTATTTTCTAAAAATATACACTATTTTATGATACTAAGTTGCTCCCAATTGAGAGCAGTTGTTAAGTCACGTCAGAGACCCTTAGGCTGCCTAACTCTGACACCAGAGGAGGCAGCTGGCACTATACCCATACATCGTCATACATACGGACCTAACCGTCCGCTCAAGATCCAACCTACCAGGGCCGTAAGCTGGGTCGTCAGTCCTCACGCTTTGCAAATGTTCATTCGTATACAGCACCTGAAAGCAAGAAATAAAAACATTCCTGATGTTCAGTTTCATTTAGTTTTGATCCTAATCAGGAAGAAGCTTCAATATCATAAAAAAAACTTTGTATAACTTGTATGCGTATCTTACAGCTAACTTAACTTGCATCTAGTAAGTAATTACTAGCTGCGCCCCGCGAGTTTTCCCGCGTGGAAAATTTGTATGCATTGTATGCATTTGTTATTCCAGACATGTTTTATTATTTTTCCCGATTTCCGTGTAAACGTATCATAGTAACCACCTTGGTAAAAATTGAATCAAATTGGTTCAGACGTTTTTTAACAATCCATTAGAAGTAAACTTATTTATTTTAAGAATCACATTGTGTTGTTTTACCTGCTGATACTCTCCCTCTTTTTTGGAAATGGTCCACTGCTGGGTGGGGGGCCGTGCTCGGACCAGGTGCGACTTCAGGATGGAGTGTTCCCCCAGCGGGTAAGGGGGAGGGTCCGAGCGAGATCCAGAGGGGGAATTGCTGAAATTAATTAACGTGTTATCATTCATATTTTCTTTGTTAACATAATAATTATACAGTGTTACTCTGGTTTTCAACAGATCGCCACCAATACCTACCGTTTATTTATCACTTTTTTAAGTTCAAGCCTATTTGCAGAGCCCAGGTGAAATACACAGGATATTCTGAGGTGCAAGAGCCTGGGGTGCAAGACAGGAGCCTGGAGTGCCAGACAGGAGCCTCGGGTGCAGGAGACAAGCCTGGGGTGGAATATAGGAGCCTGGGGTGCCTCCCTAAGAGACTCAAAACCAATGTGTCAGGGTGGCGAGCGCAGTGCAGTGACGCGCAAGATTTTAAAGCCAAAGTTCTTGGTGGAACTGCAACTGTTATAAGCAGGCCTGACGCTTAATATCACGCGAATGCCCTGGTCGTATCTCACAAGATTTATGTAAAAAAGAGTATAAATATAAAACTTACTTCAACTTAATCTTCAAAACGGTTGTCTTCTTTTCACTCTCAACAAAGTCAGTCTGATACGGGAGCTCTTCATAAGTCTGATACACAAACTCTTTCCCCACATCCTTATCCACAACATATTTCCCATTGTTCACCACATACTTAGTATTATTGACCACATATTTACCACTATTATCTTCTAGAAACTTCCCGTTTGAATCGACCAAGTATTTCCCGTTGATATCGACTAAATATTTACCATCAGCCATGTACTTATCGTCTACTATGTATTTTTCGTCTGTATATTTCACGTCTTGGATGTATCGGTCCGGGAATACTTCTTTATCGTCGATGTAGAACTTGTCTGCATATATTTTCTCTTCGGTGAATTCTCCGTTCGGTCCCATGTGCATGATTGGTTTGGGAAGAGTCAGTTTGAGGGACTTCTTCGCGGGTGTTGCCTGTTTCTTGGCTTGCTTGGTCGGCGATCCGTGAGTTTTTAGTTTGAAATCCTGTGGAATAAGAAATTTAATTAGACAGAAACATGTTAATGACAGAAACATGTTAATGACAGAAACATGTTAATGACAGAAACATGTTAATGACAGAAACATGTTAATGACAGAAACATGTTAATGACAGAAACATGTTAATGACAGAAACATGTTAATGACAGAAACATGTTAATGACAGAAACATGTTAATGACAGAAACATGTTAATGACAGAAACATGTTAATGACAGAAACATGTTAATGACAGAAACATGTTAATGACAGAAACATGTTAATGACAGAAACATGTTAATGACAGAAACATGTTAATGACAGAAACATGTTAATGACAGAAACATGTTAATGACAGAAACATGTTAATGACAGAAACATGTTAATGAGCGGGCGAATCCATACTTAACATTAACGAATAAAAACTATATAGCTAACTTCCGCCAAACTGTGAGTCAAAATGATAAATGAACAAGACATAAGTTCAAAAACTAAAACCCGACTACGGTCGGGTAAAAATAACTCTGACCTCTTGCTATGAAGACAAATCGATTGATAGGTACCTCGCTTGATAAGTAACACATAACCCAAGCGAGCGACACAACAAGCGAGTTGCCAAGTTTTTAGTTTGAACACATAACCCCTCATTTGCTTTACCGTAGTCTGGTAAAAAAATATGCCTATGACACTCTATACCTCAAGACGAATCGATTGACACCTCACTTGTCAAAATCGAACCAATAAGAGCGACGCTAAGGCTACATACATACATAGACTGTTAAACTCATTACCCTTCCCTTGCTTTGCTGTAGTCGGGTAAAAATAAAAACAAAATAGACACCAATATATAAAAGTGAAAACGTTTCTTTGTTTGTTTGGGGAGAATTAACGCGATAACGGATGTACGGATGTTTATTAATATCGGTTCTTCAGCTAATATTGTCAGCCCACTGCCACTTCAGCTTGCTATTCTCAGACCTATGTCGGTAACCTTCTTTTAAATTTGTCAATTTGAGCCTATCGTTCTACTGAGACACAGAGAAACATATGTATTTATAACCTTGCGTGAATTTTTATCATGATAGTGTATTATATAGAGAGAAAGAGAGCGAGTGAATGAGCGACGAATCAAAACTCGCCTTGTCCTTGTTAGCAGCGCTGGCCGAGCGCTTTTCCAGCGTTCGCAATTCCTTGCAGAGCTCCCGCACCAACTGGCCAGAGTTGAGGCACTTGGGCACGTTGTCACGTTTCGCTGAATCCGTCTGAAAAACAACATGAGACACACATCAGTTATCGAAGACCGAGGCCGTCGCAACATTTTGTCGAACATACATTCTACAACAGGTGTTAGCCGTCTAAGAACTCTGAGTTTTGTGCAAGATGATTTTATAAAAACGACCAACGATTCATTGTTAACCAGTCGCATACCGCGACGCGAACGCGCAGTATGCGCGCTGTAGTGCGCAATTTTAGATATATCACCACCCGATGATCGACCAAATGTTAGAAAAATAATCATAGACGGAGACTTAGGGCAACCAGACGGGTACTTGAAGTTGGCAATCATCTGTCTCGTTCTGTCATGCTGAGAAGGTCAAAAGAGTGTAAAGTAGAACTAGAGTGAATAAACCTTCTTATTTCAGTTATATCTCCATGTTAATATGATTTTAGCATTAGCGCCTGCTTAGCGAGAACATATCTAATAATGTTCTACAGGACAATTTGGATCACAGACGGGACTTGAACCCGCACCATTCGTATCTGTGCGCGCCGCACGCCTTTAACCACGGAATAGAACAAACAAGTGGAAGTGGTACACTACACCACGTACATTGGAACCGCTGTCGCCAAACTAAAGCAAATAAAACTAGTGGCTCTGTGAGCTGTAGACCTCACGCATACAAACTTTTTGCAAACAATTTAGCTGTGCACAGTAGCGCCATACCACACACCTGTGCACAGTACCTTATTGTAAAACTAACATCAATAAACCATGGTGCTCCATCAATCCCTACCTAATAGGTAAAGGGTTGATTCCACTGGTAGAAACCTAAAGGTGAGAAATTTACTGCATTTTGAGGAGCTATTCTGCTCATCACGCCGAGGATCCGTATCAGATCTTCACCAAATTTTTATGAGATTAACTTAAAGTTACTACCTTTCTAATAAAAAAAGAACCATCGAAATCGGATTTAATAAGGCGGAGATATTCAGTAGCCCCATTTTTACCCTTTTTTTGGGGAAGTATCCTCCCAATCAAAAATCCCCTACGACTAAAGAATTCTAAAAATTCGCTTAACCTGTATACCAAGTTTCGTCTAGATCGGTTGAGAAATGCGACCTGTAGAGGAGAACAGCCGGACAGACATCCGGACAAACGAAAGAATTTTTGCCCTATCTGAAACAGGCCTATGTCCACTTGGCTCCCCTAACATTGATCTCCTGGGGGATTCATTTGGATTATTTGTTCACACGGATCCCCTGGCCAAGAAGAATCACTGTAAGATTCCCTGGGGGATTTATTTGGACTGGGACATATAAATAACAAAATTAAATAAAAAAACAGAGGACTTCCTCATGATCCTAGATCAGAATATAACCTGCCTCGTCTATTCCCGTTGTCCCCCAGTTGTGGATATCGAAACTAACCATGTGGCCCTCACTGCCTAAGTGACAGGTGTCAAAAAAACGGGTGACAGATTTCAAAGTGACATGTCATACGTCAAAACTAAATGTCAACACCTGTCAAGATCTCATCGATATCTTCGTTTTGGATGACAGATGTCAAACTTAAAGGGATATAACATTGAAACTATTGATCCTACACTAGAAGTTTCTTAACAGAAGTGATAGATGTCATCGATATCTTCGTTTTGGATGACAGTTGTCAAATTTGAAAGGGCTTTAACACTGACACTATTGATTATCGACTTGTATTTTCTTTACAGAAGTGATAGATCTCATCAATAAGAGTATCTTCGTTTTAGATGACAGCTGTCATGCACTAAAAGGGGATTACATCCTATCATTTAGTCAAAATACGTTAAAAAAACAAGGTACTGAGCTCTTGTCAATAAGTTTTGAAGAATCGTTTGTTTCCCCACTCACTACTTTTTATTCCCTCAGAACCCCCCACCCCTCACTTCCATCTCCTCCCTCCCCACACAGTTTTGTCAGTCCGTCGCTAGGGATCCATGTGGACAAAATATCCAAATGAATCCCCCAGGGGATCCATGTGGACGAAAAATCCAAATAAATCCCCCAGGGGACCCATGTTAAAGTGGACGGAGCCAAGTGGACGGAGGAGCACACATTGCACTTCCACTTGTTTTTTTCTATACCGAGCCTTTAACCAATTTTTTCTTTAGAAAATTATTATATTTCCATTTAATCCGAGCTCTTTGGTTTGGATTAACTGAGATTTGTTGTCTTACGATATGCCTGCGACATGCCTCAAATTTTCTAAATTACTCATCATAAAGGGCTGATTACTTGCTTCTCGTATGAGGTAGTGCATTTCTCTGGTGTCAGTTTGTCTGTCGTCCGAGGGCCACTCATGGGCCAGGTGTGATCAATCCGAGAATGTAAAGGTATCTACTAGGCAAGCGTGGTCCACCTTCGGCCACCTCTTCATCGTCGTCGCGGTCGTTTGACTATGATCTGAAGTGTGATCATGGTCAAACGCTTGCCTAGCTGTCTTAAAAAACATGGCTTAACAGCCTACGAATAAGTAATAAGTCAGGAAACGTAACAGCGTTAATAAAATTACCCAACAAAAGTCGTGCCCAAGTAGGTGGGGCTTAAAAGTCGTGTCCAGCGCGTCATCAGTCGGACATTTTTCATGCAAGCGAGCACACGTCATATCTTTGCGTACGTTTTAGTTTTATCAGTGTGAACTACAGCTTTGAATCATCATGCCAGCATGTGTTGTGAAGAGGTGCAGGAGCCATACAAGATTAAAATGTCCAGGGATCACTTTTCACTAGAAGTAGTTGCAAAATTATAATTATATTCAAAGACGTTCAAATACATTATCAAACCGAGATGGTCAATACTATGCAAAATGAAGTCAGTCAATTTTTGCACTAAAGTTTTTTCTTCTTGGTGAAATTTTGAAATTAAGCTGTTATTTTTTCACGCTGATGATTCATGCCGAAGAAACGTCAACATATTTAGGAGATAGTTATATGTACCACAAACCCACCGTTGTTTACCGAAGTCCAATTGCGACATATTTAATCATACAAGTAGGTACTTCCTTAGATTGTGAAAGTACCAATTAAGCACTTTTTGTACTTATGTTGTTTTTCTATGAATAATGCGCAGTAGAGGTACTCTACATGTTGATTTGATTTAATTGCGCATAGCTGAATAAGCATTTATGTACTTAGATGTTTTTCTCGCTAAAGTATGAGAAATGTAACTACTTAGTTGTTTATTACAATGAAGAATGAACTAGAAATCGCCTACGCATTTATAAAAATTATATAAGGAAGTTACTAAGTACAAATTGTCATTATTTTATCTTCGCTTGAATTGTACGGTCAAAAGTAAGACCAATAAAATTAACTTCAAATTTAATTTGTTGTTTATTTTATTAAAATCTCGGCTCCGTCCAATTTGTCTGGCGCAGCCGGTTGTATTTTTTTTTAAAGTCGTGGAAATTTAATTTGTCCGGCGCTTACTTCAAAAATTGTGAAATATAATTTGTCTGGCGCAACCTACATATCTGGTGCAGCTGTCCTGAATAACTTCGTGTGTTCCTGACAAATCCACGTAAAAAAATACTCGAACCAAACAAATACGACTGTATTGGAAAAAGGAGTTGAGAAACAATTCAGCGAGTGGAATAATCACCGAGGCATGGGATCGAGCGGTTTTAAGTGAGTCGAAAATCATTCACTTTCCGTATTCTTGCCCTGCTATTCGACCCTTAGTGTTTTTGGACAAAAATTGCCAATACACTTGTTATTTTTTATTTATTGTATGTGAATTTATGATTTTTATGTGAACTTATTGATTTTATGTGTTTTTATTGATTCTTATGTGATTTTTTTGACGTTTTATGCGTTTTTATTGAATTGTATGTGAATTTATTGATTTTATATGTCTTTATCGATTTTTATGTGAATGTATTGATATTTTATGCGTTTTTATTTGAATTTTATGTGAATTTATTGATTTGTATGCGTCATAATTGATTTTTATGTGAATTTATTGATTTTTATGCGTCATAATTGATTTTTATGTGAATTTATTGATTTTAATGTGTCTTTATTGTTTTTTTGTGCTTTTATTTAACTTTTATGTGCCTTTATTTAATTATATTTTGAATTTTTGTGTGTTATACGTGTTATATTGTACAAACGCATACTCAATTTTAATATTTTGAATTGATTTTAAATAATAATTTAAAATGGAACCTATGAGGATTATAACGAATGAAATTGTGAAATTAATTCCTAAATTTGATGGGAATGAAAAATTATTAAATTTATTTATTTCAAAATGTGAATATGTGCGTAGCTTAAGTGGCTCCGAAATAACAGCAGCACAATAATTATATTTATTTTATGTAATTTCAAGTAGAGCTGTAGGCAGAGCAGCCTCACTATTAAATGAAAGTAGCGACATGGCTACAATTGAAAATCTTTTTATTCAAGTTAATAATATAATTGAAAATGGAAACAGATTGTGAATTAGATGATATATTATCTGAAAATCTAATGAAACTTAGATTAAATCGTATGCATCAAGAACAAAGCTATGCAATTTTTTATTGATGCAATCAAGATGAATTAAGTATTAAAATTAAAACTAAGCAAGATGCTATTTCACTAATACTTCTAATTATAACTTTATAAAATTTGAGATAAATTTCATTGATATTGAGAAAGCATTAAATAAAAATAAAATAAATGATTTTGAAAATATAGTTACTCATGTTTATAGTTTGTTAACTCATAATCTGATGAATTATTTGAATTGTTAAAAAATATTGAGAGAACAGATAAGTTAATTTTCCCTGTTAATTATGAAAATTTAGTAAATATAGAGCAAAATATAGAGATAAAAGCTTATATTAAGGGTAGGCAAATTACATATGTACTGGCAATTCCAATTGTACGCAAAAACACTTACAAATATTACCAGTTATTCCCCTTACCTATCCTTGATACTTTTAATAATATTACATCCTTGATACTTCCTAAATATCCTTTTATCCTCGTGAAGGATTTGAACTCTATTACATTGCTCTCCAAGCCATGCGACGAGATTGATGAGAAATTATTTCTTTGTAAAGAAAGTTGTGCAGTCGTATTGGAACAAGATAAATGTATAACTGATTTAATGAAATTTACGTTGAATATTACGTCGTGTTCTCCAATTTTAATCGAAACTTCAGAGATAAAAGTTCAACAAATTGAAATGAGCATATGGATAATTTTTGCAAGTTACCAAACGTACTTGACAAAAACCTGTGAAAATGAGATTACTCGAGAGAAAATCCTTGGTACTTATATTTTAACCTTGGACGATAATTGTAAAATACAAGTTGAAGATATTACTCTACGGAAGAAATTGTTCAGAGGAATGAACTTACATATTCCTAAATTACCATTGATAAATTTACCAAGTGTTCCAGTTACAAATAATTTCAAAAGGAAACCTGTTAACTTAGATGGAGTAAATATGGAAAATCTACAAATGCTGAATTATATTTTGAAGAAAAGTGAAAACAGTGAATATAGTGAAATGAGTGAAATGGTCAATAAAGTGCAAATAAAAAGTGTTAGTTTATGGACATTAATACTTTATATTATAATGATTTTTACTATTGTATACTTTATTATAAAATATAAAAATGAGATTTTGAAATTATGTAAAATTGAAAATAATCTGACTTCAAGAAATGAACTTTCAGATAATTTTCAATCTCAGGGTGGAGAAGTTATATGTACCACAAACCCACCGTTGTTTACCGAAGTCCAATTGCGACATATTTAATCATACAAGTAGGTACTTCCTTAGATTTTGAAAGTACCAATTAAGCACTTTTTGTACTTATGTTGTTTTTCTATGAATAATGCGCAGTAGAGGTACTCTACATGTTGATTTGATTTAATTGCGCATAGCTGAATAAGCATTTATGTACTTATATGTTTTTCTCGCTAAAGTATGAGAAATGTAACTACTTAGTTGTTTATTACAATGAAGAATGAACTAGAAATCGCCTACGCATTTATAAAAATTATATAAGGAAGTTACTAAGTACAAATTGTCATTATTTTATCTTCGCTTGAATTGTACGGTCAAAAGTAAGACCAATAAAATTAACTTCAAATTTAATTTGTTGTTTATTTTATTAAAATCTCGGCTCCGTCCAATTTGTCTAGATACTAAACAAAATGAGAAAATAAACAATAATGAACGATTACAGTTGGTATGTAATATAGGTTCGGCTTTTTCGACTCATGGGAATAACAATAGCATTAAAAAAACAGTTCATAGTTTGGTCGAATTAAAGCACGATTAATTTTTCAGGCTAATGAAAAATCACCTTCTGGAAATTTTGAAGTGTTTGATTTACCTGAGTTGCTCAAAAAACAAATAATGCAAACCCTCAAGCGCATAAGGCACAAAAACTTATTTTTTGCATTTGACTATTATTTTTTGCACTTAATATTTAGGTTCGATTGGAATTTTTATTTTAGCTGTATATGCGTATCTATTTCAATTAGAGACAGTCATTCATAGATTTGAAACTGATCTTCAATAAGGTTATTTTCAGGAGAATAAAATCAACACTGAATGTAATGACGGTGTTGAAGAAGAACCAAGAAAAACAAAATTAAAAAATTATCTTATTTCAACCGAAGTCTATAGTTTTGAAGAAAGAGGATCATGCGTTACGCCGATAAACATACCATCATCAGATATTGAAACTGCTCTGAATACTCCTAAAACGCACATTTTAAAGCAAAAACTAAGAAAACAACTATTTTGGCAGTATAACGACTATCACAGATCAGAAATCTACAACGCCCAAATAAAAGATTAACTATTAAGAATATTTCACTTAAAAATATTTTATCACAATTGAAGAAAAATGGATTTGGCGATACTACAGAAAATACTGCATTGAATGATTTTTCGGATGATATAGTTTTAGCCCTTAAAAGGAAAAAGTCAAAAGTTACTTTGATCTTTGATGGCTGTGCATGTAACATCGCTACGGCTAAGATGTTGGGTTGTAATTTTGAAGACACAAACAATTTAAAATCGTTTTTTGACCACCCATCTACCGGAGACCCAGTAGTTGTAATATTAGATCCATTTCATATGGTGAAACTTGTGCGTAACACATTAGAGGCGAAAAAGACACTGGTAGATAAAAACAAGAAAAAAAATGAATGGGCACATTTGCAGAAACTGAATAATGTTCAAGATATCATTGGATTGCATTTTGGGAATAAGTTGTCATATCGGCATATAGACTTCCGAAATAATATCATGAACGTGAAACTAGCGATTCAAACCTGAAGTCAAAATATAGCTGATGCGATTAAGTTTGGTTCGCAACAGTTAAACATGCCTGTTTTTCAAGAAACAGATGCAACTGTTAGCTTTTTAGAAACGTTTAACAACCTTTTCGACTTACTAAATTCAAGACCACTTTCTGGACACGGATTTAAACACCCTTTTTCAGTGGTAGAAAAAGAAAAACTACATGACGTTTTGGATCAAAGCGAAATTATATTAAAGGTCTCTAAATCAATGTGTAGTCAAAAAAAAAACGAACAGTAAATGGACAAATAGTAACAGTATTACTAACTCCTTGAAACCAGTGACCAAAACTCAGTCTAAAACTGGACTTCTAGGACTCCTCATATGTATTTCAAGTTTTAAATTATCTTTTGCACGGCTAGTAGAGGTACAAATATATAAATGTATTTAACCATATTAAGTCAAGATCATATTGAGTTGTTTTTGGAGTGATCCGCAACCACGGCCGCTGCAAAAATAACCCAAACGCCTGACAGTTTACGGAAATATATAAAAATAATTTACTGAACTTGAACCTCAGCTCTAAATTCACAGGCAACAGCATACCATTGGAGGACATTCCGTTTTAAATTTCTCAGAATCCGTCTTCACTACATTGCGAAGAAAGATTCTCTTTTAATGTCTTCTAGACAAAAACTTAATAAATTAATTATATTTCGAGGGACAAAGAATTCAATGAATTGTAAACAGTGAGCCAAAAAAAAACATTGTACAATAATATTGTTTTATTACTGACTTGGTCCGGTCCACTTATTGCATAACATCGTCCACGCCGCTATGACTCAGCTGTCATAGCAGACATTGCAGCACGCGCGTAAACCAATCCCTGCTTTCGTTCTGAATTTAAACCAATCACCAAGCTTGTCTATTTGTAACCTCGGAAGTGATTCGTACTTTGAATCTTACGTCGTTTTGGTTTGAAGAAGGGGCACTTTTAATGTGGCATTTGTTCTGAATTAGAGTTCCTGACTTATTATTTATTCGTAGTTAACAGCTGCTAGAGCACGTTCACGATAGACGGATAAATTCGTATGACTCTCACTACTTATCTCTATCACTCGCGCATATATGAGTATCGGTCTATCTATCTATCAGTATATCTGTCTATCGCGGCCGTGCTTTACTGATCAATAACAGCCGGCGGGACAGACAGCTTAACGTGCCCTCCGACGCACAGAGCAACGGTCGAGAACGGTCGAGGATAGAACTCGGCATTGCTGGATTCTAACGCGCACTAGTATACCGCTCGGCTACCATCGCTCTAAAATGCTGATGTTTTGTTGATAAGCAGGTCGTTCAGCTGACGGTAAACGTCTGGAAACGAAACTAACTCTGTCTCTCTGTCTGTAACTTCTTCATGACTAAACGGCAGAACCGATCTTGATGAAACGATGGTATGGAGATGGTTTGAACCCTGGGGAAATACATAGATTACATTTTATTGCGATAAAGTACGCGCAGAGGAAGTCACGGGCAGAAGCTATTATGTAGTGTACTTACACTCTTGAGCGCGTGCCACTCCTTGAGCGCGGTGGCGAGGATCTTGACCCCGCGCAGCAGCAGCGGCGGCAGCTGAGCCGGCGCACGCGGCGCGTAAGTGTCGCTGATTATGAACTCTTCGTCCTGGGAACAAGGTGCACAATGCTGTCATTTCTCTTTTCCAACTCACTAAACTAAACTAAAACTTAGTTTGAGATTGTTAAAAGCTACTTGATCATTTCAACTAAATATTAACAACTTGGCCTTGGATAGGGAAGTGGTGTTGTGTTGAGCACGGCCGAGGGCGGGAAGAGGGTAAGAGGGAAGCAGTAGGGGGAGGTGTTGGGGCAGAGTGAGGGGAGAGAAGGGGGGGTGTAGGAAGAGGGTTTGGGGGGGGGGGGTGTAGGAATAGGGTTTGCGGGGGGGGGGAGGGTAGGAACTAGGGAACTTGAAAGAACGTCTTGTGGTGTGCACGGCTGAGGGCAAAGAAGGGGCTGAGAGGATGGGTTGCCATAATTACCACGGTAGGCTGGAGATCGCAGTAGGTTGTGATAATCACGGGAACATACATACTGCCACCCATGCCTGAAAGCACAAACCTCCTCTTACGAGTGGGGGGGGGGGGGGGGGGTAAAACAAAACCAGCCAAGTGCAACTCAACAGATATTATTTGTTGGAATATCCGCCGCATAAATATTCTGTGAATAACTCAACTAGCTACCTATTACGGTTCAAGAAATACAGTCCTTTAAAAGTAGGACAGACGGACGGACGGACGGCGCAGGATTAGTAATAAATCTTTGTTTGTACCCCTAGGGTATGGAACCCTACAAATGATAATTTAGAATGTACCACTACCACTACCTTGCTACGCGTGCGCGTGGTAGTACACTACTACGCGTGCGCGTGGTAGTAGTAGTTGGCGTAACTAAAAGTCTGTACGAATACAATAATTTTAAAAAATTGTCTAGGGGGACGTGTCTGTCAGTATGTATGTTCGCGCATCACGTTACAATACTGGCACGATTGCGATGTGGTTTAGATGCATTCTATCTCGCACTAGCAAACCTATAGGTACCATCGCTCTTAATATTGATTTTAACTTAACATCTGGTGTACTTTATATCTTGATTCGAGGAGAGGAGTAGAAGCAGAGCCCTAGATAAAAAACAATTTGACTGCAAAACTTTTTATTTTGGATAATTTGTTTCTTTCTTACTTCGATGAACCGATACCTGTATCTCCTCGTTGTGGCGCCGCAGGATGGTGAGCAGGTGCGTGTCGGCGTACCAGTTCAAGGCTACAAAGCTGCGGGAGGCGCAGCTCGTTCAAACATGTACCTGTATCTCCTCGTTGTGGCGCCGCAGCATGGTGAGCAGGTGCGTGTCGGTGTACCAGTTCAAGGCTACAAAGCTGCGGGAGGCGCAGCTAGTTCAAACATGTACCTGTATCTCCTCGTTGTGGCGCCGCAGCATGATGAGCAGGTGCGTGCCGGCGTACCAGTTCAAGGCTACAAAGCTGCGGGAGGCGCAGCTAGTTCAGACATGTACCTGTATCTCCTCGTAGTGGCGCCGCAGCATGGTGAGCAGGTGCGTGCCGGCGTACCAGTTCAAGGCTACAAAGCTGCGGGAGGCGCAGCTAGTTCAGACATGTACCTGTATCTCCTCGTTGTGGCGCCACAGCATGGTGAGCACGTGCGTGCCGGCGTACCAGTTCAAGGCTACAAAGCTGCGGGAGGCGCAGCTAGTTCAGACATGTACCTGTATCTCCTCGTTGTGGCGCCGCAGCATGGTGAGCAGGTGCGTGCCGGCGTACCAGTTCAAGGCTACAAAGCTGCGGGAGGCGCAGCTAGTTCAGACATGTACCTGTATCTCCTCGTTGTGGCGCCGCAGCATGGTGAGCAGGTGCGCGCCGGCGTACCAGTTCATGGCTTCGAAAAGTGGGTAGCGGAACATTAGCGGCGTTTCTACGCGCCGCTCTATCTCGTACACTCTGGAAGGGAAAGTAGTAATGAGCTGGGTTTTGTAACCTCTACATCAAAAAAGGGGCATAAGTTCGAAGACATTGTATATCTGTCTGTCGCGACGTAACGCCCAAATACCATACATAATTATTAACAAACTAGTGGAACGTTTTTTTTTTAGTTTTTATTATTTAATTCAAAAGCCATAAAATATTGTTCATCCCATAAATTCGAAAAACATAAATTGGAACATGAATTTTGTTCATTGGATCGAGTGACGTGCTGTCTGTATATAAAAAAAAACATGTGAATGTACGAAGAGGAGGAAAAAATGAAAAGTGCAGGAATTACGATACCATCGTCACGGAGACAAGGAATATTGCTAGTGCAAAACTAAATAATTTCACGAAAATGAGTTCATCAAGTTTAAGTAGCGAAAGTATAATACTACTTACACCTGAAAATATAAGAAACTACGCAATAAATGTGATAAAGACACATGAAGATATTTGAAAGCTTATAACAATTTTATCAGGTGGGAAAATGCAAAATTTGCGAAGTTTTTTTCGGAAACTGTACCTGGAGGCGCCGAGGAGCGTCTCCACGGGATGCGGTTTTGCGGAAATTGGGATCAGAGAAAATCCCAATGTTCCAGGAATATAATCCTGGTGCGGAAGGATCGAATTATAAATTATGTGACCTTGGCGTTTTGTGGACTGTATTGTTATTCATAGGGCGAAATGCATTGTGGTGACAGATTGGTGACAGGTAAGCAGCCAAGGGCAGATGGTGGTAAGAAAGTGAAAGGAAAGAGTGGGTACGTTTTCGATGAACTCCTCTGTCCAAGTCTCCGATGACGTTGAGAAAAGGCCTGCTAAAGGCCTGCTTCGCTGTGAAATCCTGTCCTTGAAGAGTTCAACTATCGCGCCGGTATGGAGCGACAAAAGTGTTCTAATAATTTCAGTAATACACTGTTTTATGCACTATACTAATCACTTTTATTTGTGAGTTCGTCTTTTTTCTCACCGTAACAACCGATTCACATATTTATTTAGCGAAGCTGAGATATTATTTGGTCATTAGACCGTCAGACATCTTTGATATATATGCGGCAGGCTGCAGCGTGCAGCGTGAAAATCGTCGTACTCCCGTAACGGTTGAAGCATCACTCGGTGCGTTTTCTCTTGAACGCTTCTCACGCGTCGTATCGCTCGCGAGAGACACATATACATAGTAGGCGTGCGTGCGAATGGGAAAAGGCAAAGGGAAGTGGAATAAAAGGGAATATGGCTGTCAAACTGAACACCAAAATCACCAATCATTCTGCGTAGATTATAGCGCGTGTTTTTGAAATAGCGAAGGTATTATACGGCGATAACACTACCTATTTACAAGAATTACCCAAATGTTAGCAACTAGATCTATACAAAATTTATAACACAAAATCTGAAGAGATTGTCTGAAAGACATAAATCAGAGATGTCCAAAGTGAATTTATAAATTTTTAGTTAAGCGTATTTATATAGTTTACTTTATGTTCTTTATTATTAGTCTATTTAATACCCTTTTAAATAAATATATGAGTTGTAAAGTATAAAGTGCCTGTTATTTATTTTTGTCATAGGGATGAAAAGTAGAGTATCACTCAGGCGCAAAATTATGTTACCTCGGGCGTCGTATATTGAATCCCTCACTACGCTCAGGATTCTACTTCAGAATCCCTCCCTGCGCTCGGGATTCTACTCAAGAATCCTACACTCCACTCTGGATTCAAAATAGCGCCCTCGCCGTTATAATATTACTATGCTACCTTGTCATACCATCTACCATTTTTCACTTGTAATGCTCGTAATTGTATAATATTATGCAGGATGTAGGCGAAATAAAGCTGCATTTTATACTCTAGTGCATAAAAGGTTTTTTACTTATCTAATTCTCTATGGTCTCCGACCCGAGCCTAATGTTTCATGAAGTTTAAAAAAAGGGGGCCGGAAAGAATCCCTCGTCATTTCTTAACAGTATTGTAATATTTTATGATTTTTATAGCAGTTAACGCCTGCTAACCGTAAATATATATAATAATATTCTAATGGAAAAATTTGCCACCGTTACCGTCCCGAATTGGTAAAGGCATGTGCCGCGCTGAGGCACAGTATGCGAGTTCAAATCTCGTCCGTGATCCAAATTTTTCCATTATAAAATTATTATATAGTATTGTAATGTCACTAGTCCTCATTATCAGCCTATACTTGTCCACTGAGGGACGTAGGCCCCTGAGCTCGGACTTCAGCTCTCTGCCTCCAGTTTCTGCCAGACGCTTTTCGCAGGTCGTTACTCCACTCCCTCTAACACTAGTAACATAATATTTGAGTTGACTCTGTCTGGATGCACCAAAGTCACAGCGAGAAGAAAGACACAATGATACTGGTACTCACTGTAACTGCATCTCAACAGCATACGAATGCAGCAGGTTCCCGCCGAAGACCAGCGAGTCCCTCGGCGTGAGGACGGCGTGGATCCAACCAGACGGTATGAACAGCGTCTGCCCGGCGCACAGTTCCGCTGTGCCGTACCACTCGGCCTGCAGACAGACAGGCCGATAGGAAAAATAAACAATTAGAAACTCTTTAATTAAACAAAACACAACGGAAATGTCTAAATAAATGGTTTGGTCACAAACACTACAAGTATGAACATTAGAACGGGATATTTACCATGGATACTATTTGTATTGAGTTCCCGATATTTCGGCACTGATGCAGCGCCGTGATCACGGATAACTGAAGTAACTGCGGGTGGATTGGTTTTTAAGGGCAGACAAAATGGTCTACCCTCTTTCTCACTCTTTTATTACAAAAGGGGACTTAATGCTATCACAACAATTTCAACCAGTCATCCTGGTTGTGCAAGAAAGGTAAAAATGATACTCACCAAATCACCGAAGAACTGTTCAGTTTGGTTGTTGGACGCGCTCCACTGCTGGTAGAGCGCTAGATTCGTAGACGTCGGCGGGACGAGGTAGAATATCTGGAAATATACTCACCAAATCACCGAAGAACTGTTCAGTTTGGTTGTTGGACGCGCTCCACTGCTGGTAGAGCGCTAGATTCGTAGACGTCGGCGGGACGAGGTAGAATATCTGGAAATATACTCACCAAATCACCGAAGAACTGTTCAGTTTGGTTGTTGGACGCGCTCCACTGCTGGTAGAGCGCTAGATTCGTAGACGTCGGCGGGACGAGGTAGAATATCTGGAAATATACTCACCAAATCACCGAAGAACTGTTCAGTTTGGTTGTTGGACGCGCTCCACTGCTGGTAGAGCGCTAGATTCGTAGACGTCGGCGGGACGAGGTAGAATATCTGGAAATATACTCACCAAATCACCGAAGAACTGTTCAGTTTGGTTGTTGGACGCGCTCCACTGCTGGTAGAGCGCTAGATTCGTAGACGTCGGCGGGACGAGGTAGAATATCTGGAAATATACTCACCAAATCACCGAAGAACTGTTCAGTTTGGTTGTTGGACGCGCTCCACTGCTGGTAGAGCGCTAGATTCGTAGACGTCGGCGGGACGAGGTAGAATATCTGGAAATATACTCACCAAATCACCGAAGAACTGTTCAGTTTGGTTGTTGGACGCGCTCCACTGCTGGTAGAGCGCTAGATTCGTAGACGTCGGCGGGACGAGGTAGAATATCTGGAAATAATCAATAAATACATTTTTAGGACCATTCACACCTATTACCCCTAAACTAGGATAACCTGTACTATGGGCATTGAAAGGGGGTGTTAACAGTCGATGCTAGCGTTGTTGAAGTTAAGCTGTGGCACAAAATAACTTAATCTGCCTAGCTCTGAAGGATTGTACACCACGTTTCGCATCAACAGACAGTAGACAACGGATAAACATACATAGATGCGAATATTACATCCATGACTCGGGAACAAACATCATCTGCTCATAACACAAATTATTGCACCTTGCGCGGTTCGAGCCCACGACTACGTGACGTCATACAGTCGCCATGACACCTATGTTGATTTTGGCGCGATTCAATTTAACAACTCCCAAAAGCGCAAAAATATGATTTTCGTTTGATTTCTTTATAAATATTGCATTTTTTGCTGAGGCTTCTGCACCTTATCGATTTGTTTATGAAAAATATTCAAGTACCCTTTTGAACACAAAGCCCTTTAAAATTCATAAGCCTAAAAATGTATGCTACTGGTTTTATAGCATTTCGGTTTATTACCTTCCGGCCATGCATGACATGGTACCACACGGTCGTCCCTCCAAAGTTTATTACCTTCCGGCCATGCATGACATGGTACCACACGGTCGTCCCTCCAAAGTTTATTACCTTCCGGCCATGCATGACATGGTACCACACGGTCGTCCCTCCAAAGTTTATTACCTTCCGGCCATGCATGACATGGTACCACACGGTCGTCCCTCCAAAGTTTATTACCTTCCGGCCATGCATGACATGGTACCACACGGTCGTCCCTCCAAAGTCCACGTGAAAGTCCGTGTAAGACCCCGCTGCTGACATGAGGCAGTATTTCTGTACGGCGGGCCGCGGAGGCCGGCCCTCCGCTGCCGGCCAGACGCGGGAGCTCCAGTCCAGGGACCGAAGCACCCCTGGCGGCTCCACAAGCGGGGCGAGGCTGTGGAAATAATAATTTACTAATCATCATAACGCCCAACAAACTTATTGATACATTTCTGTTTTGTATATTTGTTCGAACTAGAGTTGATGAGGAAGTGGTTATGAGGAAGAGGAAGTGTCAAGCACAAAGTTAGGGGATGCGGACGAGGAAGAGGATATATTTTTGAGGAAGAGGAAGCGGCAGCGGATGAGGAAGAGGAAGAATGAGAGAGAAAGTGATATGGATAATTCTAGTTGGAAATTGAAATTAAACAAAATAAGCAGTATTTATTTATTCAACTAAAGGAGTTTTTTTTTAATAATCAATATTTACAATTAGGAGATTTATTTTAATGAAAAATAATGTTGACGCAGTTCCCCTGACAAGCGATTTCTTAACTCGTCATATACTAATCCAGCATTTCTAAAAAGACGCTCGCTGGGTACACTTGCGGAGGGAGAGATAGATATTGCTGTCAGTCAGCTATGACATGTACATGCCTGTTTGATCAATCAAGGAAGAGCGCGGTTGGCGGGAGTCGCGGGACGGGCGGCTCGCTAGTCGCTGCGGCCGGTCGCGGTTGGCGGGAGTCGTGGGACGGGACGGCACGCTCGTCGCTGCGGCCGGTCGCGGTTGGCGGGAGTCGTGGGACGGGGCGGCACGCTCGTCGCTGCGGCCGGTCGCGGTTGGCGGGAGTCGTGGGACGGGGCGGCACGCTCGTCGCTGCGGCCGGTCGCGGTTGGCGGGAGTCGTGGGACGGGACGGCACGCTCGTCGCTGCGGCCGGTCGCGGTTGGCGGGAGTCGTGGGACGGGGCGGCACGCTTGTCGCTGCGGCCGGTCGCGGTTGGCGGGAGTCGTGGGACGGGGCGGCACGCTCGTCGCTGCGGCCGGTCGCGGTTGGCGGGAGTCGTGGGACGGGGCGGCACGCTTGTCGCTGCGGCCGGTCGCGGTTGGCGGGAGTCGTGGGACGGGGCGGCACGCTCGTCGCTGCGGCCGGTCGCGGTTGGCGGGAGTCGTGGGACGGGGCGGCACGCTCGTCGCTGCGGCCGGTCGCGGTTGGCGGGAGTCGTGGGACGGGGCGGCGCTCGTCGCTGCGGCCGGTCGCGGTTGGCGGGAGTCGTGGGACGGGGCGGCACGCTCGTCGCTGCGGCCGGTCGCGGTTGGCGGGAGTCGTGGGACGGGGCGGCACGCTCGTCGCTGCGGCCGGTCGCGGTTGGCGGGAGTCGTGGGACGGGGCGGCGCTCGTCGCTGCGGCCGGTCGCGGTTGGCGGGAGTCGTGGGACGGGGCGGCACGCTCGTCGCTGCGGCCGGTCGCGGTTGGCGGGAGTCGTGGGACGGGGCGGCACGCTCGTCGCTGCGGCCGGTCGCGGTTGGCGGGAGTCGTGGGACGGGGCGGCACGCTCGTCGCTGCGGCCGGTCGCGGTTGGCGGGAGTCGTGGGACGGGGCGGCGCTCGTCGCTGCGGCCGGTCGCGGTTGGCGGGAGTCGTGGGACGGGGCGGCACGCTCGTCGCTGCGGCCGGTCGCGGTTGGCGGGAGTCGTGGGACGGGGCGGCACGCTCGTCGCAGCGGCCAGTCGCGGTTGGCGGGAGTCGTGGGACGGGGCGGCGCTCGTCGCTGCGGCCGGTCGCGGTTGGCGGGAGTCGTGGGACGGGGCGGCACGCTCGTCGCTGCGGCCGGTCGCGGTTGGCGGGAGTCGTGGGACGGGGCGGCACGCTTGTCGCTGCGGCCGGTCGCGGTTGGCGGGAGTCGTGGGACGGGGCGGCGCTCGTCGCTGCGGCCGGTCGCGGTTGGCGGGAGTCGTGGGACGGGGCGGCACGCTCGTCGCTGCGGCCGGTCGCGGTTGGCGGGAGTCGTGGGACGGGGCGGCACGCTCGTCGCTGCGGCCGGTCGCGGTTGGCGGGAGTCGTGGGACGGGGCGGCGCTCGTCGCTGCGGCCGGTCGCGGTTGGCGGGAGTCGTGGGACGGGGCGGCACGCTCGTCGCTGCGGCCGGTCGCGGTTGGCGGGAGTCGTGGGACGGGGCGGCACGCTCGTCGCTGCGGCCGGTCGCGGTTGGCGGGAGTCGTGGGAAGGGGCGGCGCTCGTCGCTGCTGCCGGTCGCGGCGCCCGCGCCGTTGCTTTTGGTTACGTACGTTACTTTACGCGCATGCGCGATGAAAATTCCTCTTAAATTCTTCTTAATCTAAGAGGAAGCGAAAGCGGAAGAGGATTTTTTAACTTTCTTTTATAGGGAAGCGGTAACGATTGAGGAACTCCAAAATATGTGGAACTTCCTCATCAACACTAGTTCGAACCATTAATCAATCTTAGATCTTAATATTATTTCGGTATTATTGAGATTTCTAAAACTTCTAAAAGGGGCTAAGAAGAAAATTCCCAGTGGTCTTACGAGCATAACTATTTTCATGTACTTATCGATGGTATTGAACCATTGGTAGTTCGTGCTTTGTACCACCCGGACAATTACCACTGAAAAGTTGCGTTAGTTCGCTCAACCAGACTAACAACGGAACTACAGCTAGGTATGAGATGGTGATGTGTAGCAATCTTTTCAGCAGATATTAATCCTTTTCATCACAGAATACACTAGATGTTGTAATTTTTAAGTGAGGAGCGCGAATACGGGCTCGACGGCCGCCTTGCGAAATTCGAACACATCTCCCCCGCGCACTCACGTTAGAGGGCAACACTGTCGCGAGTGTGTCGCAGTCTCTCTCACAGTGCAGGAGTGGGGTGGTGATTTAATGAAATTAATTACAAAAACCAACGTTCTAGTTCACGAAGAATCAGTGCAACCTGACTAACATCTACATTTATTTTGATCTGCACACACCTTTTCTTTAAATCAAATTTTTAGCTTCTATGTTTTTGATTAACCGCGAAAAATTTACATTAATGCGCGTTCTCAAATTTGGTGAAGATCTGATCACCAACGGCTCCAAATCTATCGCCAAACAAAACATACACGCAAAAACGCCAACTCGTCGAAGTTGATCTGGAGAGCTCGCTTCATTCGGTCAATAAAAACATGTAGAAGAACATATAAGTTGATGGCTACCACTTACTTGGTATCACTAAATTCTAGGCTCAAGACATTGAGAACTTTATCGGTCCTGTGCTCCGGCGGGGTCTCGAAGTAGTCCACGAATTCGCCAAGTGGCATGCGCAGCGTGCTCTGCTTGCGCACGTCTATCACTTCCACCTGCGGACAGACAACACTGGGTGAGACTATCACTTCCACCTGCGGACAGACAACACTGGGTGAGACTATCACTTCCACCTGCGGACAGACAACACTGGGTGAGACTATCACTTCCACCTGCGGACAGACAACACTGGGTGAGACTATCACTTCCACCTGCGGACAGACAACACTGGGTGAGACTATCACTTCCACCTGCGGACAGACAACACTGGGTGAGACTATCACTTCCACCTGCGGACAGACAACACTGGGTGAGACTATCACTTCCACCTGCGGACAGACAACACTGGGTGAGACTATCACTTCCACCTGCGGACAGACAACACTGGGTGAGACTATCACTTCCACCTGCGGACAGACAACACTGGGTGAGACTATCACTTCCACCTGCGGACAGACAACACTGGGTGAGACTATCACTTCCACCTGCGGACAGACAACACTGGGTGAGACTATCACTTCCACCTGCGGACAGACAACACTGGGTGAGACTATCACTTCCACCTGCGGACAGACAACACTGGGTGAGACTATCACTTCCACCTGCGGACAGACAACACTGGGTGAGACTATCACTTCCACCTGCGGACAGACAACACTGGGTGAGACTATCACTTCCACCTGCGGACAGACAACACTGGGTGAGACTATCACTTCCACCTGCGGACAGACAACACTGGGTGAGACTATCACTTCCACCTGCGGACAGACAACACTGGGTGAGACTATCACTTCCACCTGCGGACAGACAACACTGGGTGAGACTATCACTTCCACCTGCGGACAGACAACACTGGGTGAGACTATCACTTCCACCTGCGGACAGACAACACTGGGTGAGACTATCACTTCCACCTGCGGACAGACAACACTGGGTGAGACTATCACTTCCACCTGCGGACAGACAACACTGGGTGAGACTATCACTTCCACCTGCGGACAGACAACACTGGGTGAGACTATCACTTCCACCTGCGGACAGACAACACTGGGTGAGACTATCACTTCCACCTGCGGACAGACAACACTGGGTGAGACTATCACTTCCACCTGCGGACAGACAACACTGGGTGAGACTATCACTTCCACCTGCGGACAGACAACACTGGGTGAGACTATCACTTCCACCTGCGGACAGACAACACTGGGTGAGACTATCACTTCCACCTGCGGACAGACAACACTGGGTGAGACTATCACTTCCACCTGCGGACAGACAACACTGGGTGAGACTATCACTTCCACCTGCGGACAGACAACACTGGGTGAGACTATCACTTCCACCTGCGGACAGACAACACTGGGTGAGACTATCACTTCCACCTGCGGACAGACAACACTGGGTGAGACTATCACTTCCACCTGCGGACAGACAACACTGGGTGAGACTATCACTTCCACCTGCGGACAGACAACACTGGGTGAGACTATCACTTCCACCTGCGGACAGACAACACTGGGTGAGACTATCACTTCCACCTGCGGACAGACAACACTGGGTGAGACTATCACTTCCACCTGCGGACAGACAACACTGGGTGAGACTATCACTTCCACCTGCGGACAGACAACACTGGGTGAGACTATCACTTCCACCTGCGGACAGACAACACTGGGTGAGACTATCACTTCCACCTGCGGACAGACAACACTGGGTGAGACTATCACTTCCACCTGCGGACAGACAACACTGGGTGAGACTATCACTTCCACCTGCGGACAGACAACACTGGGTGAGACTATCACTTCCACCTGCGGACAGACAACACTGGGTGAGACTATCACTTCCACCTGCGGACAGACAACACTGGGTGAGACTATCACTTCCACCTGCGGACAGACAACACTGGGTGAGACTATCACTTCCACCTGCGGACAGACAACACTGGGTGAGACTATCACTTCCACCTGCGGACAGACAACACTGGGTGAGACTATCACTTCCACCTGCGGACAGACAACACTGGGTGAGACTATCACTTCCACCTGCGGACAGACAACACTGGGTGAGACTATCACTTCCACCTGCGGACAGACAACACTGGGTGAGACTATCACTTCCACCTGCGGACAGACAACACTGGGTGAGACTATCACTTCCACCTGCGGACAGACAACACTGGGTGAGACTATCACTTCCACCTGCGGACAGACAACACTGGGTGAGACTATCACTTCCACCTGCGGACAGACAACACTGGGTGAGACTATCACTTCCACCTGCGGACAGACAACACTGGGTGAGACTATCACTTCCACCTGCGGACAGACAACACTGGGTGAGACTATCACTTCCACCTGCGGACAGACAACACTGGGTGAGACTATCACTTCCACCTGCGGACAGACAACACTGGGTGAGACTACTGGCCCTACTGAGTACTAAGTAATTCTACTGATATCTATACTTCGCAGTAAGTAACACAGTCTGTACAGAGATAATTAAAAGTATTGTCTAGAAAATAATCTACTGATTAAGAATATATATATATATTTTTAAATCGTATCTGTCTGTCTTTTTTGTATGTCTGTTCGTACATCACTTAAAAGCTACTAGACCGATTAAGATGCGGTTATCACTGTTAAAAATTGGTGTACTTGATATCTCAATCCGATTAGAAGAATCCGAGCAATGGATAAAAACTATTTGACAGATGAACATAAAATGTAAAAGAAAAAGAAAGAAAATACATTTATTTCTGACAACACACAACATTAAACATTATCAAAAAGAAAAAAAAATAGGAAATTAGACAAACAAACAAAAATTAATGCTGTGTGTTGCTACAAACAGGTCCCGACTCAGAAAACGCAAAGGCCAAGGCCTTGGCACTGATTTTCTGTCGGAACCTATTCGTGACATCACTTTATAGAGGAAACTTCAAGAAAGTCATCCGTCATTCGGCTTGGGAAGGATCGTTAGTGGCAAATATCTGCAAAAACCATAACGGCCATCTCCCAACCGCCCAAAACGCCATAATGCATTATGCTATACCAATAGCTCCTCCAGGCATTATCGGTGCGTCTTGCAACTTCTTTATCTTGTCTGGCATGAAAGGAGACTATTTGGCCCAAGTAGATGTACTCATGGACATAATGTATTACCTCCCCATCTATAGTGATTCGGCGTTCAGTGGTGTCATGACTTTGGTCTTTGACATATTCATCCTCAATCCAATCAAGGCTTGCGGTGCTGTGGTCTTGCAGCGTTGACTGTAGCTCTTTGACTGTGGAGGAAAAGAGAACTATGTCGTCAGCGAAAAGAAGATTGGTTAGCCTTGATTCGCCGACGTCAATTCTCTTCCCTTCCCATTCCAGCCTGCCGCTAGCTTTGTGAAGATATCTTCAAGGACTCTGGTAAAAAGCTTGGGAGACAGCGGGTCTCCTTGCTTGACGCCTTTTTCTATTGGAAATGATGGACCTGTGGTTTGGAGCTTCATGGAGGCAGTGCTTTTGTAGTAAATTTTTTGGATGAGGTAAATGTATAGGTTGGTTCGATATTTTGGTTTTCCAGAGCGTTAAATATAGCAGAATGGGTGACACTGTCGAATGCATTTAAATAATCAACGAAGGCGAGATATGGAGGGATATTGTGTTTGTGGTGTTTTTCAATAAGTTGATTAATAGTGTGTAAGTGGTCTGTCGTTGAGAGGCCTGCTCGGAATCCTGCTTGTTCGGGAGGTTGTTCGAGGTAAATGTATAGGTTGGTTCGTTATTTTGGTTTTCCAGAGCGTTAAATATAGCAGAATGGGTGACACTGTCGAATGCATTTAAATAATCAATGAAGGCGACATATAGAGGAATATTGTGTTTGTGGTGTTTTTCAATAAGTTGATTAATAGTGTGTAAGTGGTCTGTTGTTGAGAGGCCTGCTCGGAATCCTGCTTGTACGGGAGGTTGTTCGAGGTCTAGTTTACCTGAGATGCGATTTTCAATAACTTTAATGAATGCCTTGTATAGGTGGGATATAAGGCTTATGGGTCTATAATTATTAATATCGGTCTTTCCTTTCTTATGCTTTCTTATGCATCCTTTGTTATGCAGCAGAATTATATTTGAATGTTAGAATTGTTTAGGAAATTCTCCCGTTTTCAAAATCATGTTAAAAAGGTTGTAGAGTAGGACAGGTTCACCAGTTTTGAGTGCCTCTGTACTGATGCCATCTTCACCAGGTACTCTGCTATATTTCGTCTTTTGGAAAGTACCCTGAACTTCGTAGCCACATATGGAGGGGATGGTGTCAGCACAATGGTACTCATTTGTGAGGAACTGAGGCTTCTGGGGGTCAGAATATAACTTTTGGTAGAATTTAGTACATAAATTTAAAATGTAATCTCTGCTCAGTTGTTTATCTCCTTTTTCGTCCTTATGGATACTTATCCAAGGCACAGAATAAATAATAGTACAAGTACAGAAGGATAACTGAGTAAAGTCATTTAAATACATAGCAACTCTCGCTACAACAATATAAAGTGCAATTTAACTCGCACTGCGCTGCGATCTTTCAATTATAAACTCTAACCTAGAAGGCGCCCGCCCATCGCGTGCAGGCTAGAATGCACCGTATCACAACGCGCGAGAAATTCCATTGCTCTAACAGTTTCAGAATCGCTCTGTCCTTTTTTCGCTCGGTAGGGTTGTATTATGATATGACTAGGTACTTGTACTACTAATTATTCTGTGATATGTTATGACTTAGATATTGTAACAGAATAAATAAGTAATAATGTATTATGTTATTACTTATTATTATAAATTAAAATAGTTCTATTACATACAATGACATTCTTATCAGAATAGACCGACTACCTCATTTTTGGTACCTACCTATCCCGTTTTCAGAACGCCGATAAGTTTAGTGAGTTACCTACGTATGTACGTGTGTACGTAGTTAGCTATGTTACGTAGGTACGTATGAGTGTCGTTGGTTGATTATGATTATATCCTATAGGTATTGCACTTTGGTGAATAAAGGTGTCTGAATTCCTTGCTTTATAATGAGTGAAAGTCGTCATTTCTATCACTATTCAAACAGCCGAATGCTATGCAATACCTTCTAGGTTCCTTCTTGGTACTCATAATTAAAACACGAATAAAATTTGTCAATAACTTTACGTAAGTAGGTACTTTATCGCTAAGTACAAGGCGCGCGACTCATCGAGCGCAAGATGAGTCGTGGGAGATTCCTAGTTTAGCTATTTTCAAGTGCAATTTGAACTGTCTTAGTCTTGTAGTTTCTGATGTCTTTTTTAATATTATTTTTACTTGTTTCTTTTACATTAAATTCTTGGCTACTTGTATCTACACTTAAACCAGTCAAACAGTTTTTCGGTTTTGGAGCTAGATCGGGTAAGTATTGAAAATGATAAATAAATTCGCAACAATTGTAGACCTATATGTTAATTTGTAGAGATATTTAACACTAATAATTAGAAAAACATGATTACACTATACCAATCAAAAAATGATTTGAAACTTTGCTGTTTTTTTGGTCTTTATGTGAAATAACTTGAAAAAGTTATTTGCATATCGTCCTGAAATTTGCTTTATAAGATAGTTTTTAAGTTGATCTAGATTCTCGCCTAGCATTTTTTCGATCCATCCCATGTGAGGTTCAAAATCATTCAATTTATCTAAAATTGACTCCCAAGTTGCTCAAACATTATTGTGCAGTTTGACCTCTCCCGCTCAAACTGCACTTGGACAAGCAGGGCAAAAGTTTGAGAGTGTACAGCGCCTTAAACATCTCTAAAAAATCGTAAAGAATTTACAATAGTTACCAGGTCTCGAAAAATTCAAAAACTTTTATTATTATTACATAATTATGTAAATAGTACACAATTCCAACAATATTATATAAAGAGATGGGATGGTGCAACTTTTAACCGATCTATGTATATAGATCGGTTAAAAGTTGCACCATCCCATCTCTTGAATAACATGCTCATGACTTACTTGTAAAAGACGTCATTGTCATCATCAGCCTGTATTTTTATATCCAGGTGCCGTTGTAAAACTATTTTTGCCCGGAGCAGCTAAATTACTAGTTAGGGCCCTGGCTTGATGCGAAGTCAAGTACCTCAAAATGCAACACTGTCTTAATTGGGTTATCCTTACCTCATGCTGAGCCCCGCAGTATCGCAGCACAGACCTGACTGTGAAGGTAGCAGCATTGGGTATGGTCATATCCAGCCCCTCTGGTGTGTGGAATATTACAGGCTTGGTGAAACCTGTAATGTACATTATATTAATGTAACTAGTAAATTTCTAAAATGAGAAGTCTAGCAATAATCAAGTGATTTCACCTAAAGTAGTGATACTATTGTAGTCCTATTATTTATTCTGTGATACTAGTGCAATCTTTTGTGGTTAGATCTGCAGGAGAGATTATTTGACCTAGGTATAGAAATTAACACAAAAGAAATTGACAGACGCAGTGGAAAAGCTTGGAAATAGTATTGGAGTCTGAAGGAAATTCAGAAAAACATTGAAACTAGCATAGCTATCAAACGGAAACTTTTTGATACCTGCACACTTCCTGTACATACTTGTGGTTGCAAAACCTGAGCACTCACAAAAATACATACCAAAAAGGTAGAAACTTGTCAGTCAGTCAGTCAGTCAGTCAACTCCATGGAAAGAAGTGTGATAGGTAAAAGACTATCAGATAGTATAAAAATTGTAACCATTAAGAAACATATAAAAGCAAAAGATGTTATAAAAACAGTAAAAAAGCTAAAGTGGAAGTGGTGAGGCCATACAATCAGAGGAAGTGAAAAATGGTCAAAATTAGTCATGAACTGGTTCACAAGTGACAAGAAGAGAAAACGAGGCAGACTATTTAGATGGAGGGTTAAAGTTATAGCAGGTGGCACATGGACTAGAATAGCTAAAGATAGAGGGAAATAGCGACAGTTGGAGGAGGCCTATGCCAACTAGTGACATAGAGAAAAAGAAACGATGCAAAAAAAAAGAAAAGTTATTCCCTTTATTTATTTTTTATCTTAGTTTTAAGTTTTTTACAATATAGTTATTTATAAAAACAATATATATGTCGTAGGGGATAGGTTACCTACATTATCGTCCGTCATAGTAAACTAGTCTCATGTGGGCGTACAATGGAAGATGTTGGTCCAAATAATAGAAGACCACTAACTCTTCAAATTAAACTGTAATTCTTGATTATTAACAACCAAATCACAATGTATATAGCTAGAATAATGGACAGTTTGATTGATTGAGGCTTGGATTTGAAGGTATACTGCAAATCTTCGGCATGACCATCTTAGCCAGTTATGTTAGGCCTAGTAAATATAAGATACAATTGCATGAGTGTGGTCTGATTCTCAAACGACAACCCATGACCACCAAGCACACATTTGGTCTCTAACTTACCATTATCTCTGACAAGCTCCTCCGTAAACTGTTGGGGGCGCATTCTCTGCAGAGCAGCAACTGTGGGCCTGAGTGGGGTTTCCAAAAGGGACCGTACCCACATCGGAGTCCCACATTGTGATGGACGGTTCTCTGCACTAATCTCGTAGCGATCAGCTCGGTGCGAGTTTGTGGGTATTTTATCTGGAAGTTATGCATGGTAAAATTAATTATTTGTCTGCTTTTATATTATTAGGAATAAAATTACATGTAACTTCATCAAAACCTCCTCAATTTGGCAAACAGCTCATACCAGTCCACAATATGATAAAAAAATAACTAAAATTGTACTTACACACAGAAGGTCCATAGGTCAGTACACATTTTGGACAGTGATACTTGTCTATGTCATCAGATTGGTAAATCTTAACATCAACGCAGCTGGAAACCAGAAAAAAACTAAGTTATAGCCAGATAATGTTTTTGCATACACACAATAAGATATATTATAAATGGAATTTCACAACACACTGTAAATTTATGGCACTACTTGAAAAATAATTAAGTAACATGGTTTTACGAAATATACGAAATAAGGAGCTACTAAATATTATAAATAAACACAAAGAATGGATAATAGAAGGCGCATTTTGGAAATTTTGGTGACCACGGATGTAAACAAATGCGAACCAGGAAATAGCTATTTAAATGCAAACAAATAAATTGTGTATCAATTTCTGAGCTTCGTACAAGGGGTTCACGAAGTCGGAAAATGTATAAATTTCGACAAAACATTTCGTCGTACATAATGATGGCCGAAGAGGCATCCCCTGTCAAACTTTGCATCAATTTTATTCACACACAATAAACTTTTCACTGGGTAATTTATATATTTTCCACATTACCTGCCATGAAACCACTCACGGCAGCAGTCACATTCTATCATAAATTGTCCAATATTATACGGCTGACCACACAAACAATAGGTTTCCTTCGATGACGCCATTTTGATGGCGAATAGACAATTTCTTTTTTTTCTTTCTCCACGTCGCTTTTTGATTGGCAAAGGCAAATAAAAACAAACATCCTACGATACAATATACTAACCATAAAGAAAACCAATGAGGTTAGATTCTAAGTACTTAATTATTTTATTAGGGTAGTAGTTAACATATGTTTTTTGATTTTATCAATATAGATAGGTACTTTACATTTTAAAAAAATACTCGAATGTGTTTTTTTAATATTAATGTTGGGGGATTTTCCGACAACCGATAAAAAAAGTTCACAGAATGACCCAATAGATGGCGTCAGCAAACAATGAAGTAATAAAACAAAAGATCGTGGAGTCCCTCCGCGCGGAAGAAGCTAAAAATCGTAATGTGGAAATGAAAATAGGAAGGCCTCCATGGTAGCATTAAACGTTTAACGCAACGTTGTTGGAAGTCGCGAAGTTTCACTTCAAAAAAACGATCGTGGAGTCCCTCCGAGCGGAAGAAGTGAAACTTCGTAATGTGGAAATGAATATAGGAAGGCCTCCATGGTAGCGTTAAACGTTTAACGCAACCTTGTTGGAAGTCGCATGAAGTTTCACTTCAAAAAGCGAGTAACCAACTGTCATCAAGTCAAGTCATTCATTATCACCATCCTCTTTGACTGTCGTCACACAGTACTATCGGTACGAATCGAAGAGAGAGCATCAATAATAGAGAAGCTCCTTTAATAGTTAATAGGCAAGCGGGATAAACTTATACACCGTTAGAGTAGGAACCAATCTTTATGGTGGCTGAGAAGTTAGGCGCAAGGCGCTGCGCAATAGCTAATTTTAGGTGTAAGCGGGCTTTGGAGAGGTGAGAGGCCGGGGCACACCCTCCCGCTAGCCCGCCGCATCCCGCGCGCGCCCTCCGCATTTGTGCTTGTGTGCACGCTACATCCGTACGCTGCACACATACATTCGATTCTATACAGTCTAGTTAGTTATTTTAAAGTTGTTTGTTATCAACCAATACAATCCACCAACACGATATCAGCATATTCCGATATTAATATTATTGTGTTGACGTATGTTAACATAATATTATAATTGGTTAAAAAATAATGAATAGGTTAAAGCGTTAAATATGGACGCTAATTTAGCTACTAGAAACATAGCTATAGGTGTAACATTGTTTTATCATTCCATTATTTGTATGTACTTAACACATATATTTTATCAATCAAAACATTATTTGCATGTGACATGTAAGTAAGTATGGTTTATGTAGTTAAATACTAGTTGTCCCGCCCGCGACTTCGAACGCGCGGAATACTGATTATCGCGAAAAAAACATCCTATTTTCTTCCAGGATATTAAAAACCAATACAAAAGTAGGTATAGCTCATATTGCTCTTATTTCGTTTCCATGGCAACCATAGACTATTCTGTGATGGCAACCGTTCCTTACAGTGAGTAATCAACATTATCCAGTTTTCCCGCGGAAACTTTAAATTTTCCGAAAATTATCCTTTGTTTTATTCTAGGGCTGTCTCCATTCTAAATTTCATCAAAATCCGTCCAGCCGTTATCGCGTGAAAGCTCCCGAAACAAACAAACAAACAGACAACGTTTCACTTTTATGTATTGGTAAGTATATTCATTTTTATTTTGCATGATTTATTGTATTGTTTTGCACCACCGTCCTTTTTTATTTCATAGTTTCTGTCCATCCAAAGGTTGTCTGGAAGAGATCGCTTTTAGCGATTATATGTTCCATAATTCTGGTGTAATAAGGTGATTATTATTTTTATTATGTTCTACAAGTAGGTAGTAAAAAAAATGCTCTAATAATTGCGAACCTTACTGTACCAGCGCGAAGTCACACTCGCAGCGCGGTTCACAGCCGCCATAAAGATTGGTTCCTACTATACCTGATAGTAAATGAGAAGGTGATAATATTTTGTGTCCCATACTGCGTATGCTGTTTTGGTTGTTTGTCTGAAAGCGCTTTCAGCCAAAAAAACCGTTCAAGTTTCTTTTTTGGCGATATTTTAGTGATTTGTGCTATATTGACTGCATTTGAACGTTTCTGACGACTGTTTTATGGTGAATAATTGAAATCTGATTGGTGATTTGTTGCAATGTAGGCTGTTAAAACCGTACGGAACAATGGATCTACTACATTTCGTAGGGTAAATCTGATTTTAAGGATACCATATTTTTACCCTCAAATGCTGGATAATTTTAAGTTTTTTATTTGTTTTTATTTTACATTAGATGTAAAATAATAATTGTTGTTTGTTCTATTTGTGGTTATTTTGATGTATAATAAGTACTAGCTGCGCCCCGCAGCTTCGCCCGCGGTCAATCTTTGCCACTCTCACCACATATAAAAAGACATTTTAAAAATCCCTCTTTTTTGCATCCCTAGGGTGTCACTTTGACACCTGCTACTTTAACACCTGTCACTTTGACACTTATCATTTTGAAAGCTCCTTCAAAGCTTCCATTTTCTTCCTTATTTTGGTCCCATCCTCCTCCCCCTGGCTCCATCCCCATTAAAACCACTACCAACAACCCTCGACTTCCACCCCCGCCATGTCACTTTGACAAAGAATTTGCAAATATATATTAATGATGATAAAACTTCTTAAGTGTTTCTGCTCTCCTGGTACTTTGAAATACTTTTATTTAAATATAATCAGACTATTTAACGTTCATGGGGAGGTATCATCATCATCATCATCATCAGCCCGTGTCAGTCCACTGCTGGACATAGGCCTCTCTCAAAGCACGCCACTGAGCCCGATCTTCGGCTACTACACTCTCGAGGAGGTATCTCACTTTTAATAACTTTATTTTTCAATGTTATATTTCCAACTTCTAAAGTGTTTCTGCTCTCTTGGTACTTTAAAATGCTTTTTTTAAGTATAATCACAATATTTAATGTTCATGGGGAGGTATAGTCACTTTTAATATCATTATTTTTCAATGTCATATCTCCAACTTCTTATTTTTTTCTACTCTCCTGGTACTTTGTAATACATTTTTTAAATATAATCACACTATTAATGTTCATGAGGAGGTTATACTCACTTTTAATAACATTAATTGTCAATTTTGTATCTCCAGCTTCTTAATAAACCATGCTTTGCACGATGGCACTTCGGCAAGCTTTTTACATCTTTAATCATTCGTATGAGGCTGGGTAACTGTTGTATCTCTACTCATTTTCTAAAAAATCACATTAAATATTCTTCAATATGTGAATGTGGTCTTGATGAAGGGGATTTCAATCATATTTTCTTTTCATGTCCTCTACTAAATCATTTCTCATTCTTTCAGTCTCTTATTTCACTAGATGTTTCCTTGCCAACTCATCTAACAGTTTTTTATCATCCAATAGTCGTAATAATATTTATATGTTTTATTTTTTATTTTTTATAAAGGTTATGTGCTGTTGGTCTATAGCTGACCTCTACAGCGTCATCGAACGGTGGGGCGGGCGCAAAAGCGCTCCGCCGCAATGCGTGACGCAGAAGGCGCACGCCAAAGTTTTTATCCACTTGCTCAAGGGCACCCAGGGGGTACGAACCTCGGCTTGGACATGACCGAATCGACATCCAAGAACAGCTCCATCCATCCAGATAAGGGAACTCTTCAACGGTCAACAACACAGTCACGAAATTTTGTGTACTCATTCTATTTTGATAGCTGATTTGAAGTTTCACCATGACATGGTTGCTGCACTCCGGGTTGGCTCCTGATTATGGAACTCCTCAACAGTTAACAGCACAGACACGAAATGTTGCGTTTAATTGTGATAACCCGTTCTAAGTTTCACCATGACATGACTACTGCATAAAACCTTTTTTTTACCCGACTACAGCAACGCAATGCAAGGGTAATGAGTTTAACAGTCTATTTATGTATGTATGTACCTATGTGTCTAGGGTACGTATGTATGTATGTGGGTATGTGGATGTTCCACTATAGCGTCGCCCCTATTGGTTCGATTTTGACAAGCAAGGTTTCAATCGATTCGTCATCAGGTTTATTCTTCGAGCATATATTTATTAGGTATTCTGTGTTCAGGTATAGAGTGTGTCATAGGTTATTTTTACGCAAGGCAAAGTAAGGGTGATGTGTTCAAACTAAAAACTTGGTCCGATTTTTACAAGCGAGGTATTAATCGATTCGTCTTCACTGTATGAGTGTCATAGGCTATTTTTACCCTACCGTAGTCGGGTTTTAGTTTTTGAACTTATATCTTGTATAAATGATTTTTAATTAACTTATTTGCTGATATCTCGAGAACGGATTGACTGATTTCGATGTTTTTTTGTTCGTCTCGGTTTCGAGAAGGTTCCTCGTGCACTGGAAAATTATATGACAATAAATAGAAGGTATGGAGGGGCTTTGTGGGACGGGATGGGTGTTGTTGTTAAGGATTTTAGAGTGTATGAGGGCGGGGAAAGGAAAGGGGGGAGGGAGATAGGAACTGGGGGAGGGGGGTGTGAGGGGGCGAAATTTGTACGCGTGCAAAGCCGCGGGGCGCAGTTAGTCCATACCAATATGTAAAAGTGAAACGTTGTCTGTTTGTTTGTTTGTTTGTGGAGTTTTAATTAACGCAATAACGGCTAGACGGAGTTTGATGAAATTTGGAATGGAAGTAGGTTATACCCTGGAATAACACATATAATACTTTTCATCATCATGATCATCATCAAACATCATTATCAAACGACTGAACGGATTTTGATCAAATTAGGAATGGAAATAGCTACTAGCTAAATCGATATAGATTTCAAAAAATGATAAAAGTCCACTACTTGTCCTCTCTGACTTAGAACTGTATGTTACTTTGTTTGTCTTATTACATTGAATACTGCGCTATATATATATGTACTAGCTGTACCCGCGGCTTCGCACGCGTGGTTATTTCTCCAGGTTAAAAGTACTCTATGTATTCCGAGACATAAAATACCAATATACCAACATTTGTTTAAAATTCCTTCAGCCGTAAAAAGTTTTTATCGATAGCTCATTTTCTACACATCGGATTGAGATACCAAAAACACCAGTTTTTAAGTCAATCCCCTAAACTATCCAACAGTGAAACGCGCATCGCAATCGGGCAATAGTTTTTACGTGATGCGCGAACAAACACACATACAGACAGACAGACACGATTTTAAGTACCCTAGGGTACTTAAAATTGTTTTTTTTTTTTAATTATCTTATTTCTGGTTTTATTCGTACTTATTGCTTTATTATTAAGTATTAGCTGTGCCTGCGGCTTTGCCCGCGTGGTTATTTCTATTAAATGTAGCTCATACGTGTTATTCCAGGACCAAAACTTCCTATACGGTACAATATAGGTACTATACTACATTTCTTCAAAATTTGTTCATGCTTCAAATAGATTTATATCGATTGCTCGGCATCTAATCATCGGATTAAGATATCAAATACACCAGTTTTTAAGTCAATCCCTAAACTTTCCAACAGTGCACTGCATCGCAATCTGTCCAGTAGTTTTTACGTGATGCGCGAACAAACAAACAGATATAGATAAACAGACAAACCTCTCTGTTTGTCTGTTTAAAAAAATGTTATATGTAGGTGTGATACACAGTAAATAAATCAAATTTATAATTGTGATGTCATTTTAAAAACATTACAATAGATAACTGTGCTATATTAATAACGATTTAAATTTCTTGAAAAATCCGATTATATTAATTTTTGTCCAGATTAAGTACAGGGGAACTTTTAGTCCTATTAAGATTCTTATATTAAAGTTAAATAACTGTTCTAGAACTTTTTACCCATGACTTTCCTCATAGAATGAGTATTACAGCCGATATTCTGCTAATTCTGCTCGGCAGACGGCTAAAACTATAATTTATAATGTTTTAGGGAAAACAGCCAAATACTGCACTACACATTTTTGAAAAAATAACAGAGCTCGGTTGAGCTTAAATTATAGCAAATTTTGTCTTCTTTATAAATGTATTAGATCCCCTGTCCGTGGGCAGCACCTTTTAGAAGTTTGTTTCTTTGTTTGTTTGTCGTATGAGGTAGTGGTGGTCTCTAGTGTCAGAGTTTATCAGGCCGCACGAGGGTCTCTGACATGGCCATTATTTTAGAAGTTATAAGTCAAAATCTGAGAAATGTATGAAAATTTCTATGTTTTTCGAGCACCACGAAGTTAGCTCAGGTCTTTCGAAGCTGAAAATTTAGTTTTACATTACTGGTATCTATCCTAACAACGTCGCAAAAAAACAGGACGGTAGAGATTTTAGCGAACTAACCACAGAATAAGCCTAACGCGAGTTTTGTGTGTACATAATCATCATCATCATCATCATCATCATCCCTATACCAGTCCACTGTTGAACGTAGATCTCTCCCAATGAACGCCACTGTGCCCGATCATCAGCACTTCTCATCTAGTCGCTGCCAGCTGTCTTTCGGAAGTCGTCTCTCCATCTGGCCGGCGGGCGTCCCACACTACGTTGTGTTTGTGTCTACGGTGACCGTTAATCCTTTATGATAAAGTGCGAAGGTCAGCTTAAGATGAGCCGTACGTTCAAACGTTCCTGTATATTTCGGGATTCAAGTTATTTGGACATAATAATGAGAGTTGAACTGGCTGTTATTTCTGAAGTACAAACCTGATAACCTTGAAATATTTACATGACAATATTTAAAGTAGGTAGTACCTCATTTCTAACAAAAAAAATATGAATGAAATCGGACTACGCGTTTATGAATTACAACTAAGTACACATTTTGACTTTCATCCCCTCTCCCAAGGGAACCACGCTAAGTATCGGGATGAAAAATATCCAATAAATGACCTGAAATCAAACTAAGTGTAATTTGAATTCTTTCAGTAGTTTTGGCGTGATGCACGGTTAAGATACAGACAGGCAGACAGACAGACAGACAAAAATGAAAAAGAAATGTTTTGGCTTGAGAATCGAATATAGATTAAGCTCCAAAAAAAAAGCTTAACATAAATTTGGACTTGTATCTCGCAGGAATGCTTATTTTTTTCGGGATAAAAGGTTGATACCTTTCAATTTTAACCCATCATAACTGTGCGTCATATGACTGTGCCAAGTTGCATCAAAATCCGTTCAGTAGTTTCAGAGTAAGTGTTGTTTTAAATAACTTTCAACCCCTATCTTGCGGGAACCCTTTAAGTTTTCGTGATGAAAAGTATCCTATGTCCTATCTCGTAGTATAAACTTAAATCATACCAAGATTCATTTAAATTCATTCAGTAGTTTCGGCCTAGCCAAGATACAGATAGACAGACAGACAAAATTAAAAAAAAAACCGTTTTGGCTTCAGTATCGAATAAAGAGTACCCTCCAAATAAATATTTCAATATATCTTTAATGTACAGAAATGGACCCGTTACAGTTTTATTATAAGTATAGATTAGTATATTGTATACATTTAGTATGTTGTTTAATATTGTTTATTAAATATTTATATTTTCATATTTTTGTTAAGTATTCTTTTATTATTATTTTTATTTATTGTGTTCCTGATACTATTACTTTTAAGTTGTTTATTTTATTGTCACCACCGTCTAATCTTTTTCCATCTTTTTTAGTTCATCCAAAGGTTGTCTGCAAGAGATTGCTGTAAGCGATTAAACCACCGATTGTGTTTCCGCAATTACTTTTTTTTGTGTTTTATGGTATACAATGTACGATTTACTTTTAAGTGGTATGTAATAAAGAGTTATCTATCTATCTATCTATCTATCTACTTAAACTAAGATACTTTTCATCATCGTTATCATCATCATCATCCAACCGGTTGAAGTTTTACCATGACAAGGCTGTACTCCGGGTTTGCTCCTGATTAGGGAACTCCTCAACGGTTAACAGCATAGACACGAAATGTTGTATTCGCATTTAATTGTGATAGCCTGTTTTAAGTTTCATCATTACCACAGAATAAATAATAGTGTCATTACATTGCTTCTGCATAATGTTTTTAAATTAAAATATTTATATTAACGCCTACTACAGTGTAACTGCAATTTCATGCAGTGTTACTAAAGTGCACAGTGTAGATTTCAGAGGCACTTCGAAAAGCTCGATCGATTGTATTTCATCGCTATAATTATTAGAAAAAAGTTCACGTGAGCGGACCTGAGTCGGAGTATGAAAAATTGAGAATCCTGGTCGTTCGATGAATCGAACCAGCAGGAAAAAAGTTCACGTCGTCCGATCGAACGGATTAAGCTGTCGGACCACGTGTTCAGAGGGCAATTTTTATACAATATAAATCAATTCCTTGATTAGTAGAGACTAGAGTCCGTTTCACAAAAGGAGGAAGACCCACAGATGCGCGCGCCGCTTGTTTCTATACAAAAGCGGAAATTTCCCGTGTTCATAGCTAGTAAAAAGACAGAATCCGAAATAAATGAATGAATTTTATTATTATTATTATGAGGTATCCGCCAGAGAACTAAGGTAACGTAGCTCACAGATTTAGCAAGCTGAAGTGGCAATGGGCTGGTCACATAACTCGAAGAACCGACAACCGTTGGGATAAACGAGTTCTAGAGTAGAAATTAATTTAAGGCGCCAGCCGGACAGGTAGTGTGACGATTTGCGGGCGGCGGCTGGTAGCGACTGATGGATGAGGAGAGCCGAAGATCGGGCTCAGTGGCGTTCATAAAGGAGAGGCTTACACCCAGCCTACAGCTGCGAATACGGGCTGATGATGATGATGATTTGGGAAAAGTGTGGGATCTGTCATCATGTCGCATCACATTCGCATGCCAATGTGTCGGTGTGTTTACTTGCCGCGGGGTTTCTTTTTTGAAACGGACATCTCTGTTTGATGGATGATCGATTGCTATTGAAATCGACTATTCTTTATTCTGTGCCCCTGACTAAGAAAGTTCTATTTACGTGCAACAGAAGTACCTACAACTTCCTTGCCCACCAATATTCTTATCTATGTATGTTTATCCGTTATCTAGTGCCCATAGCACAGGGTATCCTAGTTTGGGTCTAGATAATTGGTGTGGAAATGTCCCGAATATATTTATTAATTTATTATTTTATTAATGAGTTTAAAAACAAAATTAAAAATAGGTCAAACAAAAATATAATAGAAAATAAACTGGAATCTACAAAGAATTGGTCTAAGTCTGGAACATAAAAATGGATCGTAGTAAAATACCTATAATAGTAATAACCGATGATCTAACAATAGAGTCCATGCTGATTGAACATAAACTACCTAATCGTGAAAATAAATATAATTTTTATTACATTTTGATCGACGTAGCCTTGGGTAGGTCCACTTCCTTATTGTTAACTAGGAAAACGTTTTGTTCGCTTTTCTGAGTGGTTTGGCGCATTCATGCTGGAGTTAAATTAATTTTGAGTCGTGACGTGAGAATGCAAACTTTAACGCACGTAACTTAACACTAGAATCAAGACAAGTCAAAAAAATGATTGAATCCTTATCATTATCACCGTTGCTTACAAGTTGCATTTTTTAGAACAATTAATAAAACTTGTCTTGCATTGTCCAGAATGTAATATGTATGTCATATAACTACTATAGGTAAGTATATAAACGAATTTATATGAAGATAAGCATATTTTTTTTGGTTGTCGAAGTTGGATCTACCCAGTTCGATCATCCATCTAAGTAGACATATTTGTTGATTTTACCAATTTTATTAAACCCGTTTTCACCCTTTATTGTAAAGCTGCGCCCCGCGGCTTTGCCGGCGTGGACAGCGCTAAAAAGTACCAAGGGTAAACTTGCATAATTATGTGGTAATTCGGTGACAAGGTGTTTTAAAGCTAATACCTTTAAATGAGCAGATTCTACCCTTTTAAAGTGAACCTTATTACGAGGTAATAAATCTCCTATTCCTTTGTAAAAGGCTGGTTCGCATTGATTGATTGAGAAAGTAACAATCGACACATCTGCATCAAATATATATAATATAAAACATGTATATAGTTCTATAAATACAACACGATAAATATTAATAAAAATAAATAAACAATAAAAAGGTACATAATATCAATAATGGAAAACTTAAATAAACAACTGAAACTTTGGAAGACATTCAATTTGATTATCTGTAGGTACATTCAGTAGATGTTGACTTGAAATTACAACCAATCTCAGAGTAGCTGTCCGCTTCGTTACTAAAACCACAGTACATATATTAGTCTACTATATATGTACTGTGCTAAAACGCGCACGGCCATCGGCTGAACATCACTATGTTGACGAGACAAACACACACACACACTTTGCAGATTTGAACCGTGAGAAACAAAGTGACTGGACAAAAATAAAAATAAGGTTAAACTGTGCTATTATTTATTCTGTGACTGTGCGTAGAAATGGAAATTAAATTAGACATGTTGACAAACAAAATTAGGTACCTATGTGGATATAAAAAACGCCTGGAAATTATGAATAATGACATAAGGAAAGAAATTGCATTACAAGAAAGATATGTCAAGATTAATATCACCATGCCGTCTTTGCTCGTCCACTATTTTAGTTTTAACCTAAAAATGTTTAATTTTTTCAACTCGGCGGAGGCATATTGTTCCAAAACTTGGACGCCGCGTAGCTGAAAGCACCACTGACCAAAATTGACCAAAACTGATACCAAAATTACAGTCAATGTTAAAAATAACTGCTGACGACAAAAATGTCAGGCAATGTCAAATAAGACTGAAAATGTCAAAAATGACAGGTGTTGTCAAAAATTACAGATATAAATATAAACAATGAGAAATTAAGCAGTCTTACTTACCTATAGAGCAATTTAATGCCTATAGTAACTACGAATAGTTTCGGATAAATCCGTAAACTATGTAATTTTTGGCATTCCCTGTCATTTTCGTCATATGTTGTGATAGCACTAGATGTTTTGAGGTTTGAAAACTGTCACCTGTCAATTAGACAGCTGTTATATGAAATAAAGATCTCTATGAGGTCTAACCTTTAGGGTACGTAAAGGAACTACTAGTCTAGGATCGATAGTTTCAGAGTTAAAGCCCTTTTAAGTTTGAGTACTGCTATCCAAAATGAAGATATCAAGAGATCTATCACTTCAAGAAACTACTAGTCAACGATTTTTACTGCTATTAATAGCAATTTTAAGTTTGACAGCTGTCATCCGACTTCCCACTATAAAAAAGGAATCTGAAGTAGCAGGAATTCCATTTCCGCTCTTTCTCCACCCTTTCTCCACCAACTGTCACTTTGACACCTCTCACTTCCTACCCCCACCTTCCCCCACCCATTTTCACTTTGAAACCTGTCACTTCTTTCTCCGCCTTCCCCCACCAACTCCTTCCCCACCACCATCGAATAAGGTCGCCGATTGTTGTATTTTTCTACGTTTATTTTTATTTGCAATAGTGTTATTTAACTAAATATCTAGTGAAAAAAAAAACAAAGTCAAATTAATTCCAAAGAGTCTCAAATAATGTTTGTACTCTGTTCGTGGCCGATTTAATCTATCTATACATAATTATAATAAAACTGTATCCAAAGTGAAATCTGTACATTATAGAGAAATTAGAAAATTCATTTTTATTTGAGTATATGAAAGTAGTAGAAACTAAAAATATCCTTTTTAGAATTTTTGTAGGTCTGTCTGTATGTATGTGACTTCATTACGCAAAAACCACTGGATGGATTTTGATGCCGTTTGAACTGTATTGCTGTACGTGCTGTATTCCTTGGAGTTTTCCGAAGGTTTTTTATCTATGAAAAGAAGTAAAGTTATTTTTAAATTTAGTTGCGCCACAGAATAAACAAAATGTAGGTACTAACTACTTAGTAAGACACTAAGGCTTCTACCAAACGGGAGTAAATATTCATGGAATAGAAACATAGAAATGACGAAATAGCCGGCATTTGTCTATGATAGTATTCTATCTCTATCTATACTTCTATTAAAGCAATAGGAACGAAATAGTCTGTAGTACAAAGAAGATAATTTAAAAAAATAATGGTCTAGGGTTCTTAAAATAAGCTACTGCACTAATAAAACATTTTTAAAAATCGTGTTTGACTGTTTGTTTGTTAGTTTGTTTGTCTGTATGTTTGTTCACTCATCACGTAAAATCTACTGGACAGATTGCGATGCGGTTTTCACTGTAGGATAGATAAGGGTTTGCAAGTGATTGCAAGTTGCAATTTCACTTTGGATACAGTTTTATTATAATTATGTATAGATAGATTAAATCGGCCACGAACAGAGTACAAACATTATTTGAGACTCTTTGGAATTGATTTGACTTTGTTTTTTTTTTCACTAGAAAAAAGATAGATAGTTAAATAACACTATTGCAAATAAAAATAAACGTAAAAAAAATACAACAATTGGCGACCTTATTCGATGGTGGTGGGGAAGGAGTTGGTGGGGGAAGACGGGGAAAGAAGTGACAGGTTTAAAAGTGAAAATGGTTGGGGGAAGGTGGGGGAAGGAAGTGACAGGTGTCAAAGTGACAGTTGGTGGAGAAAGGGTGGAGAAATAGCGGAAATGGAATTCCTTCTACTTCAGATTCCTTTTTTATAGTGGGAAGTCGGATGACAGCTGTCAAAGTTAAAATTGCTATTAATAGCAGTAAAAATCGTTGACTAGTAGTTTCTTGAAGTGATAGATCTCATTGATATCTTCATTTTGGATTCATTTGGATTATTCATTTTAGTAGTCAAACTTAAAAGGGCTTTAACTCTGAAACTATTGATCCTAGACTAGTAGTTCCTTTACGTACCTAAAGACCGAGGGCCTCCGACATGGCTTAACGACAGCCAGCCGGGGTCAACAACTTAACGTGCTCTCCGAAGCATTTCTACAGTGTAAAACTAATACATAATTTGAAATTGCACAAACACGAAAACAGACCATCAAAAGCGCGAGCGCAGCGAGCGCGGAAATTTTTAGTTATTTCTATCAGTGTACAAAATAAAAATAATAACAAAACATATGAAAATAACAAAGGGAAATTAAAAAATAATGATTGACATAGGCCCAGGGGGGGTCATGACCCCCATGACCCCCCGCTGGATCCGCACTTGCACTGAAGGCAGCTTAACTCCACTGGCCAGTAAAACTAAAAAACATCTACAAACAATGATGATACAACCACCATTTTGAAACTACTTGCTGAAAGAATGCAACACAAACACAATGCGAGTGCAAATACTTTCGAAGATGGGGACAGATATTTATTATTGTCATTACTAAATGATTTCAAAAACATCCCGGAGAGTCGTAAAATGGATGCTAAATATGAAATAAATTATTCGAAAATACGCCGGATCGAATTCTGGAGATTATTATAGCCACAATTCGCAATATAATGAACTACGTCTCGTTATCACAAGTCACAAGTCTTTCTTCAGATGATATGGTATGTTTGAAAACAGTTTCCTGCCGCTGAATTTTATGTTTGACTAAATCAAGTAGTTCATAAAAATGTTCTATGGACCTTCTTAGGTAGTTAGTAAATTTGGTTGGATTTTCTTTAACTTTGGGTAAAGTGTACAAAAATAACCCGCATTGAATGTTGAAGTAAACATCGGTAGTGCTCTCGGACGGCGGCGTCGTTTTTGTTTCATTTTATTTAATAACAGCACTAACAGTAATGTTTCTTCGTCTGAATCCATGGCTCGACTGATGAAGATATCACTAAAATACGATCGTACTGCAGACGCATACGCTTTCAGTTGATGTGGTTGATGTCGGACTGCTGCTGACGTCCTGCAGCGGTCCTACTGCAGAATAAAGCAAGCGGCACTACAGCCGTGCGGCAGCAGTCCGACACCAAACGCTTAAATTGAAAGAGCCCAATGGGTCGAAATTTCTCAGCACGGTGGACGCCGTTAATGCTGTAAACGCGCACTTTGTGAGCGCAGCTGAGACGTGCGGCGCACCCGCTGCGGACGTAACCGTCGCGATTTGCGCGCTGTCGGCAGCGCGACTGCCTGCAGACCGCTCACTTAGGCTGAGGCCGTTTACTGCACTTGAAGTGTTTCGAATTCTTACCACTGACGTAGCTAGTAAGACTAAGGATGCTTACGACATTCAATCTCGTTGCTCCACGCTGCCGCTGAGCAGTTATCTTGCATCTTCTCTTCCCTTTATAACAGTTGCTGTAGAGAATGTATTTATCCTAAATCTCTGAAGCACGTAAAAGACTCACCAATTTATAAAGGAGAGGGAAAACAGGAGGACATTAATAGCTACAGACCGGTGTCTATTATCCCAGCCATCGCAAAAATCTTCGAACGTGGTCTGAGTTTGCGACTTACAGAATACTTCACAGATTGTAACGCCTTATCATATAGGCAATATGCTTACCGTCGTGGCCGGTCTACGACTTCTTTAACACGGGAGGTAGTTTGACGTATTCTCGACGCCCGTGAGAGAAAACAGCAAATAGCCGTGATTTTCTGCGACCTATCTAAGGCGTTCGATGTCGCGGATTAGGTATTATGGTGTCGATTGGTGAGCTTTAAAGTTGCTGAGAGATTTCATTTCGGGCCGACGTCAGATAGTCGTAGGGGATGATGGCACGGTTAAATCGCACTCGCGAAAAACCGTGATTGTAGTAGCGCAGGGCTCATCGCTCTCCAATCCAACATTATGTTCTCCCTTCTCCTCAACGACTTGCCAGATAATGTTCGTGAAGGCCTTAAACTAATGTATGCAGATGATGTCGCGGCAATCGTCTCCGCTCCAACAGTAGACCAGCTGGAGCGAAAGTTGAATATAGTAACAAGTGACCTGAGGTATTGGTTCAAAATCAACGGATTGATTTTGAACATAAACAAGACCCATTTCATGCATTTTAATCTGTCAGACCGTACATACAGGCAACTCACAGTTAAAGTTGGGAACTCTGAGATGGATCAGGTAAAAACTATCATGTTATTGGGTTTCCAGATCGATAGCGGTCTCACGTGGGAGGGCCACATAAACACATTATGTGAAAAAATCGGCCGTGCTTGTTTCGCGGAACTGCTATTTTGCATCTGTGCACTCCCTACTTCTTCTTCTTCTTCTTTTTTTTTTATTGGATGGCTTCTGCGGAGGCACTGGCCTACTAGCAATTTCGCCAATGTCAAGTGTATTATAGTTTAAAGTAATGTCACGTCATAGTCAATTATTGTCAAAGTCACGAATCAGTAAAATGGTGGACATTTACTGAAACTTCCGAGGGAGATTTGGAAAAATCACAAAATGCCATTTATTTCTGCGTTTGATTCTTTTGCCCGCACTCGTGAATGTTAACGAACACCTAATGGTTAATATTCCACCAATATTACACATTAACACTCGAAGATACACAAGATTGACAATAAAATCTAACTCTACATCACAACATTTTGTTTTTTTTCAAAAAACCCCCACTCCCTACTTCAATATGGCGTCGAGCTCAGTGGCCCAATTACAGAACTTGTCTTCAATCAGATTGTCACTTTTTTCATAGCAAATCGACTCTATCGCAAAGCATTATTAAATTTAACGGCTTGAAACCGTCATGATCAACATTACGTAATCGCAGTGCTGGGGACGCGCAGCCGATTGGCAGCGCGTCTTCAGAATGCAGAAAAGAGCGATTAGGACCATAGTGCGAGTAGCACAAAATGAATCGGCACTTCCATTATTCCGGTACATGAAGATACTGACCCTCCCGACCTTGTTGTGCCTTCAGACGGCTCTGTATGCCAGAGATTACCTAAGGAATACTCGAGGCTTGGGCACAGGCTTGGGGACGGACACAAGTATAGCACGCGGAATGCGCACCGGCTGCGAGCGGTGCCGATGCCGCGGCGGCTGACGAAGTCGTCCAAACTAGTGCACGTGATGGCGCCGGCGCGTCTACAACCGGCTGCCAGATAACGTTAGAGTTGCACCTTCAAGGGAATATTTAAATACAAATGTTGGCTTGTTGACCAATCATTATATACATATGATGACATTGTTAAATTAAAATTAATGTGTGTGTAATTGTGTAATTTTATTTCAATAACTTTTTGACACATTTTTATTTTTTTGTTTTATTGTATTTTTTGCAGTAAAATATTTATTATTATTATAATATTTATTATTATTATGATATTTTGAATTAAAATTGTATTGTTATTAATTAATTGAACGTTGAATTATATTATTATTTTTTGTCTGTTGACATGTAACAAAATTGTTATGAATAAATGAATATGAACATGAACGTTTGAATGTACGGCTCGCCTTCGCACTTTATCATAAAGGATTAAAGGTCACCGTAGACACAAACACAACGTAGTGTGAGACGCCTGCCGGCCAGGTGGACAGACGACTTGCGAAAGACAGCTGGCAGCGACTGGATGGGAAGAACGGAAGATCGGGCTCAGTGGCGTTCATTAGGAGAGGCCTACGTCCAGCAGTGGACGAATATATAAGCTGATGACGATGATGACATAGAATACACCTCAAGAAATGAACACGCGTGCGAAGCCGCGGGCACAGCTAGTTACTAAATAATAAAGCATTAGTACAAAAAATACTATACAAATAAGATAATTTTAAAAAAGCTCTAGAGTACTTAAAATAACCTACTAATTTTTTAACCGTGTCTGTCTGTTTGTTTGTTTGTCTGTATGTTTGTTCGCGTATCACGTAAAAAGTACTGGACCAATTGCGATGCTGTTTTCACTGTTGGATAGCTTAGGGTTCGACTTAAAAACTGGGGTAGTTAGTAGTCTTAATCCGCTGATTAGATGCCGTAAAAAATAAAAAACTATTCGACGGCTGAACGAGTTATGAAGAAATGTAGTCCTGTGTAGACCTGGAATAACACGGAATAACCTGGAATAATCCTTAAATATCCTTCTTCAATCTATCAAATTGGCCCCAGATTAGAGTTTTATCAAATGTCAATAGATGGTTCTTTGCATTTGCATAAGCAATTCATAGGTAATTTAATTAACATTAAAAGTATTTTAACAAACATAGTATTTACGAAATAAAAGATACCAAACGAATGGTATCTAAATACAAGACACAAAATGCATTTAAAAAAAAAGTATTTTAGATATAAGATGGAAATACGTATTTTGTACAGATACTTGTATCTTAGATAAGTCGCATCTCTGATAAGTAGGTAGATGCTTAAGTTACTACTCGTATAACCGCATGGTGCATTGCTGGGTCCTATGTTACTTATTATGTAAACTATGTATACATAACATATATACCTAGGTACGCAATGTTTTTTACTTCCAAAATCTCTACAAGAAAATGCATATGTCGGAGTCTGCGAAGAATAAAATAAACTTTGCGTTAGCGTTATAACTTATTCTATGTTTGCTCTGTGACCTCTAGCGCCAATAGTCGTGAAGTGACTAGATATTAGCTGATAGGTAGGTACCTACTTATTAAATTTTGCACGGTCATAGATCAAACAAGAGTTTACTTTGTACCTACAGCGCATAATAAATAATAGTACTACGCCAGGTTAACTTCGTCATAAAATAACAATACTTAACGCAAGAAAAACGTTTTTGCTTACACGTGCTTACACGTGCTTACTTACACGAAAGGAACATGCTAATGTATCTAGTTACCTACCTATATGATTATTAGAATTATGTAGTTCCTAGAAGCAATAAGTACAGTAGGTAATTTACTTACAATACTTATTAATTATTTTTAACACTAAAACGATCGCAATTTTGATAAGAAACTATGAAATCTATTCTTTTAACTACAACTTCATTTCCTAGATTGAATCGAGATTCGGAAATGGAAAATACTTAAAAGTATGAACCTAGGTAGGTGTAGGTAGGTAGATATGTTGAATTAATATATTTATTTATTTATATGTGAGCGAACAGAGTGAACTTCCTGCCATTCTATTTCCATTCGTTCACTTCGGCTAGGTAGGTAGATATGTTGAATTAATATATTTATTTATTTATATGTGAGCGAACAGAGTGAACTTCCTGCCGTTCTATTTCCATTCGTTTACTTCGGCGCGGTTTTCCATATCTTTCTATTAGGTACACGTATACAATTATATTATTCCTTCTCCTCTTATCTATTTGCGTCACCTTGCAGGGTCATTGTACTTAAAAATAATTCATTTGAATAAATAAATAAATATCCACACCAGCATATAAAAGTGAAACGTTGTATGTTTGTTTGTTTGTTTGTTTGGGGAGCTTTCACGCCAAAACGTCTGATCCGATTTTGATGAAACTTTTTAAATAGGTACTGTACAATATAAATACCAACTTAAGATACTATTTATCCCGGAAAATGGTAAGGTGCTACGGGAAAACTGGAAAATTTCGATTACTCTCTGTAAGTAACGGTTGCCGTGGAAACGAACTAACAACAAGTCTGTCAAAAAGCATCAAAAGCGTTGGTGCCATAGAGTTGGTACTATACTTTTGCATTGGTATTTAATATTCTACTCGTAGATGAACTTAACATGTTTTTTTTCGCGATAAACTGTAGTCCGCGCGGAAGAAGTAGCGGGCGAAAGCTAGTACATAATATACTCGAAGTGCCTGACAGATCCCTGTGCCCGTCTTACGAAACTTTTAACAATTCAATCCAAATTAATTAGTTTATTGGGATTACCAACTTGTCTTGCCCCAACTTCATGCCTTTTCAATCGATAGTTAAGATCAGGCTCTGCTTTTTAAGGGCTTTTTCCATAAATATGCTGGTCAACCACAAACCTGATAAATGTGAAACCATATATGTTTTTGAGCTCTTTATCTCTCTAAGACTAAGACTAAGACAAAAACATGATTAGCAGAATTTCATTCGATACATTTTTTTATCAAAAATTACGTTTTTTTCGGTAATATTTACATTTTTCTACTCAAGTGCTTAAAGTTTTATCTCTAAAATAAATCTCACAGCAAGAAAATATATTTTATTATCTAATGCTAAGACAAGATTTACCTAACTAAATTATTAGCCTGCCAATAAAATAAATAACTTTTGAGACATACTCATTTAGTTCCGAGCTAAATTGTGTGTTCAAACAGCGTTCGCGATATTCAACCTTGTTACGCAGGCACTTCAGTGGTTATTGCAAGTTGCCTCGAGGTGGCAAGCACGGTGTTTCCGCGCGCCTCTCAAAGGACGGAGATGGAGTGGAGAAACTCACTCTTCACTCTAACGGGCTGGGGTCCTTTTGAGGACCAACGTCGACGGGGCCGCGGAAGAGTGCGCAAGCGTCCCCGCAGTCCCGCCATTAGGCATTCCGGAGAAACACCGTGGGGTTTTTAGTCGGTAGTGGCAACAATTGTTGCTGAGTCCGACATAACCCGCTCGACTCCCCCAGAAGCGGGCGGGTATGCGTAAAGACATTTTACACAAGTCACAAAAAAAAATACGTTGCTGTTGGCTGAGTGTAGGGGAGGTGGCAGGGGAGTGTACGTGGGAAAATGTAACCTTGGAGCCTGGCCTTAATAATTAAAAGTCGTCACCGATTAAGAAAATATATAATGAAAATCAAATTGCAACCGACAGTAGGTACCAAGACATACGTTGTCCGGCTCGGCCGCTGATCTCGCTATTGGACCAGTAGGTACATTACTATACGTTATTAATAACATGCTCATTGCTCACGATAAGTAGAACCGTGCATTATTCTATGTTATTTTATTTTATTTTTGGGCCGATATTTATTAATGTCAGTGCGGTGCGTTGACTCGAGCAGTTGAACCGACCGCAGACCGCTATAAGTGTAGGGATTTGAAGGACATAACCACAGAATAAAAAATAGTAACTTAAGTTAGGTGCATAATACTATTTTTTTATTATTTATTGGTGTCTACAACTTGAATATACTGCTGACGTATAATAAGGGGGGTTAAGGGTCATGGTTTATTTATGTCTCATGTCAGTCCATCCGTCTGACTGAATATCATAATCATTCTAAACAAAAATAACAAGTATCTAATAACTGCTACATACAAAAATCCCCCTCTGAACACATGGTCCGACAGCTTAGTCCGCTCGATCTGAACTTTCTTCCTGTTGGTCCGATTAGGAAATCGCGCCACGAGGACCATATTTTTTTGAAACATGTTTGAACGATTGGACGACTTGAATTTTTATTTCCTGTTATTGTCCGCCAATTTGAAATGAGTATGATTCTATTGAAAGCATTGTTTAATTATTTTATTTTAAACTTGATAGTGGAGAGTCGAATATATCATTCTGCTAATACTCTACCTAGTTGGATATCTCAGAAAATAATAATTTATTAAATGATGATTTAAAAAAATGGTCTAGGAGACTTAAAATAAGCTACTGAACAAGAATCTGTAATAGCATAGTACTATTTTTCGTAGCTTAATAAACCTAATTCTTCTACTATTGTTCGTAGCTTACCTACCTAATTCTACTACTATTGTTCGTAGCTTACCTACCTAATTCTACTACTATTGTTCGTAGCTTGCCTACCTAATTCTACTACTATTGATCGTAGCTTACCTACCTAATTCTACTACTATTGTTCGTAGCTTGCCTACCTAATTCTACTACTATTGTTCGTAGCTTGCCTACCTAATTCTACTACTATTGTTCGTAGCTTGCCTACCTAATTCTACTACTATTGTTCGTAGCTTGCCTACCTAATTCTACCACTATTGTTCGTAGCTTGCCTACCTAATTCTACTACTATTGTTCGTAGCTTGCCTACCTAATTCTACCACTATTGCTCGTAGCTTGCCTACCTAATTCTACTACTATTGTTCGTTGCTTACCTACCTAATTCTACTACTATTGTTCGTAGCTTGCCTACCTAATTCTACCACTATTGCTCGTAGCTTGCCTACCTAATTCTACTACTATTGTTTGTTGCTTACCTACCTAATTCTACTACTATTGTTCGTTGCTTACCTACCTAATTCTACTACTATTCTTCGTATAGCTTACCTACCTAATTCTACTACTATTGATCGTAGCTTACCTACCTAATTCTACTACTATTGTTCGTTGCTTACCTACCTAATTTTACTACTATTGATCGTAGCTTACCTACCTAATTCTACTATTATTGTTTGTTGCTTACCTACCTAATTCTACTACTATTGATCGTAGCTTACCTACCTAATTCTACTACTATTGATCGTAGCTTACCTACCTAATTCTACTACTATTGATCGTAGCTTACCTACCTAATTCTACTACTATTGTTCGTTGCTTACCTACCTAATTTTACTACTATTGATCGTAGCTTACCTACCTAATTCTACTACTATTGTTTGTTGCTTACCTACCTAATTCTACTACTATTGATCGTAGCTTACCTACCTAATTCTACTACTATTGATCGTAGCTTACCTACCTAATTCTACTACTATTGATCGTAGCTTACCTACCTAATTCTACTACAATTGATCGTAGCTTACCTACCTAATTCTACTACTATTGTTCGTAGCTTACCTACCTAATTCTACTACTATTGATCGTAGCTTACCTACCTAATTCTACTACTATTGATCGTAGCTTACCTACCTAATTCTACTACTATTGTTTGTTGCTTACCTACCTAATTCTACTACTATTGATCGTTGCTTACCTACCTAATTCTACTACTATTGATCGTAGCTTACCTACCTAATTCTACTACTATTGATCGTAGCTTACCTACCTAATTCTACTACTATTGTTTGTTGCTTACCTACCTAATTCTACTACTATTGTTCGTTGCTTACCTACCTAATTCTACTACTATTGATCGTAGCTTACCTACCTAATTCTACTACTATTGTTTGTTGCTTACCTACCTAATTCTACTACTATTGATCGTAGCTTACCTACCTAATTCTACTAATATTGATCGTAGCTTACCTACCTAATTCTACTACTATTGTTTGTTGCTTACCTACCTAATTCTACTACTATTGATCGTAGCTTACCTACCTAATTCTACCAATATTGATCGTAGCTTACCTAACTAATTCTACTACTATTGATCGTAGCTTACCTACCTAATTCTACTACTATTGATCGTAGCTTACCTACCTAATTCTACTACTATTGATCGTAGCTTACCTACCTAATTCTACTACTATTGTTCGTTGCTTACCTACCTAATTCCACTATTATTCTTCGTATAGCTTACCTACCTAATTCTACTACTATTGATCGTAGCTTACCTACCTAATTCTACTACTATTTATCGTAGCTTGCCTACCTAATTCTACTACTATTGTTCGTTGCTTACCTACCTAATTCTACTACAATTGATCGTAGCTTACCTACCTAATTCTACTACTATTGTTCGTAGCTTACCTACCTAATTCTACTACTATTGATCGTAGCTTACCTACCTAACTCTACTACTATTGTTCGTAGCTTACCTACCTAATTCTACTACTATTGATCGTAGCTTACCTACCTAATTCTACTACTATTGTTCGTTGCTTACCTACCTAATTCTACTACTATTGATCGTAGCTTACCTACCTAATTCTACTACTATTGTTCGTTGCTTACCTACCTAATTCTACTACTATTGATCGTAGCTTACCTACCTAATTCTACTACTATTGATCGTAGCTTACTTACCTAATTCGATTTGAGATTGCGTAACAGCTACCAACCTTTTTATACGCTTTATATTAGCTTCACTTGTATGCTTGTATGTTTGTAACCGACTTCTTTGGACGCTATTTTGACCCACTTTAAACGGTCAGATTTCATTCAAATTTTGCACACCTGTCAAAGACCGATGACAATGCAATAATTCCAAAAAAAAAAACGCTCTTATAAATAAACCAAACTAAAGAGTAGATAATATATAATAGTTTAAAAAACACGCTTTATATAGTACAATGAAAATATTTTGTAATATTTTTTGGAGGGTGTTATATATTCATTACCTACTAAAGCCAAAACTGCATATATTTTTTCTTTTTTTCTGTCTATATCCTGGCCGCGCTTCACGCCAAAACTACTGAATAAATTCAAACGACACTGGATACGTTTTATTATTCTGCCCAAAAGTGAAGGGCATCTATACTTATAATAAAGCAGTACGTACCAAATAAATCTGTAAACGGAAGATATTTAAATAATGTATCTAGGGTACTAAAAATAAGCTACTGAATAAGAATAAAACATTTTTTAAATTCGTGTCTGTCTGTTTGTCTGTAGTCTGTTCACGCATCACGTAAAACCTACTGGACCGATTGCGATGCGGTTTTCACTGTTGGATAGCTTAGGGATTGACATACTGGTGTTATGTATGTGTTATTTATTATCTCAATCCGATAAGTAGAAGCCGAGCAATCGATAAAAACTTTTTGACCGCTGAAGAAAGTACTATTATTTATTCTGTGGCTGAAGGAACTTTGTTTAAATGTTGGTATATTCGTATAGGTCTTGGAATAGTAAAAGAGTTATTTTAACCCAGAGAAAAGGCCACGCGTGCGAATCCACGGGTACAGCTAGTAATTAATATCTATACGTTGTGTGTTTTCAACCTTGTATTAGTAGATATTTAAGTGCTAATGGTGTCTGAATAAAATGTCAGTGACATACAGACGGACAGACAGACATGACGAAAGTATAAGGGTTCCTTGTTTGACTACGGAAACCTAAAAATATAGCGTCAGTAGTGTCGATTCTCTTGTCCTCCCCCTCACCTTCCCCACCCAAACCCCTCCCATTATCTCACCCCCTTCCCTATCTTCGGCAGTGCAGAACACAACACTCCCTCCCCCTCCAAGCCCCTTAGTTCCTACCCCCCGCAACCCCTCCCACCATACATTTTCCAACTACTTCCCCCTCACCCCCTTCCTCCAAACCCCTTCCCTTCCGCATCTAATAAGATAAGAAAGATAAGGCGGGATTTTAGTTTTTCATACCCCCCCCCCCCTCCCTAGCTCCCCCTCCTCCACAACTCACCTATCCCACGCAATCCCTCCCCCGTCTATCGATCGTCGATAGTGTCGATACTATGTGCAGTAGTCAATGGACACTTTTTTCTACAATCTTATGTAGGACACGAAGTTCTGTTGTAGGTACGTGTTTAAGTTGCGAATGCTAAATTGAAAATACCTAACTTTCCAGCAAACTGACCCTTCAAATACCTCAAGCCTCAAGCTACTCAAAAATATCCTTATAGAAGTCGTAATTCATAATATTATGTCATTTGACGACCTCTTGTAGCGTTGTGTAAAATTATGACACGTCAGCTTTTGCACAATAGTCTGCGTGACCGGTGGACAAACACGGCCCGGTGAATTTGGTCGTAGAGATGGGCCGTTGTCGATAGTTATTTTTTTCATTCTTTTTGTTTTTTTTCCTCCTTCGGAGGTATTGGCTTAAAACTTCATAATGGATTTAGTTATCGAGTGACAATCAGCCGATATCTAAATCTATATCTAAATATTTAATCTATTGAAAAGGAATAAAAAAACAAACTCTAAGGGGGTGAAAGAGGTGGCAAAGTTTGCTTGCGGGCAAAGCCACGGCACAAATCTAGTTATTTATAAATATCTCATTTACTTTGAAATAAACTTGGTAAAGAGAAGAATCAGAGGTCGCTTTTTTATATTCCGCCATTTTAAACATGGATGTCACACTTGACGACATTGACAATTAACAACAGCTGATTACAAATGTGGTCTATTTTACCACGTTTTTATTTCCACTTCACAGCCACTTTCGTGTGTCTGTCGCGTTTTTTTGTTGTTGTAAATACGTGGTTTTCAGATTAGTTTTTTAATCTACATTTGCTGTTTGTTTACTTTTCAATAAAGAACAAAAACTATTTGTAATACCGCATTAAAAAAAAACATATATTTCATTACTCATTGGTGCAACTTTGTAAAATTATGTTATGTAGATAGATGCTTCATAGTGTACGTAATATAAAATAAAATATTAGCAGTATGTTGTATCCACATACATCATTCTGAAACCAATTGTGTTTATGAAATAAATAAATTAGCAAGGTAATTTCAACACAAAAATTATATTCAAATAATTTGTCAAAAGTGATTTGTAATTCGCACATTTAGTGTTATTTAATTAATAGATCTTATTTCCATAATTGTAAGACCCATTTCATGAACCACAAAATCAAGTTACTTTGTTTGATTGATAAGAAGTTTTTTTAGTTGTACATATTTTAGTAGGTATTTGTTTTGTACTTTAATATAACATAAATAATTTTTTTTATATTATAATTACTTCTGAAAATGAAACAGTGTTTGCGCCTCATGTAGAAGCGCATACAAAATAAATTTACGAGGTACCTGTACCGTGGGTTACATGGGGCTTACCCTTTCTATCCATTGATGTATCCAACTTTACTCGTTTTGGGCTTGGTTAGATACAACAAATTAGAAACTAGAAGGGATACGGCACTCGCATGTTACATGAAGAAGGTATTTAGAGGCAGCATCTCCAATGAGGACATAATATTGTTGTGGATGAGGCTGAATGTGCTGGACGAATAGGTGGCCAGACGTAGCCGGCCGCGGTTGTATGCGGTGCCCCACGCGAGGACTCCTTTATTATCCAAAACGCCACACACTAAATCTAGTTTCCGAGAAAATTGACATATTTAATTGCTCAGTTGCCGAGTTTATGACCTCAATTTTATTTCAAATATAGTATGGTGATGAGTAGTTAAGGACTTTTAAAAAAATGACTTGTTCTATTAAATTAATTAATCCTGTAACAATAGTGTAATTCAAATAAAATATATAAATAAATAACATAAAATAAATTAATAAAAATATATTATTGGATCTAGCCTCCGAATGCAAAAAACGTAATGAACACCAACATCACTATTAGGAGAGGCGGGGGTTGTTTCGTAACAGCTTCGATGCTCAGTGTCAGTCTATCGATGACCGAGGGAGAAATCTACCGACTCGCTACTTTCCCCGCACTAAGCCGCGTACGAACGAAAAGTTACAAATTAATAAATTTGTACAGATATTCCGCGTGCGTTAATGTTTTATTTACAACTTGGATAACAATATGTTTTTTTATTCAGTGATGGAAATAAGTACATTTTGACTGAATCTGATATGATAAAAATCAAACAAACAAGGATATTAGTAAGGTAAGCGATTACTATTTTTGCTATAATTTTTATTTAATTATTTGAATTCTAAATGAGATGTTGTAAACCTGATGCTAAACCATTTTGTAACAATTTTGTCACCACCAATCATAACTTTTACTTCACTACAATTACTTACTTAATTCTTACGGTAACCGCATGTAAAGTTAAGAAATGAATGCTAAAGCACAGAATAACTAATAGTACAATTTAAAGTAAGACCTTGATCTTGGCTTAATTATGGCAAGCACATTGCCGGATAAATAAAATTCGCGCGCAAAACGAATTGTAAGTATGCCTGTCTACAGTACTATATATTTTTTTTAAATATATAACAATGCAAGTACTTTACTTACTAATCAACCTGGTCTGTGATTCAACTACACTGAAACGACACCTTCGTGGAATGATTTTTATCTACGTTTCAAATTACATGCACAAACAATAAACAGGGTAAATCTAACCACTTAAAATAGGAGCATTGTAACATAAATTACTTCCCTATGTTGCGATAAACGTGAAAATATGCGAATTTTAACCAACAACCATTCAAATTTGCCTTGTCTCACCTGAGTATGTTATACAGCAGGCAGCTCTTTATTAGTTGGTTTTTAAAGTTCAGATAAACCAGTATGCCTGAGCTCTCGTTTGCTTTAGTTTTATAAGTAGCATGGATCTAAAAAGCTGGACGTGTGGTTTTTCCACTCGACATAAGGAGACCTGCTCCACCATAGAGTCGCAGAGAGCAAGGTAGGTCAAACCAAGTTGGTTGTATTTAAACTTTCAAAGTCAAGGTAAAGTTGGGAGAAAAATGCGATGTCTTAAAAGTATGGGCGCGTATCAATATTGGCTTAGTCGATCTGTGTTAGTTCTGTGAATGACTTGACATAAGTTTACCATTAGTGAAAATAGTTTTGGTAAGTGATATACCTGTTTATATACATACATAAGTGAACATCCTGGATAAATATTAAAATTAAAATTTCTGAAGAATTTCACTATTAAATTGTTTTGAAAGTAGGTAGGATATAACAGTATACCAAATTTAGTTATTTTTTTTAATAGAACAGGTTAAAACCTATATCTATCAATAAATATATTGTAAACTAAACTGACAATTTGAATTGATTTGTTTTTTTATTTGATTTAAATGCAATTGTTATGTAGAAGCGTGGCACTTACTATCAGGTGAACAACCAGCTCGTCTCATTACTTACGAGTAGTTGATGTAAAAAAGGAAATATACCACTAAACTTACACTATATGGTTTATAACCATTAAGTATATAAATGATTTAGAACATCTCCATAAATCTATTTATTGGTAAGTATGAAAATATTATATTAGCCCATACAATTATTTATTTTATAAAAGCTGATGAGGTAGATTGTAATATTAAAAGGGTAGGTAGTGTAGGTATATTCTTATGATTGACCTACTCTTTCGAAACACCTATTTTATTGCGGTGCCCAGGAGCAGGTGATTTCACTGAATTCATAATTATTAGCTATAATTAAATCGAATATTTGAAATCTGAATCCAGATTGTATTCACTCAATTAAATCAATTTTCCTAACTAGATATTCAATCACTCTGACGGGTAATAACCATTATTATCGTCATTGAACGGCCTTTTAGTAATTATCTATTAGCTCTGGTGAGAATATATTTTTATGAATAGTTATTAACTTCAGAAACTAACGGTATTTTTATCGACAGTAAAGCCAGCCCATCGCTATTTACAATACTTTCTATGATGGAGTAGGTATAGGCACAGCACACATATCCGTAATAAAGGACGATATGTGTGCTGTGGTAGGTAAGGTTACCCATTTAATATTTGCGTAGAATAAGTAGGTAGGTAAATAAAAGTTGTCAGATGTAAGCAATGAGATTTTATATAACATCATTGGATGTAAGCTTATTTTTTTTTACCAAAATATATTTGATGGACTCAGACATAACCTAGTCTGTATCTATACATCTATTTTATACTATACAAATAATACTATATACTATACATACAAATAAATTAAGTGTCTGTTTGTAATGTAATATGTATGTAATGTAGCAGCTTTTTACTAAATGCTTATGACAGTACACACGGTACCCAAAACAAAAAAAGCCATTTTAATTATTTTTTTCTGTCTGTCTGTTTGTTCCCGCTAATCTCCGAAACGGCTGCACCGATTTTGATGGGACTTTCACTGGAAGATATCTGATGTTACTTGCACGCGGGCATGTTTTAGTCTTACACAAAATTATAGTATGTACTTTACTCAAAAGTGCTTGTAATGTGGTCATTATTTTGACAACCTTATTTATGCAACGTCGATCTTTCCGCGCTACTCGAATAGGCGCCAGCAAAGTTGTTTGAAATTTCATTGCAGGTGAGTTTTGCCACCAGCATTTTCCTTTGGAAATTTTTGTCTAGTCTGAAACAATTGCGTGCTACAGAGCGTTCACACACTGTACAATGTGTTCAGAATGAAATCTCCGTGCATTTCGCTAGAAATCGTTGTAAAGTGCAACACATTAAATTATATTGTACATAGATTTAGGTTTATTTATATAAGTCTCTCTATGTACTTAACTTAGGTGTGTATATAGGCACAGAATAAATAATAGTACAAGTATATAGGTAAGGAGAGGGCGAAAGCCTGACTTGGCCGTGATAGGTTAGAATTGGGTTAGAAGGCGAAGGCACCTTCATCTTCGTGTATTTTTTATACGCTTTATATTAGCTTAACTTGTATGTTTGTATGTTTGTAACCGACTCCTTTGGACGCTATTTTGGCCCACTTTAAACGGTCAGATTTCATTCCAATTTTGCACACCTGTCAAAGACCGATGACAATGCAATAATTCGAAGAACAAAAATAATTAAAAAAACTAAAAAACGCTTTACTCGTATATAGAAAACCAAACTAAAAAATAGAAAATAAATTTTAATAGTATAAATAAGAAAAAAATGTTTTATTTAAAAAAAAGCGTGGGGTGCTCCTCATATCTGTCAATGAAATATTTATAACTATTGACCCATGCACCCCACGATTTTTTTGAAATAAAACTTTTTTTTCTTATTTACACTATTATTTTTTTTTTCCATTTTTTTGGTTTGGTTTCTATATAAAGAGTGTTTTTTAGTTTTTTTAAACTATTATTTATTTTACTGTTTAAAATCTGTTTGAACACCTTTGGTATCATGAAAATCCAAACTATATATGGCCAAACGTGGGTTGAAATAATGTGAATGGCGCTGTGCTGCACAACGATTTCTAGCAAAATGCACAGATTTAATTCTGAAAACATTGTACAGTGAACTGTTAATATTTCTAAGTCTCAAAGGTTTCGGCTTAAAAATAAAACAAAACAATTCGTGCTCCAGCTCACCTTAGCTCTCGGTTCAAATATGTTTTAGTTATACGCAACCCGACTACGATCGGGTAAAAATATCCTATGACACTATTGTTATGAAGACGAATCGTTAGTTTCTGAAATCTGGATTGATAACTCGCTTGCCAAAGTTGGACCAATTTTTTATTTTGAACACATAACCCTTCCTTTGCTTCGCGGTAGTCGGGTAAAATCATTTTTTTTAACCTGAAGACATTTCGATTGATATTTCGCTTGTCAAAATCGGACCAATAGAGGCAATGCTATGGTGGAATATCAACATACCCATATACCTACATACATGCATACAAACACTAGCTTTCCCGCCCGCGACTTCGTCCGCGCGGACTACTGATTATCGCGAAAAAAAAAAGCATCCTCTGTTCTTCTAGGATATTAAAAACCAATGTAAAAGTAGGTATAGCACCAATGCTCTTGATGTTTTTTAACATACTTATTATTTCGTTTCCATGGCAATCGTTTCTTACAACGAGTAACCAAAAAAAAAACAGTTTTTCCAGTTTTCCAGTGGAAACTTACAATTTTCCGGGATAAAAGTATCCTATGTTTTATTCCAGGGTATAAGCTATCTTCATTCCAAATTTCATCAAAATCCGTCCAGCCGTTATCGCGTGAAAGCTCCATAAACAAACAAAAAGACAACGTTTCACTGTTATATATTGGTATGGATGGATACATACATAGACTGTTAAACTCATTAGAGTACTTTCCACTTGCTTCGCCGGACTCGTGTTACAAATAAAAGTTACTTAAAATTAATTGTTACTATTTAAACTAAGCTGGTTCTATTGCTTTATTTGAATAAAGCACTATACAAATAGTTCTTTACTATAATCCTTGGTACGCAATTGCCTGCACTGCTGGCCGCGCTATGATGGCCTCGAGCTTTGCCTGGCTACGCGTAGTATTATTAGTTTTCTGTGGTACGCTCTCGGCCATCACCATCGCTGCCAGCAACGCAGTCACCATATCTACCTTCTATCTATCTATCTACATCTTCTATCTATACTTATAATAAAGGCGTAACTAACAGTGTCTGTGTAACAGTGTCAAGTCTGTGTAAGAAAAGAAATATATAGTCAGGGGGATCTAGAATAAGCTACTGTACAAGAATATAACAATAACAATTTAAAAAATGGTGTCTGTCTGTCTGTATGTTCGCAAATCACGTAAAAACTACTGAACCGATTGCAATGCGGTTTCCACTGTTCAATAAAATCAATCTGGTGTGTCAATAAAAATTGAACCTTATTGAAAAATATACATTCATAAATTTTAGCTCATTCTGCTGACTAATTATACATTTTTGCTTACTGAATATTTATTTTATAAACACACTAGCTTTCGCCCGCGACGTCGCGAAAAAAAGCATCATAAGTTCCTAGGATATTAAAAACCAATGCAAAAGTATAGCACCAACGCTCTTGATGCTTTCTGACAGACTTGTTATTATTTCGATTTTATGGCAACCGTTCCGCACAGCGTGTAATCTATATTTTCCAGTTTCCCGTGGAAACCTACCATTTTCCGGGATAAAAAGTATCATAATATGTTGGTATCTATATTGTACAGTGCCTATTTACAAAGTTTCATCAATATCCAGTCCAGTCGTTATCGCGTTAAAACTCCCCAAACAAACAAACAAACTGACACCGTTTCACTTTTATATATTGTTGTGAATTATCTACCTAAATCTAAATTATTATAAGTACTTGCTGATGTTCAGTCATTAGCTTGCTACATTTATAAACATAAACTTGTACTAATTTGTTCTACCTTGGTGCTTCGTAATTATTTTTGCATGACCAAGTGTCGATTCGTGTTTGGTTTTTATGAAGGCAGTCAACATTTAGCGGCAAAACTTGTAAAAGCGACTAGGCGCTAAATAAGTACACACGTGCACTCACACAACTTTATGGTTGTTATAGTATTCAGTAGCTTTTTGTATGTAAGTATTGTTTGTATGAGTTCAAGTCAAATCCAAAGTTATCTAACATTGAAAGAAACCCGCATTTCAATCGGCCCTGTAGGTATCGTGATGCGAAAACAATTGCTCACGGCACTATAGATTATCAAAAAGCAGATTGTTGCATTTGTATCGATAAAAACGCGCGTACAACGCGATAAAAACGCGCGCGAGAAGCGCGTTCAAAGCTTATCTGTATCGAGTTTACGCTCGTTTGAATTGCTTAAAATGCGCGCAAGCTTCGCGTTGCATTGTATTATCGGTTAACTTAACTCCTGTTAACTCTGATTTTAGAATCAAAGGAAGTTCTTGAAATGATGAATATGACGTCCGATAGCAGTTAGTTTCTTTTTTCTGATTTGTCCCATGATTTAAAAGTTGTATTAAATGACCACATAGGTAATCTTCTTTCGCTCGTGAATCCAATAAATTATCTTTCTTTTTTTATATATATATCGCGTCTGTTCGCTGTGTCTGCGCGTTTGTATTGATATTTGATACGAATGCGCGTTTACGGTGCCACTACATTTTTTTGGCTCCTATATGTAGTAACTCGAAAAGTGATGAAATAATAGTAGATTGTATGACAAGGAAGCAAAATAATATTTGACGGTGAAGGCGCTATTTTGAATCCAGAGCAGAGTGAAGGATTCTAGATTAGAATCTTGAACGTAGCGAGGGAAAAATAATTAAAAGCCGCTTTTAGATCTTTACAACTCATATATTCATTTAAAAGTTAATTTATATCTTTCAGACCATGGTACAATGATAGGTACAGTAGTCGCAGCCAATCTATATGTTTATGAAGCTAAGCTCTGTGAACGATTGCGCAGGTCTGCTATGGGTATAAAACAGCATAAAGTAAGAGCGAGATAGAATATGCGAAAAACGTAAGCGAATGAGCGAATGCTGTCTTCACCTTCAAGATTGGGATTGCGCCTGAAAAATAGCAGTTTGCGCAGCAACTAGCAGATAACTTCTGAGACATATACTTCCGCTGCGACTACTGTATTGTGTCATAAATTTTGTGTAAATCTCAATTTGATTTGATTTGCTTACATTTGGGTGATTATTGATAATAAGTACAGTTTCCGAAAAAGACTTCGCTCATTTTGCATTTTCCTACTCGATAAAATTGTTATAAGGTTTAATTTTTATTTATTTTTTGTTTGTATTAGATTCTGTATCACATTGATTGCGTAGTTTCATATAGTATTAAATATATATAATACGATATTATATATATATATATATATAAAATATAGTATTATATATGTATATATTTAATTACAACTGTCGATATGACATTTCTACCAGAGTCATGTAGTTATGTGTTTAAGTTTAGAGTGTAATAAATTATCTTTGTCAGCTTCACGTTAAAAAGTTTATATATCATTTATTATACAGGAAATTTAGAAACAAGACCAGATTAATATGATGAAAATACAAATTTAGAAAAACTACACTATATACAAATACTTATTAAAGTTTTAGATTATTTAATGAAAGGAATTGAACTAAAAACATATAAATATTAAGACTATAGATGATAAAAGTTCTGTTATATGAGTTGGAAAGGAAACATCTAGCGAAATAATAGATTGAAACAACGAGAAATGATTCAGAAAATAACAAATGAGTTCATTTTCGTGGGATTATTTAGTTTTTGCACTGTCAGTACCAATGAGTATACAAATACTACGTAAGAGTCCGTACATTCACATGATTCTTTTTTTAAATACAGATTGCGCGCCACGCGACCCAATGAACAAAATTCATGTTCCAAATTCAAAACCCATTACTGCCTTCTCTGAAATTCTTGAACAGAAACGACCTACTTTGCTTCCACTTTTCGAGGAACCAATCAGCGTTTTTGGAATAGATGGGATGAAAAATATATTCTTGTACCTCATCGAGTACTTAAAATGTATCTTTAAATGAGGTTTCTTTGACAGTTTTTACCAGACTACGGCGTAGCAAGGGAAGGGTAATGAGTTCAACAGTATATGTATGTATGTATATTATATGTATGTGGGTATATGTGGATGTTCCACTATAGCGTCGCCCCGACCGTAGACGGATTTTAGTTTTTACCCGACTGCACGAAACGCGTCTTACAGCCTAAACGGCTTGATGAATTTTGATGAATGAGGTATCATTGGATTTGTCTTGATCACTAGAGTGCTATCCATACCAATATATAAAAGTGAAACGTCTATTTGTTTGTTTGTTTGGAGAGCTTTCACGTGATAACGGCTGGACGGATTTTGATGAAACTTGGTATGGAGCTTATACCCTGGAATAAAACATAGGATACTTTTTATCCCGGAAAATTGTAAGTTTCCACGGTAAAACTGGAAAAACTGAAAAAATATATATTACTCGCTGTAAGAAACGGTTGCCATGGAAACGAAATAACAAGTATGTCAAAAACATCAAGAGTGGTTCTATATCTACTTTTTCATTGGTTTTTAATATCCTAGAAGAATATAGGATGCTTTTTTTCGCGATAAACAGTAGTCCGCGCGGACGAAGTCGCGGGCGGGAAAACTAGTACTACATATGAAGTGTCAACAACACTAATATGGCGGCTTTCAGCTGCCATATTGTATTTCTGACGGAACAAAAAAATACCAAAACCTATCGAGTGAGGTATCAAAATGAAGGTCTTTAAAAATATATAAATATATAATTACCATACCAAAAATATATAATTATTTTACCTAAAGAGTAAACTATTTCTTTTGAATTAAAATTATCTAGTATTTCTGACTTCTGTGAGCTGTAGACCTCGCGAGCACAAAGTTTTGTGCAACAATCTAGCGGTACACAGTAGCGCCATCTAGTGTCCTTATTGTAAAACTAACATTAATAACCCAAGTGCTCCATAAAACACCTAACTAGTAGTTAAAGGGATGATTCCACTGGTAGATATTAGCTATTTACTGCATTTTGAGGAGCTATTCTGCTCACCACACCGAAGATCCTCATCAGATCTTCACCAATTTTTATGAGACCATCTTAATATTACTCGAATCTTATATGGCTGAGATATTCAATAGCCACCCCTTTTTGGACGAAGTAATAAAAAAAACAAAAAAAGACTTTAAACCTACCAAGTTTCGTCCTTCTTTGGTCTTCGTAATTCAGTCAGTTTGTTGGTACGTACAATCTGATACATGAAAGATAAATTGATTGAACTTGAAGCAGAGACGCCTCGCTCGCTTGGCAATTATTAATTAAAAAAAGTCTGCGAACAAATCTAACATGAGGCAAACAATCTTTCCTCCTTTGACGTCAGCTAGAACCTGGCGATCATCCTCCCCCCCTCATGCCTCCGAACTTCAAATCTCAATTTTTTTTATACTTTAATATAAGTTGCAGTTGGAGGATCATTTCTCATCGTGCATTTCTATTCTCCTTTGACGGGATCAGACCTGGCAAGCTACGGAGAATTTCAAAATTGGGAGGTACATAATTGGGAGGGAGGTCTGTGACAGGAATTTGCTCCGAATCTATTGGACCGATAAAATTAAAATTTGGTACACATATGAATTTCAGTGATCCAAATTCGGACGTGTCACGTAAATAAATGAATTTTGTATACTTTTGGGGCAAATTTAAAATGTTTAGTAAATTGTTTTGCAAAGTGTACCGTGTGACATCTACACTATTTACCTATTCTAACATTATTTGGAGAAAAGATTAGATTTTTTGTATGTTTGTTTGTAATGGATAAAATCAAGAAATACTTAATTTCAAAAACTCTTTCACCTATAGAAGTCACATTATCAGCGAGTAACACGGACTGTATGTTATTTAAAAAAATTAGAGATCACAACTAAAATTGCAATAATGTAACACAAGGTATCAAAAATTTTGAAGTTATTATCTGGCGTGCGCTGCTAAAACTATTGATGATACATACATACATACAATAATGGACCCACAAAATGTTTATAGTACCTACTCATCATTACCCACAAAAAAGTCCACGAGGCTATATCTATATATCTAACTATTATATTTAAGTCACAATAACCTTTTGTCCAAATTAGTCAATCAAATTTATCTTTCTACATACCTATCTATCTACTCGCTTGGGCTTGGTGTGAGGGGAGTTATTTGTTTGTTTGTCGTATGAGGTAGTGCTGGCCTCTGATGTCAGAGTTTGTCAAGACGCTCGAGGGTCTCTGACATGGCTTAACGACCACTAACCTCAGGCTCTACTAGGCTCCGTAGCTTCGGAGATATGTATCCCCCCCTTAAAATAGTCTATTAGGTACTTATAGATGACAGGAAAACCTATAAGAAGTCTATGGTCTATGGTATAACATGGTAATTCTCTCAATATTGTGAGATAACTCTCCACGCGAGTTCAATTCGCATATGTCTGTTTTTTTTCATACAGAACCACCACGGAACCTACTAGACCTTCCAATCCAACCTACCTGATAATACCTACCTACTCAACTCATTGAAATCTTCTTAAGGTCAACAGCTGCTATCTCAGTTTTACCGGAAGCACAGAATAAATAATAGTGCAAGCCGGAAGGAAGATGTACGGATTCTCATGGTGTCAGCGGCAGGTCAATAACCCCATTATACACAGGATGGGACAAAATAGTGGGGCATCAAGGACACAGAATAAATAATAAACCCTAAGAACATTACATTACACTCCCTTTTTGGGCAGTCCTGCAATAACCCGTGAGCGACCGTGATTAGTATAAATAGCAATAAAATTAAGTTCATAACTTTACTGTAGTAATATTCGTGCTTCACTGTATCTAAGAAATAAACGTTTAATACATCCAGGAAGATAACCAGTCAGTCACAATATGACTCGTTTCAATGTGTACAATAAAGCAGACAATCGCGGATATCAATTAAAAACGGGAATCCATCAAAGTTATTGCGGCAGTTAAACTAAAACAATATACAATAAAAATGACCATAAGTACAAGTAATTTAATTATCCTACTATATGTACCCTAAGACTTGCACTACTATTATATGTACCCTAAGACTTGCACTACTACTATATGTACCCTAAGACTTGCACTACTATTATATGTACCCTAAGACTTGCACTACTACTATATGTACCCTAAGACTTGCACTACTACTATATGTACCCTAAGACTTGCACTACTACTATATGTACCCTAAGACTTGCACTACTATTATATGTACCCTAAGACTTGCACTACTATTATATGTACCCTAAGACTTCCACTACTACTATATGTACCCTAAGACTTGCACTACTATTATATGTACCCTAAGACTTGCACTACTATTATATGTACCCTAAGACTTGCACTACTATTATATGTACCCTAAGACTTGCACTACTACTATATGTACCCTAAGACTTGCACTACTATTATATGTACCCTAAGACTTGCACTACTATTTATTTTGTGCCAGATTTGACTTACCTACTTTTAATGTAGAGCCGCCAGCATGTTGGGTACCTAGCCTGTGAAGCCAATAATGAACTGAGTAAAATATATCAAAAAAAAATTTTTTTTTACCAAAATGATGTACAAATGAGATAATAATAAAAAATACGTATAGAGTTTTATGGGACTTAAAATAAGCTACTGAACAAGAATATAACATATTTTTAAATCGTGTCATCCTGTCTGTTTTATCTCAGCCGTCACTCCACCTGGCCGGTGGGCGTTCTACACTACGTTTTCTGTTCAGTACTTTTCATTATTAAGCCAAATAAGTATGTACTAAGTTTTCATTATGTTTAAAAAATGCATTAGGTACCTACTTAAAGTTTAAGTACTTACCTACCTAATGCAATTTTGGAAATTCCGAAACCTTACTAGATTGGAATTTGTAAACTCGCGATATTGCATTACTTAGCATGCCTATCTGTGAGTCTTTCCGTCTGTCTAGGTCTAGGTATACCAAGCTAAAGAAATAATACATATTTTTTGCATAGACTAAGAATTAGTATCTATAGGTAAGTAGGTACTTGTTTACAATAGAAGTATATTCGTGATTTCGCAACCAACTCCATTGTTCAGCCGTGGAACTGTGGAAGATTTGTGTCATGAACTAGTGAGTAAACAATTAAATACTGACTCAATAAAAATACTTTATTCTTGTCTAGCATAATGCAGGTTCGTTATAGATCTAAAACACCTAGACTTTCAATGCGAGAATTTATTGAACTGCGGTAAAGTTAAATACATTTTAAGTTACCTAATAGTTAACTAGTGGCTCTGTGAGCTGTAGACCTCGCGCGTACAAACTTTTTTGCAAACAATCTAGCGGTGCACAGTAGCGCCATCTAGTTACCTTATTGTAACACTAACATTAATAACCAAGGTGCTCCATCAATCCCTACCTAGTAGGTAAAGGGCTGATACCACTAGTAGTAACCTAAAAGTGAGAAATTTACTGCATTTTGAGGAGCTATTCTGCTCATCACGCCGAAGATCCTCATCAGATCTTCGTAATTTTTTTATGAGACTAACTTAAAGTTACTACTCTTTCAAATGAAAAAAGGACCATCGAAATCGGATTTAATATGGCGGAGATATTCAGTAGCCCCCCTTTTTTGGAGGAAGTACTCAAAAAAGTAATCAAAAATCCCCGACGACTAATAAATTCTAAAAATTCGCTTAATCTGTATAACAAGTTTCATCTAGATCGGTTGAGAAATGCGACCTGTAGAGGAGAACAGCTGGAAATCCGAACAGACATCCGGACATACGTTTTTTTTCTGCCGAAGCTGAAACAGAGACGCTTCGCTCAATTAACTTGAGAAATGTTATCGCGATATAATAGTAAAGGCCTAGCTACCTACAAACACGTGCTACTCAAAAAACTGAACGACTTCAGCGGTTCAGCTACGATTTGGGATTAGCAAAAAAGTTAATCGATATTGTAATAGAAATCTATTATTTTTTTGCGTGGATTTCCGTGGATGTTTTCCACCCAAGGTTTTCCTTTTTAGTGGTCAATGTCCTATCTTGGCACGCGCAAGTGTCTTGAAATAATACCTACCTACTACAGAATAATACAGTAGGTATAGTATAATCCTTCTCACCATTTTTCGCGGTCTAAACCTATTCAGGGCCAGTTTCTACAGAAGTCATCCAGTTCGTCCAGCCATCTCATTCTGGGCCAAAACGCCTTCTGCGATTTTGTGTCATTTTAGCCCACAGCTCGTCATGCACGCAGACAAACAATATAACTACCTACTTCAATATTACGTTGCCCCTCTGTAGGGTCTTATAATATTCTGTGCTTTTATTAATTAATTAAAGTTAAATGTTGAATAACAAGTATTTAACTATTATTTTCTGACTTTTCACAGGCACCGACTACAAGAAGAAGCGGTGAAATGAAGCCATTCATAAAACAGGTGAGCAAGCCAGCAAGATTTCTCACCTCTGGACAAAATTAAACATCATCATCATCCTATATCTATCCACTGCTGGACGTACGCCTTTCCTAATGCACGCCACTGAGCTCGGTCTTCAGCTCCCCTCATCCATTCTCTTCCAGCCGCTTTTCGCAGATCATCACTCCACCTGGCCACAGGGCGTGCTTCACTACGTTTTCCTAAACGTGGTCTCCACTCGAGAACTCGTCTACCCCAACGGTTATCGGTTCTTCTGGAAATGTGACCAGCCCACTGCCACTTTAGCTTGCTTATCGTATGAGCTAGCCGTCGGATATCTTCATTACGAATCTTGTCCTTCAGAGAAACTCCAAGCATATCTCTCTCCAAAGCTCGCTGAGCGATCTTACATTTGTGGACTAGTTTGACCGTGAGTATCCACGTTTCGGCTCGGTAGGTCATGACTGGTAGGACGCACTGATTGAAGACTTTTGTCTTCTGGCACTGTGGAATGAACGACGAGAAGACTTGACGAAGATTGCCGAATGCTGCCCAACCCAGCTGAATTCTTCTGTTGGCTTCCTTCTCAAAGTTTTTTTTACCTTATTTGTCCAAGGTAAACATATTGTTGGTCAACTTCAAGAGGTACACCATTGACTGCAATCTGTTCCGAGTCAATAAGATCGTTAAACATGATCTTGGTCTTATCTATGTTTATTCAGAGACCGATGCGTCGTGAAGCATCATCTAGGTTGGTCAGCATACCTTGCAAGTCCAGCAGCGACTCCGCCATTAGAACGATATGGGAGCGAAAAACGATCTCACTGCTCTAAGCCAACCTTAGAAAACTGGCATTTCCAGAGTTAAAATCAATACAAAGGTAGCTTGGTGGAGCACTTCAGTGCCCATAACCTAAGCTCACGTTCTCGTAATCTCTCAACGGTGTTTTATATTTCATTTTTTGGTTGTTTATAGAAGGTCGAAGGGTTCTACTAGTCATGACCTACGGAGCCAAAATGTGGACGCTCACGGTGGGGTTGATCCACAAATTTAAAGTCTCTCAGCGGGCTATGGATAGAGCTATGCTCGGAGTTTCTCTAATTGAATTTAGAATTAATAATGACAAACTATCAAATGGGTATGATTATGAAAGAATTAAGAATTTATGAAAGAGGTTTCACATCGTCACAAGCCTACTTCCAGCAGTGGACGAATACGGGATGATGATGATGATGATGATAGAAGGTCATAGGATTTGCCACTCGTACCTATACAGTACCAATTAGCCAATCTCTTTTCAGATGCCCCTCGTCTCTCTCTACCCATAGATCTAATTGAAAGTGGGAAGATTAGGTACCAGCTCCTCGGGCGTGGAGCTCTTAAATTAGGTGCTACGCACACAATTGACCTTCTTTCGCCATAGTCAAAATTTGAGTGACGATTGTGTAGCACGTGTTAGCAGTGACACTCATACGCGCTACAATCTCTATCTTTATTGTTGACTAGCTGCGGCCCACGGTTTCACCGCGTGGACTATAATTATTATCAAAAGTATCGTATGTGTCCCGGGTATAAGCTAACTCCATACTAAATTTCATCAAAATCCGTTGAGCCGTTTCAGAGTGAAGAAGTAACAAACATACAATCATACACACGCACACAAACCCTCCCTGACACACACGCACACCCTCATACACACCCTAGCACACACACACACACACACACACACACACACACACACGCTAAGTCCTGGTACATTTCAATAAAAAAACAAATTGAGTTTTTTTTTGTTTTTAAACCTCATCTGTACGACCACAACAAAAAAAAGCTCAGTCGAGCCATTCTCAAGTTTATGCGAGACTTATACATGGCAATTGATTTTTATATAATACTAGATTTCCCGCCCGCGACTTCGTCCACGCGGAGTACTGTTTATCGCGAAAAAAAGCATCCTATGTTCTTCTAGGATATTAAAAACCAATGCAAAAGTAGGTATAGCACCACTCTTGATGTTTTTTGACATACTTGTTATTTCGTTTCCATGGCAACCGTTTCTCACAGCGACTAATCATTTTTTTTCAGTTGTTTCCAGTTTTCCCGTGGTAACTTAAAATTTTCCGGGATAAAGAGTATCCTATGTTTTATTCTAGGGTATAAGCTATCTCCATTCTAAATTTCATCAAAATCCGTCCAGCCGTTATTGCGTGAAAGCTCTCCAAACAAACAAACCGGTTGGTCTAGTGGCTAGTGACCCTAGGGACGAAATCAAACAGTTGCGGGTTCGAATCCTGCAAGGTGCAATCATTTGTGTGATGAGCAGAAATGTTTGTTTCCGAGTCATGGAAGTGACATTCGTATTTATGTATGTTTGTCCGTTATCTAGTGCCCACATTACAGGGTATCCTAGTTTTGGGCTAGTTAATTGGTGTGGAATTGTCCCGAATATATTTATATATATTAACAAATAGACAACGTTTCACTTTTATATATTGGTATGGATATAGATAGAAGATAGATAGTTACCTAGATAGATGGATAGATGATGAAGCACGACGACGTGGTGGGAAAGTATATCCGTGTAGGTGTTTGCCTGTAGTTGCATATAGTCTAATTTTTGTTTACGTGATATTTCAAGCGTGGCGTATCTTCCCCCTTTAACTAGATCAATGTCCTCATAGTTTCATCCCATTGCCTTCCAGGCATTCGTGGTGAGCGGCGCCGCACTGAACATAGCCGGGCACGGCTGCGCGCACGGCTACCCAGCAGTACTCTTCGCACAGATCAACAGTGCCGACGGGCCCCTCAAGCTAACTGACCATGACACTTCTTGGATTGGTAAGACGTCTTATTTTGTTCATTAGCCCCGCGAGACTATCCCCACCAAAGAGATCCCCACCAAGGAAGTGCTATGTACAACAGTACACAGAACTTCCTTGATCCCCAATGATTGGAATTATGGAATTATGTAAATTTTCCAAAAATGTATCTCTTCATTTTCAACATTTTCAAATTCGGTTGGAAGATTTTATGGCCTAAAGTTGTTATTCATTCTCATTTTACCCTTTCGGTGTCTTCTAATTAACAGATATAAAGTTTTCTTGGAATAATGATTTATTTGGGACCATGGAAATAATATGTACTACGTACTAGTACATATTACCACAAAATAAATAATAGTACAAATTACTTCCATGAGATTTTCAGGTAATTAAGTACCTTAACAATCGGTTATTCATAAGTAGGCACCAAACCAAAGTGGTTATATCGTCATTGATCTTAGAATTCTTAGGTTATCGGTAGTTCTTCTAAGGCGATAGGTATTTTTGTAGCACCGGTTTGTTAGGCACGTATTTAATCGAGCTTCAAATCAATTAGGTACTTACTGTAAATACTGTAATCTAATTAGGTATAGGCACATTCTAGTAAAATAAAATGATTTATGTAAATACTAGGATGTGGTAAAGTTGGAGACTAATGTCAAACTAGTAAAAAATATTAGTAGTTTTCGGCAGGAAACGAAGTGGAGACGGTTATTTTACTTTGTTTTTTTTCTCAAACTTGTGTTTCTTCGAGTGTTGTGTGTGTGTAATGTATAGGTTAATAATGGGGGAATCTTAACCACTAGATGTTCGTTAACCTCTAAGGATTAGCTGTGTCGTACTTGCGTTTGTGCTGATTCAAAGCGCCCACCGAGCGTCCATGGAACTAAAATTGATATTGTTCAGCTCCTAAAGCTAATCACAGAAAATAATAGTACAAATCCCTTAGTTCCGTGGACGCTCACTGTCAAACTACTGCTATCAGCGCCAAAATGTCGATAATCAAATGCTCTCATTGCGACGTTCGTCAACAGCCTGTCTAGATTACGGAGTACTAAGCAGTTGTCTATGCATGGTTAACGTGCACGATTGTGGGCAAATGATACATTCGCGGAAAAACGTTCCATCTAGTGTTCTCTCCGGAACTCTGGAAGTGTCAGTAAAGCTCCACCTTTGCTGAATCGTTACTTGACTTGTCATTTTGACTATTTGTTGAAATAACTAGCTTGAATGCTAAAAAAACACGCCTGCCCAGCGAAAAAATAATTAATGCGTATAAATTATATAGGTACCTACTTTTGGTATGCGCTTATCAAGGCTTTCAATTTTAAACCTATATTGTAAAATTCGAAGAAAACATATTTTTTTGCGTTCGAAAATGGAGCCAAATCACAGAATAAATAATAGTACAGCCATACTGAAGAGACAATGATTAAAAAAAAAAATTGCCTGTGTTACTGTGGGGATGTAAAGATTCTAAAGAAACGTCTAAATCTGTGCAGGCCTTTTAAAGTTATGGTGGAATAAAAAAACCCACATACATATGTACATACATCCCAACCAACACAAACTAGTTGCATAATGGCTTTAGAGCCAATCTGATTATGCCCGAAGGTGCTAAGACGTAAGTGCTAGAGCGTGCTCTGAAGGCCTAATGCAGCAGCTCTAGAACCATTTTGGGCACAAATTTATGTAGCCTTTAGTTCTATTACAACTGTACAATAGTAGTAAAATGGTGCCTCAAGAGCTGCAACGGATGATTAACGCCACTCTATCCCTTTTATGAAGCTACTTTTGTGAACGAGTGAACGAATATGAATGAATGCATTGTATGTCAAAAAGGTGAGGTGTAATTAATATTGTAATCGGCCATCATTCAAATATTATTGTTTAGTAAATAATTCATAAGTGCCTTATTAGTCTGATAAACACTAGCGGATAAAAACGCTTTCATATTTACTGTGCATATATACGGTGTTTTTCCAGTAATTTTGAAGCGCTTTCGAAATAACATCAAACGGAAGAAATATTTGCTAAATAGTTTTGACTATTTTTAATTCGTATTTTTATTATGTATCGACAGTTTATTATCTGCAATTGGTCGTTTGTATATTGACAAAATCAAAGTTAATTTTAATGAAACCCGTCATTATAACATCTAAATATTGCAAGTAAATAAGACAATTTTCTTGAGAAATGGCGGATTGACTAAGTCTCTACAGCGGTGCAAATAATGTCTATTGTATTACTTAATAATGTCAATTAGTTACATTGATTGTCTTTTTGGAACTTGAGTCTTTATTAGAGTATATTATTACCCCTATTATGTAACTTCTAGTAGAACAAGAGAAGTTTTTTGAATTCTTATATAACAGCTTCATATGGCCTACAATTAACTCTTTTATTCAGTTGAGCGACGTATAACAGTAATAAGAGAAACCCTCATAAAACTTTCAGTGACAAATGCTCTTCGTAACTCTCTATAAAAGTTGCAAGTGTTTTTTTTTTATTACTGACTAGGCAATCATTTGACCACGATCTCACCTGATGGAAAGCAATGATGTAGTCGTAGGTGTAGCACGCTTGCCTAGTACTTAAATTGGTTCTAGAATAAACTATTATAAAGACGAGGGACGTATTTGGTTCCGATACTGCCACTTTTAGTAAATTTTGTACCTAAAGACGTTTGGAGGAGCAGTTATGCAACTTAAAACTGTTTCCTGAACTCTAATGCCGCTATTATACATCTTAAAGTTACAAAATAGGTTGCAATTTCCACTAGTGTGTTGGTTGGGATGAATCCTAAAAACATTACACTCCTTTTTTTGGGCCGACATGTTAAAACATACAACTTATTATAAGACCGCCCATAACTATGGTAGTACACTACCATAGTTTTAATTTTAATTGGGTACTAGATTTCCCGCCCCCAACTTAGGAAGGATAGCATCCTATGTTCTTCTAGAATATAAAAAACCAATGCAAAAGTAGGTAAAGCACCAACGCTCTTGATTTTTTTGACAGGCTTGTTAATTCATTTCCATGGCAACCGTTCCTTACAGGGAGTAATCAACATTTTCCAGTTTTCCCGTGGAAGCTTTAAATTTTCCGGGATAATAAGTATCCTATGTTTTATTCCAGGGTATAAGCTAACTCCATTCCAAATTTCATCAAAATCTGTTCAGCCGTTATCGCGTGAAAGCTCTCCAAACAAACAACTTTTCACTTTTATATATTGGTAAGGATAATTTGTATGTTTTCTATATCTGGTATAAGTACAATAAAGAGTTTCGAATCGTATCATATCTCTTTACTTGACATTAGAGCTAAATGCACTAGTCGTGCAAAGTCACACAATAAAATAAAAATGTAACTCCACCTGGCTACAGCAGCCCGATTCCATAACTTGGCTACAATCGGATTATCACTTTTTTCATAGCAAATTCGACTCTATCGCAAGGCATTAGTGGCTGCGATACTGAGAATTCGATTGAAGCCAAGTTATGGAATCGGGCTGCAGGGGCCCGACCACATTAACTTAGCTTCAATCGGATTGTCAGTATCGATATCACTAATGCCTTGCGATAGAGTCAAAATTGCTATGAAAAAAGTGATAATCCGATTGTAACCAAGTTCTGTAATCGGGCCGCAGGGCATAGTATTTGTATACTCAGGGCCGTTTATTGGCAACGAGGCATGCTACAGGGCACTGTCCTACGCTACGTTTGTCGAAACGTGGTCTCCACTCGAGAACTCGTCTACCTCAACGGTTATCGGTTTTTCGAGAAATATTACCCGCCCACTGCCCTTTGCTTATCCTTAGAGCTATGACGGTTACCTTGGTTCTCTGTCATCCTGAGAAACTCCAACCATAGCTCTCTCCATAGCACCTTAAATTTGCGGACTATTCTGACCGTGAATGTCCACGTTTCGGCTCCGTAGGTCATGACTGAAGACTTTTGTCATAGGGCACTGTGGTATCGACAAACTATAATTGATAGCAATCGTTACGTTCAGCGGTCACGTTGGAGGCCCTCGGGTGGCCTGACAAACTCTGAGACTAGAGGTCAACACTACCTCATCCGACATATAGGAACATACATAGTAGGCATTAATGAAATATCTTCCATCTCCTAGCCTAATGTGTAATAAGTACATTATGCTAGTTTCACTATTCAAAGAAGTCATTTAAAGTAGGTACACTTAAGTCACTGCCGAACGAAGGGCGTTCAGTGAAAGTAGAAAGGTCTTACATGTATGTGCTTGTATAGGACCGACATACATGTATACCTACACATCATATTAGGTAGGTACCACAGTACCTAATGAAATGCTACGACTGATTCCATTCTCGTGAACATAATGTTACATAAATAAGACGATACAAGTATGTAATGTACCTACTGCTCCAAATGTTATGTAGGTGAGATGTTGTTTCATGGTTATGAACACTAGAATTGTATCTAATTGGCCTTATTTTTGCCTCATAGTGAAAATATTATGAGTAGGTTAGGTAGGTAGGGTAGATTATACACTTTTTCAATCTACATAGATAGACATAGCTAGATAGCTTTATTTATGGCAAAAAACAGATACACAAAATAAAAACATTAAAGAAATAAGCACCTACAAGCCGGCTCCAACTCAGCATAATGCTGGTTGATAACAACCTGCGCTGCCCCCCCCCCCCCCCCCCCCCCGCCTTTTAAATGGATTTACTTAATAAAAAACTACTGAACTGAACCAATTTTCATTCACTAAGTAGGTAAATAACTACTTTGCTGTTGACCGCTGAAGAGTTTCTTTATCTACAGCTAATCCTGGATGTCAATTTAGACCATGCTTACCATAAAAATGCATTGTTATCGAAATTGAACCAACGTGTAAAAAATCCGTAGGATAAGAGGAAGTGGTTCTAATTCACCTTAAAAGATTTGACCTAAACATCATAAATACATACATACAAACATACATATATATATATATACAGACATAGCTCACTTGTCAAAATCGGACCAAGTTTCTAATTTAAACATATAACCCTTCCTTTGCTTCGCCTTAGCCGGCTAAAAATATAGCCTATGACACTATATACCTATAGACGAATCGCTTGACAAGTCGCTTGTCAAAATTGGACCAATAGGGACGACGCTATAGTGGAACATCCACATATCCACATACATACATACATACATACATAAACTTCTCAAAACATTATTGAGCCATTAGGGCCCACCTATTTATCAACAAAATTCAAATATAAAAAAGTACGCACGTTTTAAACAAAAGATTATCAAATTTATGATCAGTCAATACCAGGTCAAGCGACAGAGTTATCATCAAAAAAATACGCAATGCCTTAACATTAACAAAATCACTCAAATTCCTTGAATCGTAATTTTCAAAGCACACACATCAATTTAATTTTAAAACGTGGTGGCGGAGCTTGAAGTAAGCTGGTGTTCAGTAACATGTAGGTCCTCCCCTGTTCCTTACGCATTCTCTGAGTCTGTTTGGCACACTCTCTATGAGGTGGATCACGTTTTCGTCAGGAATCTGTTCCCAACCGAGTTTCAGTGCATTGTCTAGTTCCTGACGGCTGTGGACAGTAGTATAATTTTCTTTTTGGCTTCGTTTGTGCTGAACTCACATGTGTTTGATCGGATTCAAGTCCAGACTCATGGCAGGCCAAGGCAAAATTCTTGGCATTGTTATTGTTTACAAAGTCTTAACGCCACAGCAAATGATAAAAAAATGGTACCTACAGTAGTAACAGGAGTTACCTACGGGATACGGGACGCAACTGATTAGGAAAGAGCTTAATGCGCAGTTTTCATCGATATTTAGTTTTTTGTCTGCCCACCTGAGAACTACCCCAAACGAAAGAGTATATAGTAACTTGAAATACCAGTAGTCAAAACAATCTGTCAATATGTCAACTTGAAGTCTAATATTTACAAAGAAGTAAGCAAAATATACGGGTTTTTTTGAAAAAAAAACAAAATGTTGTGATGTAGAGTTAGATTTTATTCTCAATCTTGTGTATCTTCGAGTGTTAATGGTGGAATATTAACCATTAGGTGTTCGGTAACGTGCACGAGTGCGGGCAAAAGAATCAAACGCAGAAATAAATGGCATTTTGTGATGTTTCCAAATCTCCCTCGGAAGTTTCAGTAAATGTCCACCATTTTACTGATTCGTGACTTTGACAATAATTGACTGTGACGTGACATTCGTATTCTTATTCTTATTCGAGATGGGGGCGATAAGGCCTGCACTGACGTCCCGCTTGGGGTGTATTGTGCATTTCCCCCTGCCAGCCTCTACCCAAGCCACCCAAGCTCCTTTATATACCGGAGCACGGCTTTAGGTCGCTGGCACAGCTGTTCCAGTGATGTCGCTGTAGATGGTGTTAATTTACTATTATTGGAGTTTGAATTTCGTTGGGCCTGTGAATCCACTTTACCCTGTTGTAAAAGACCAGTTTTTTGTCTTATCTCTTCCGTGGCTGCACAATGCAAAAGCACATGCTCCACAGTCTCCTCCTCCTGCATACATCCACGGCACAGAGGACTGTCTGTAGCTCCAGTTTTGTGCAGGTGGTAATTTAGGTTGCAATGACCCGTGATGAGACCTACCATGTAACGAAGGTCTTGCCTAGTCAGCCTTAGCAGATTGTTGGTGATTTTCCTGTTAAGGGATGGAACATAACTTTTGCATTTCTGCAATCCGTTTTCTTGTTCCACCAATTTTGATGCTCTCTCTCTGTGTATTGAACAAGTAGGTTTCTTACCTCCATTGCGGTGGGTTTACAGACCTTTACCGCATCTTTTCCGATATGTTTCTTAGCTCCTTCCTTGGCAAGCATGTCTGCCTTGGTATTTCCTGGACATGAGCCGTGGCTTTTCGTCCACTTGACTTTAATTTTATACCTTTCAGATAAGTTTTGTAGGGTGTTATGACATTCTGAAACTACCCTCGACCTAGTTATAGGTTTCCTTAGTGCATAGATGATGGCTGCACTATCTGTGATGAAAGTAAGGAGTTCACAGCCACTATTTGTACTAGGTGAAGGTACATCAAGCGTAGATATTGCTCTTGCCGCCAACAGTAGTCCCATAGCTTCTGCCTGAAATACTGATGTGGTTTTGTTAAGGGCTTCCGATTGTGCGATTCCTAGCTCCGGAGAGTAAAAACCACAACCAACCCCCGTCTTGTTTTTCGCACCATCGGTGAAAATATTGTAAATGTTATGTGAACACGAGAGATCCTCTGAAGCATTGTCTTCCGTAACCAGCTCATACATCTTTTTATCTAGGTATATGCTAGCTACCTTGTCCGTTCCCTGACATGCTTCTGGGATTATTCTCGTTGCTTTGTCTAATACTTTTGAGTGGTTCGTAACGGGCCCGGTGCCTTTCCACTGATTTGTAGATTTGATCCTTAGTGCTGAAGCCATCGCCTCCTGCTGGATATGTAAATGCAGCGGGGTCAGACCCAGAATAATGTCTAAAGCGGCTGATGGAGTTGATTTCGTACAGCCGCTGATTAGAGAGCATGCCAATCTTTGGACTTGCTGTAGTTTGGTGATTGTAGTCACCAGATTTGTTCTCGGCCACCACACTACGCATCCATATGTGAGGACCGGTCGTACTATCACAGTATACAACCAACGACACAGTTTAGGTTTCAGACCCCAGTCCTTACCCACTGCTCGGGTGCATTGCCATAAAATATTTATTGCCTTTGTGGTTATATGGTCTAGTTGTTTCGCCCACAACATCTTACTATCCAGGCCAAGATATTTCACTTCCTTGCTGAGTGAAAGTTTTGTTCCAAACAGTGTAGGAAGTCGTACATTAGCTGTTTTCATCTTTCGAGTGAATAAAACCATCTCAGTTTTTTGTGGATTTACAGATAGAGTGTGGCGTTCACACCATCTCTCGACCTCCCGAAGCGCCTTCTGCATTTTTTCACATAGGGTTGCTTCGAAAAGTCCGGAGACCATGATAGCCAGATCGTCTGCATATCCTATGGTTACTATACCATCCCTGTTTAATAGTTCGAGAATTTCGTTCGCCACTACTACCCATAGCAGCGGAGGTAATACGCCTCCCTGCGGACAGCCTCTCGTGACCACACATCGCGATGATTTGGCAGTCTCTATGCTAGCTGCTCTATTAGACAGCATTGTTGTGACCCATTTATTCACTCTTTCGTCCACACCTTGATTTCTCAGCCCACCTTCAATACTGGGGAACGTTGTTTTATCAAACGCTCCCTCTATATCGATAAAGGTTACAAGGCAAGATTGCTTGCTTTCAAGTGCGGATTCTATCTTGTGAACCACCTGGTGGAGGGCTGTTTCTGTAGATTTGCCTGATTGATAGGCGTGTTGATTTTTGTGTACTGGTTTGTCAACCAGTGGCCCACTGCGAATGTATTTGTCGCATAGTCTCTTTAGTGTTTTTAGGAGAAACGAGCTAAGGCTTATTGGCCTAAACGACTTTGGATTTGTGTAATCTGATTTGCCTGGTTTAGGCAAAAATACTACTTTAACTTCCCGCCAAGCCTTTGGTATATACTTCCAGGCAAGGCATCATCTAAAAATAGCAGCAAGATGAGACTTGATCTTCATTAGACTCCAATGCAGGAGAGCTGGAAAGATCCCGTCAAGCCCCGCGGCTTTGAATGGTTGGAAGGTTCTTACCGCCCACAGAAGTGCTTCTTCCGTGACGATTGAATTTGCAAAGTTCCAGTCACTTCTTGAAGGTTCACTTGATGTCGGAGTTTCCCAAACGACTTCATTGTCTAGTATACAGTCTGGGAAATGGGTTTTAAGTAGGAGTTCAAATTGCTCCTGATCTGATGTGGTATATGTACCATCTGGTTTCTTTAGAGTACCAAGTCTTACCTTTGTATCATTGGAAACCAGTTTTCGCAATCTTGCGGTCTCGCTCTCCGATTGGATCGAGCTACTGTATTTTTTCCACGAACTGTTCCGACTTTTGCTTACCTCTACTTTGAGTCGGTGTCGAGTTTTCCTGTACTCTTGCCAATCTACCTCCAGGTCGGTGTTCATGGCTCTGTTGAAATGGTGTCTCGTTTTCTTCCTCAGTTTACTGAGTTCCTTGTTCCACCATCTATCTTTTTTAAGCAATATTTTGCTGGTTTCCGTTTTTAAAGGACATGACCGTTCGTAGCTTCCTTTCAGAATGCTTACTACACACTGTATGGTGTCTTCTATCTCCTGTGGTATAAGCTCTTTAGTTGCTTCTACTTGTGGTGCTTCTGACAAACTCCTATCAAGAGTTTCTCTGAATAGAGTCTTGTCAGTCTTCTTTGGATTTCTGTAGGTCCGAGGTTCTTGCTCTCCCACATCCAATTTGAACCTGATTCTTCTGTGATCTGCACAAGAGATCTCATCCGTCGCCACTCGCCAGTCGCTGATTGTCTCGGCAATTTCGCTAGTGGCTATTGTAATATCTACTATTGTCTTGGCCCAAAACGTCACAAACGTTGGCTCAACAAAAAAAAAACAATATACTAAAGCCTCGATTTAGTATATTGAGGTTGTGTCTTAGACTGAAGTCCAGTAAATCCCTTCCTCTTTCGTTTGAGTCTGGACATCCCCATACCGTGCAATGGGCGTTTGAATCGCAACCTAACACACATTCCATGTTGTTCAGCATGCAAAAATGCATTAACTCTTCAAGTGCCGGAGGAGGCACCTCGGCCGTAATGTCCATATACGCCGATGCTAAAATGATAGTGCTGAGTTTCCCCAGCAGACCTGTCTCCAGTTTTACTACCGTAAGGTCGTCGGTGCACAAATGTGTCACCAACGACGCTTTAAAAGGATTTGGTACATTTATAAATGTCCGTGTTTTGCTTTGCACGGGGGGAGCAAAGACAGTGCCCCGAAGGGCGTTGAAACCACCCACCTTTGTACGAGTTAAATAGGGTTCCTGGACCAGCGCTATTGTGTTTGGTTGCTCTTCCAGGGTTCTACGCAGGGCAGCGAAACCTGTGACGCTATGTTGGATGTTGGCTTGTTTGATGTTAATTTTAATTTTGATTATTATATTATTATTACTACGTAGCCTATGATTATTACCAACCTCGGTGGCGGTTTTTTTTGAGGACTTGCGATTACAGTTTTTATTTTTTAGTCCATCCATTTTTGTATTCCTAACTACTTACTACTATTTGTTTAGTACGGGTGGTCTGAAAGACCCGCCCGCCTTACTCGATTACGGTTTCGACGGAGGAGGGTCCAGGCCGGTCCGCGTCCATGGACGACGCCGGCGAGTAGATATTGAGGCCCGTAATGTCCCCTGCAATATCCTCCACGCCGTCATCGCCCACTTCCAACAGTCCATCTCCTCCTTCGTCCAATCCGTGTTATCAAGGTTCACTGGGTTGACGTCCATGGGTGTCACAGGCTCGCTCGCACCGCACACTGCGGAGTCAACGACCTCCAACTCCCCCGACACTGACATAACCCCCGCACCCCTCGATTTAAATCCCTTTATCTTGACGTAGACCGTCGCTGACGTGTAGTGCAGGCGAAAGTCTATGCGTTTTAGCTTTTCTATGTCCTCCGGCGGGATTCCCATCACCAGGACATGGTTGTAACATTGGCCTCTCTGGCGCACCAAATGTTTAAAGATGGGCCAAAGTGTCATGTCCAGGCCCCTGAACTCATTTTGCTCAGCCAAATAGTCTCTCAGGACGAAAGGCCATTTGACGAGGTCTTCTTTTTCTTTGCCGAAGTCCGGGACATATATGATACCTAGTATGGTACCTAGGCAACTCGCTCTCCGGGATGACTCTGTACCCTTCCGACCCTTCCCACAGGCCAGGCAGCTGCTCAACCGTGGAAGATAGCCAGGCAAGTGAATAGCCATCCAGGGGGCACATTCTGAGACCACCGCGAGTCAACCTTGGTAACTGTGTAAACGCGGGCAGCCTTCGCTTCTCTTCCCTCGGCTTACCGCGATTACTCACGTATTGTTCCCATTGGGTATCGTCCAGAGTCTTACGTAATACGGTCGCCCGGTGCTCGTCTATCTGAGCGCCTCCTTGGTCCAAAACTACCATGCAGTAAGTTTTGGCCGCGTCGGCGTACGAGGACGGACCACCCTCGCCCTTCTCTACCACAGGTCTGCGATTCTGCGCATTCGATTTTGCAACAGCCGCAGCGGTCCCTCCTTACAAGCGCAGCTTTTTATCCGCTGCTATGCAGCCAGTGGACGACACCTAGTCGGAGCTACGCTGCCGCTTCGCGCCTCGAATGGCATCCTCTCCCTGTCCTCTATTATGCCCATCCTCTTCGGCGGCGGTTGCTCCTTCAGTACCGACACCGGTGCCCTCACTCTCCTTTCGACCCTTCTCTACACCTTTACCCTTTGACAGGTCGGTCGCCTAATCGGGGGAGGCACCGTGCATGGCCCTGGCGAAACCTTCGCCACCTCAAATTCGGCATTATTTTGTTTCCTCTTTGCGAGGTATTGTTTGTTTTCGGCCTTTGCCGTATCTGGGCACTTCTGCCGCTCACTCGGTACCGAGCCCTGTCCTCCAGCATTCGTCGACACCGGCTGACGCCCGCGCTCCATTACGGAGGCGGCGATGGACCCGACGTGTGACTCATCCCCTCCGCGCGACCCGCTCTCCCTTGCAGGGGCGGTCGCATACGGAAGGGTTGCTGTCGAACAAGGACCCTCTCCCTTGTTTACGACAGTCGCGCCGTTTGGATCAACGCGAGCCAAACATGCCATCACGGCTGGCGCAAGTGCCGATACGCCGGGCAGCTGTAGCACGCCTTCCCGCTCCTGACTGTAAAAGGCGTTTACGCGCTCCTCCTCCCGTCTTATACGCTCTTTTATATTTTTTCGGCGGTTTTTACCGCCATCTTGATTTTTATTTGGCGAGGCAACGTTGGGCCTTGTGGGCTTTCCGCTACCTCGCCCGTTACCTCCATCCAGCACAGCGCCAGATGACATGGCTGCCTCGCGCTCGCGCAGCCGCTTCTGCTGCCACCTCTTGCGCGTGTTGAAGCGCGCTCCGTGTCCTGGGACCGTCTTCTGCGCTGGTCCAGGTCCCGTAGTCGTCATCGGTCCAGTAGTAGTCGCGGCCAGCGAGGCCTGGGACTCCACCCCGCCGTCGCCTTCGGTCACCAACTTCACTCCGTCCAGCCCGGATACCAGAGGGCGCCGGGCGCTAGCCGTCGCATGGCACAACGTTCTCAATCTTATTGTACTCCATTTTTTTTAAATTATTTATATACGAATAGCTCTGTGGAACTAAGGTGATATTAGTGGGCGTACAGTGATGGAGGAAGTAGTAGCCCACACTACATTCCCTACCGTCTTTCGCACATTGATGGCGAAGAAGTCATCCCGAGAAACACAAGCGACGGCTTCCTCTCCATCAACACACTGGCCACGGGCTGCCACAAGGGAAGATTGGAAAGGAGATAAGGTAGGAAATAAGGATTAAATGGAATTAGGTGGACTAGGAAGTCTAGAATTGCGTCTGTTGTTTTAGTTACATCTGTTCCTTAAGGGACCAAATCAAGAACAGGGCGGCACCACGTGAAGGTAACAAATCAGACTTGCTGCGGATGTCTACACGACCTGCGCTCCTTTCCGTAGCCATTACCGAGCCTGCTCACCGGACAGGTGGCCAGGTTAGGGTTGATCTGGGCTACTTAAAAGCGTATCTAAACCCCTCCCAGCGTATCTAAACCCCTCCCGTGACATTACTTTAAACTATAATACACTTGACATTGGCAAAATTGCTAGTAGGCCAGTGCCTCCGCAGAAGCCATCCAATAAAAAAAAAAGAAGAAAGAAGCAAAATATATATATGGATATGATATGGATCGAATTTTAAAATATTTCAGGTGGGCCCTATAATGTTTTGAGTAGTTTACATACATACATCATCATAATAATAATCAGCCTATATTTGTCCACTGCTGGACGTAGACCTCTCCTAATGCACGCCACTGAGCTCGGTCTTCAGCTCTCCTCATCCATTTTCTTCCAGCCACTTTTCGCAGATCGTCACTCCACCTGGCCACAGGGCGTACTACACTACGTTTGCCTAAACGTGGTCTCCACTCGAGAACTCAACTACCCCAACGGTTATCGGTTCGTCGGGAAATGTGATCAGCCCACTGCCACTTTAACTTGCTTGTCCTTAGAGCTGTGTTGGTTACCTTGGTTCTCCGTCGGACATCTTCATTACGAATCTTGTCCTTTGGAGAAACTCCAAGGATAGCTCTCTCCATAGCTCGCTGAGCGACCTTAAATTTGAGGACTAGTTTGACCGTGAGTGTCCACGTTGCGGCTCTGTCGGTCATGACTGATTGGTAGGACGCACTGATTGAAGACTTTTGTCTTCAGACACTGTGGTATGGACGACGAGAAGACTAGACGAAGCTTGCTGAATGCTGCCCAACCCAGATGAATTCTTCTGTTGGCTTCCTTCTCAAAGTTGTTCTTACCTATTTGTTTTTTTTTCCCGAGGTAAACATTTTTGGACAACTTCAAGAGATATTCCATTGACTGCAATCGGTTTCGGGACAATAAGATCGTTAAACATGATCTAGGTCTTATCTATGTTCATTCCGAAATCGATGCGCCGAGAACCATCATCTGGGATAATTGGTCAGCATACTGTGCAAGTCTTGCAGCGACTCCACCATTAGAACTATATCATCGTAAGTCTTGCTATTGATATTAATGCCACGTAACCTAGGTTTAAATCTCGACGCAGAGTTAAGGTTCAAAAAGCATTTGGCTGCTTCCGTGCAAAATTTTTTCTACAGGCTAAAAACATTATATAAACTAAGACCATATCTTTCCGAAGAGCTGCGCATACAATTAGTTGAAAGCCTTGCTTTGTCGAAATTAAATTATGCCTAGTCTGTATACGGACCTCGGCTGTTATCTCGATCGCAGCAGTTAGTTCAACGAGTGCAAAATGCCTGTGCAAGATTTTGTTTCTCGATCCTGCCGCGAAGTCATGTAAAAATAACATACCAAAAAACACAAAGTAGTAAACACAAGTGTTTATTGCCATTTCTCAATAAACACTACGCTTTAAACATTAAATCTCGCCGTAAACTTCACCTTGCATGTCTACTTTTCGGTGTATTTAATTTTAAATATCCTTCATATTTGTATGAAAAGTTCAAATGGATCACAGATAGCAGGCTTTGTTCCAGTAGACAGGGTTCTCAACAGTTGTCCATCCCCCGACACCGTACAGCAAATTTCAGAGGCGCTTTCCGTTATGCTGCGTCCAACAATCAACAATCTCTCGCCACCGATCAGAGCGCTGAAAAATTTAAATATGTTTAGACTCAAATTAAAAAAGTTCTTGGTCGACGAGGAGATGAAGCACGGATATGTAAATATTGATACGTCTTTCCACAAAAAAAAACAATCATTGTTTTATTTTATTTTTAATTTTATCTGCCTAGTTATTAGGGTCTATCTATAATTTGTCAATTTAATTATTTTATTAGTACATAATTCGTTACTTACCCTGTTATTGTTCCTTTCCTGGTTCACTTAAATATTTTTCTTTCTTTAGTTCATTTTCATTTTATTTTCCAAGTTCAGGGTTACTTTCACAATATTTTAAAAGTAGACTAGGCCGAGGTCACGTGATTTAACCATAAAATGATTCAGATTTTTCTTCTATTTGCCATGCCTTTCGATTGCCATTGAAAAACATCATTATAATTCTGTATAGTTAAATTATGTTTCTTGTTTTCTAAGTATATAGCTTATTTATGTTATTTAATTACTTAAGTGTATTTATTATTTTTATATCTAAATGTATTATTATTATGTATATACATATATGTACCTATGATATAACCCCTTATGTATTTTAAATAAATTCGCACCTTTTTTCCGCGCGGGTTCTTTCTGTAAACCAGCGTCCAGTATCTAGCACTGGACATTTTTGCTGAGCACTGGCCCTTTTGTTACACGCCGTAGCTTATAATGTTCATGTTAATTTGTATTATTAGGTACTTATTATATTTTTGTATATTTTATTTGATGTGGCAATAAAAAAAATTGTTTGTTTGTTTTTTTACACGACTGCCCAAAAAAAGGAGCGTTATGCTTTTAGCATTCATATATGTTTGTACGTTTGTATGTGAGTTTCTTTATTCCACCATAACTTTGAAATGCCTGAACAGATTTAGACGTATGGGGTATCGTTAGAATCCTTACATCCCCCCGAGTAGCATAGGGTATATAATATTTTGAAAAAATTCAATATGTCGGCAGTATGGCTCCATTTTCAATTGCAAAAAAAATATTTTTTTTCTTGGTATTTTACAATATGGGTATCAAATTGAAGGCCTTGATAAGCACATTCCAATAGTGTATAATTTATTGGCATAAGTTCATTTTTGGTAGGGCAGGCGTGTTTTTTTTAGCTTTTAAGCTAGTTATTCAGTCGCAGGGAGTAGCTTCTCGCACCGGCGATGTTGCTGCCCTTCATCGGTTTGTGTCGTTTGGCTACGCTTATTTTTAAATGGTTATACCGCCATCTGTCGGTCGCCAGAGCCTCGTTCGTTATCTAGACGACCACGTGCAGGTGAGGTTGGCTTGGAGCAGTAAGTTGTTATTTAGACATACATAAATACGTAGGCTGTTAAATTCATTACCCTTCACTTGCTTCGCCGTAGTTGGGTAAAAAACGATCTCTTGACGCAACAAAATCCTACAAAGACAAAGTTCGTTTATTTGTGTCAAGTCAAATCAACAAAACACTCCCGAACCTCTACTTACCGATTTTGTTAAAATACTACACAAGTTTAATAAACAATACAGAAACCAACCTAGACCAAGTATATACTGAGAAAACGAGTAAGGTCCGAGCGCAGCTCCTACTGCAAACATTATAACACAAAAAGATGAGGCGCTTGCCGTCTCCCTTGATATATTGAATATGTCGAAGGCTCGTTTTTGATCGGGTCTGGCCCAATGGACAAGCTTCCCTCATATGGATTACCTGTTGGCTTATGCAATTGGATAGCCGATTTTTTGAGGGAACGATCTATTTGAGTAGTCCTAGAGGGCTGCTCGTCTGATCAAATGGCTAACAATGCCTTTGTATCTCAGGGATCGGTTCTCTCGGCTACACTGTTTTTACAGCACATTAATGACCTTCTGAAGCCCGGTACCTTTGGGTATGCAGATGACAGTACTGTAGTTGCGAGATGCATTTCAAATGCTCAAGCCAGCTGCGACGCTGTCCAGCTTCTTTTTTTTTTTTTTTTTTTTTTTTAGAAAGGATATGTGCTGTTGGTCTATAACTGACCTCTACAGCGTCACCGGACGGTGGGGCGGGCGCAAAAGCGCTCCGCCGCAATGCGTGACGCAGAAGGCGCACGCCAAAGTTAAGTTTTTGGCCACTTGCTCAAGGGCACCCAGGGGGTACGAACCTCGGCTTGGACAGTTGCCATTGATTACTTGGGGAGTATCGAACTAAACACCCCTCGGTCTCTACTGTTAGGTAGTGATCGAGAGGGCCCTCATGAAATGGCTGGAGCCCTTTAAATGAATTGCATAACTGACCACCGATTCGGAATACACCTTCGAGAAGAATCGGCAAGAAACTCGAAGGCGAATAAAGTCGAAATTAATTACGGGACCTTCGACCTCGCATCCGGCGAGGTCGGTGTCTGTGTCTAATTGTGTTGAAAGATGGTGAAGATGACGGAGTGGGCGAATCAATCGCTGCCTGCACTGCGGCAGCGATTTCATCGTCCGGATCGCTCAAGATGTCTCTAGGGCGTCTACGAAGGGGCCGTGCGTCTGTTGTCGCGTCTGTCGTGTAGTCAGAGGCCTGAACTACTAGAGGGTTGGGGTGATGAAGTGCCGCGTCAAAGTAGCGGCGAGAGGCATTTTTCATATATTGAACAATCGAGGGAAGCTCGAGATCACTGTGCAGGTCGATGTTCCTCTGATACCAGGGGGCATCTAATGCACCGCGAACGAATTTATTTTGTAAAATCTGAAGTTTCTCTAGGGAGATGCGGGAGGCGTGAGCAAATGCTACGGACGAGTATGTCATTGTCGGTCGGACGCAGGTTTTGTAGAGTGTCAACTTATTTCTAAGAGACATTTTACTGCGCCTGCCTAGGAGTAACGCGAGGCGGTATAGGTAGAATGCCGCCCTTTTGTGGACGGCGTGGATGTGATCATTGAAGTTGAGTCGATAGTCAAGGGTGACTCCTAAGTATTTAACTGACTTTTCCCACGGTATGGGTCGGTCATTGATCCTGACTTGTTTAATTGGGAAATAGCGTTTAACCCCGTGAGTGAAACGCATCGCTACGCTCTTCTCGGGATTAATCGTTATTCGCCACTTACGAAACCATTCATCGAGCGCTCGGAGCGTTCGTTGGATGGCTCTTTGTAGAATAGCTGGGTTCCATCCGGTGGTATAAATCGCGGTGTCGTCCGCAAAGAGAGCGATCTCTACTTTGGGGATGCGGGGGAAATCGCTTGTGTAAAGCGTGAACAAAAGTGGAGACAGCACGGAGCCCTGAGGGACTCCGGCTCTGATGGGGTGGGGGGATGATCGGTTGCCCTCGACACGATAGCGGAAGCTCCGGCTGGTGAGGTAGTCTTGTACTATGAGCACAAGACGATCTGGCAACCCGAGCTGATACAGCTTGTATATCAGCCCGGCGTGCCAGACCTTGTCAAAAGCCTTCGCCACGTCTAGGAAGACGGCCATCGTGGTTTGGGGTTTTGGTTTCCTATTGAAACCCTTTAGGATGTGTTCCGTGATGCGGTGCACTTGCTGAGGGCAAGAGTGTCTCGCTCTAAAGCCGAACTGCTCATCCGGTATGAGCTTTTTGATTTTCACGATGGATCGGAGTCGATTCAGAAGGATTCGCTCGTAGATCTTCCCCAGAGAGCTGAGGAGACTGATAGGACGGTAGCTGGAAGGCTCGGATGCCTTTTTGCCTGGTTTGTGAATGCCGATGACGTCGGCACTCTTCCAAGCGTCGGGGAAGGAACAATTGCTCAAGGCTGCATTGAAGATGCTGACTAAGAGATAAACTAACGGGACAGAAAAGTGCTTGAGGACCCTGTTACTGACGCCGTCAGCACCGGGGGCCTTTCGCACTTTGAGGCCCTTGATGATCGACTCAACCTCTGCGGCTTTAACGGGCTCGAGGGGGGGGTCGGTCGGAGGTAGAGAATTCCTACGTTCTATTTCGCGGTCCACCGCGGCGATGTGGACGGGATCAACGTGATCGTAAGCGGGGGTGCACTGGGCTGCGAGGCTCTCCGCCAAGCATTCGGCCTGTCCAGCTTCAGAGAGAGGCTATGGTGGACCGTTTGAACTTAGCCTTAAAAGCCGTGTCCGATTGGGGCGATGCTAACCTGGTTAAGTTAAAAGCTACTAAAATGCAGGCGTTTTTGTTCTCTGCTAAATAGAGTCCTCTGAACCAATCTCCGTCTTTCCTTAGTGTGTCAACCAATAGGCGACCATCTGGAGCTTTTGGGTGTCGTACTCACATTGAACCTGAATTTTGGGTCTTTCAAAATTAATTCGCCCCTTGTTATACATTAATTTTTTTAAATTAATGTATAACAAGGGGCGGTCAAAGGGGTTAGCTGCAAAGAAACTTGGTATTTTGTCTAAGGTTAGGCGATACTTCACACCGGGATAGCTATTGAATCTTTATCAAGCACAGGTCCGATCTTGTATGTAGTAGGTACTGCTGCCACCTCTGGGACGGTTCAGCCTAGTAGCAGCTCGAGACTTTGGATTCAATTGAGAGACGTGCTATGAGGCTCATTGGGGATGAAACTCTGGTAAAGAGTAAGCTCCAAAGACGCATCGACGTGAGGTCGCAAGCCTGTCGGTATTCTACAGATTGCACTATGGAGAGTATGCACAAGAACTGCACAATCTGCTTCCCCCAACACCTTGCCATCACCTTTCGACTAGACGAGACGATCGGCAAAGCGCCACCCTTTTATGGTTGAAATAACTCGCACAAGAACGAAGCTTTCTTCATTTATTATAAGAACTGCAAAGGAGTGGAATGCCCTGCCCTGGTCAGTATTTCCGGTAAAATATAACCCAGGTGTGTTCAAGTCAAGAGTGAATTGATATCTACTAGGCAAGCGTGCTACACCTTCGATCACATCATCGCTTTCCATCAGCTGAGATCTTGGTCAAACGATGGCCTTGTCGGTAAAAAAAAGGTATCATCACAAACAGTGAACGAAAATATCACAAAGGAAACGAATAGTTTGCCATAAAGTTTTCAAATTCAATGTTGCCAAATTAAGCCTAGACAGCGTGTGTTATTAAATTCGAAGGTCTGTGTGCATTTAATGAGATATCATTAGATGACATGACAAAAAATATTATAGGTCACCGTAACCACAGCACTGAGGCATTGTCAAATGCTTATACGGAAATGACATTTTTTGCTCGAGGGCACTCAGTCTCATAATTTGGTAAGCAATTCTGAGTCACATTCGCCAAAATTGGTACTTGAAGGATTTTAAAATTTTACTCACCTTCTCTTTTGAGAAAGGTTTAGGTATCTACGTGACAACCACATTCAGATTTATCAAAAATATGATGACTGAAGTTTATACATCACTAGCAGCGCCCCGCGGTTTAACCCGCAGTGATGATGATGATGATAAAAAGGATCCTATGTGTTATTCCATGAGCTAATCATACTTACCAAATTTCATCAAAATCCGTTGAGCCGTTTCAACGTGAAGACCGGACAAACATAAACTCACAAACTTTCGCATCTATCTATCTGCTTCCATTGTATCTATCCATCTATCTATACTTATAATAAAACTGTAACAGATCCCATTCTGTAGCTTGAAGATATTTTTATAGATTTTTCAGGATGGTATTCGATACTCAAACCGAAACAGTTTTTTTTTTCATTTTGTCTGTCTGTCTGTATCTTGGCCGCGCATCAATCCGAAACTACTGAATGAATTCAAATGAAACTTGGTATTATTTGAGTTCTTACTACGAGGTAGGACATTTGATACTTCTCATCCCGAAAAATTAAAGGGATTCCGCGGGATAGGGGTTAAAAGTTATTTAAAAGAACACGTATCACGCTGAAACTACTAAACGGATTTTGATGCAACTTGGCACAGTCATAGTTTATATGATGGGTTAAAATTTAGGGTACTTTCTATGCCGACAAAATATAGGGTTCCTGCGGGATAGGGGTCCATAGTTATGTTAATTTTGAAGTAATAAATAACATATAATAAAATGCAATAAAACTGGTGTCATCATCATCATGTCAGCCTTTAGAAGTCCACTGCTGAACATAGGCCTCCCCCAAAGAAAAACTGCTGTAGTAAAACAAAAACAGGCGTTTTATTTCCCGTCATAATATTATTATTATTAGCTGAGGCGGATCATTCTCGTTAGATCCAGTCTAATAATGGATCATAATGTCCATAATGGATCTATCGAGTTTTTTTTTTCTCACAAGATCCGGTCATAAATATATAGATGTAAAATGGATCTATGGAGAATATTTTTCTCATTAGATCTTTTTGTACAAAGTATTGATTTAATATGGATCTACTGAGAGTTTTTTTTCTTGATAGTTCCTTTATTCCAATCATCAGTTTAAAGTGGATGTATGGAGAACTATAACTTCTCAGTAGATAGATTGTTTTTTCATATATTTTCGAGTTAATAGGGGGGGGGGGGCGTTTCCTACTAGCCTAACTAGGTTGCCTAACTGATTTGGCGGGTTTGTACCATCGGATCGCGCTATCCGTTGAGACTCAAATTAAATTAAATAATTTTCCCGTCGGATCGCGATTTTGGTTAGGTTATGTAAAATGATAGATAAAGATAAAGATAATTTATTCATTAAAACATGGTCTACATACGAATCAGCATGCAAGATCTTATTATAATAAGTTGTTCACATGTTTTTGCCTTTAGGGCATACAAATACTTATTAAAATACAAATTAATGAAAAACCAAAATGCAATTTATAAATCAAATAATATAAAAATATGTCAGTTAATTAAATCAGTCGTTATTAATGAAAAAAAACAAAATGCGATTTATAAATCAATATAAAAATATGTCAATTAATTAAATCAGTCGTTTAAAAGGCTTATTTGCATAAATCCCCTTCCACAATTCCCTGCGAAGGGTTTTTTTTGACATATTATCTAGAAATCCCTTATGCGTCTTCTTTGCATGGCGGAAGGTGATCATTGGAGGTAAAGTCTATCTATCAAGTGATTCTACTATTCATTCAGATTTTTTTATCAGCTAAGAATTCATTGATATCATAATAGCATTTGTCCGCCAGTAAATTTCTTAATTTCTTTTTAAAAAAATTACTATTTAATACTTTAAAAGCTTTATTTTATTGTAAATAGTAGGAGCCATGCCGAAGACACTTCTCCGCACTAATAAATATAAATATTTCTGCTCATCACACAAATGATTGCACCTTGCAGGATTCGAACCCGCGACCTTTCGATTTCGTACCTAGGATCTCTAGCCACGAGACCAACCGGTCCATAAGTAGGAGTTCTTTCTCCGGATCTAAAAACTTCTTCCTGTTTCTTGCGAATGTTGTTTTTTAGTGTTGCTTTATGTTATATACCTAAGGTTGGGAACATACCAATAAAACCTACATTTTAAATGAAAAAATTAATTAAGTACATACTTCGATGATCCGCATGTGAACACGAATGTACAATGGAGAATATGGGATGGGATAAGAGTGGGGTGGGGGGAGTAGTTTATTTACATAAGGGATAGATCTCATCGAGATCTTCATTTCATATGACAGCTGTCAAACTAAAAAAGGCTTTATCTCTGAAATTATTGATCTTAGACTAATAGTTTATTTACATAAGGGATAGATCTCATCGAGATCTTCATTTCATATCACAGCTATCAAACTTAAAAGGGTTCTAACTCTGAAACTATTGATCCTAGACTAGTAGTTTATTTACATAAGGGATAGATCTCATCGAGATCTTCATTTCATATAACAGCTATGAAACTTAAAAGGGCTTTAACTCTGCAACTATTGATCCTAGACTAGTAGTTTCTGTACATAAGGGATAGATCTCATAGAGATCTTCATTTTAAATGACAGCTGTCAAACTTAAAAGGGCTTTAACTCTGAAACTATTGATCCTAAACTAGTAGTTTATTTACATAAGGGATAGATCTCATCGAGATCTTCATTTCATATGACAGCTAAGAAACTTAAAAGGGCTTTAACTCTGAAACTATTGATCCTAAACTATAGTAGCTTCTTTACATAAGGGATAGATCTCATAGAGATCTTCATTTCATATGACAGCTACCAAACTTAGAAGGGCTTTAACTCTGAAACTATTGATCCTAGACTAGTAGTTTCTTTACATAAGGGATAGATCTCATTCATTTCATATGACAGCTGTCAAACTTAAAAGGGCTTTAACTCTGAAACTATTGATCCTAAACTATAGTAGCTTCTTTACATAAGGGATAGATCTCATAGAGATCTTCATTTCATATGACAGCTACCAAACTTAGAAGGGCTTTAACTCTGAAACTATTGATCCTAGACTAGTAGTTTCTTTACATAAGGGATAGATCTCATTCATTTCATATGACAGCTGTCAAACTTAAAAGGGCTTTTACACTGAAACTATTGATCCTAGACTAGTAGTTTCTGTTCATAAGGGATTTCATATGATACCTTCAAATTTTGGGTTAAAGTCAGATCCAGGCCTCCTAACCTAACAGTTATAAGATATTTTTACGTCGACAGAATATCATGTTTCATATCCAAATGAAAAAGTGAAATCATTAGTTGTGATTATAAAATATATACATGCATCTGATCAATGGATCTAATGAGAAAGAAAGGTCTCAATAGATCCATACTTTCTAAATGGGATCTAACAAGAAGAAAAAGTCTTAATACATCCATCGTGGAATTATCAATGGATCTACTGAGAAAAAGTTCTCGATAGATCCATAATTTCAAAATGCCATCTAAAGAGAAAAAAATATCTCAATAGATCCAGTATGTGTCTCACGAGAATGATCCAATAGACGGAACCGGCAGACAAGGCACAGAGCACAGGCCAGGATAAGGGTCATTTATCGAAAGTTTATTAGGTTTTAAATTAAATTCGTTGGTTGTTTTGTTTTAGATTTGTTTGTTTGTCAAAGTCATTTTTTTTTATTGTATACTAGCTGATGCCCGCGGCTTCGCACGCGTGGTCATTTCTCTAGGCTAAAAGTACCTACTCTATGTACTATTCCAAGGCCTAAAATACCAATATACCAACATTTGATCAAAATTCCTTCAGCCGTCAAAAAGTTTTTATCGATTGCTCGGCTTCTACTCATCGGAGTGAGATACCAAGTACACCAGTTTTTAAGTCAAACCCCAAGCTATCCAACAGTGAAATCGCATTGCAATCAGTCCAGTAGTTTTTATTTAAAAAATGTTATATTCTTGTTCAATAGCTTAATTTAAGTACACTAGACCATTTTTTTAAATTATCTTCTTTGTACAGACTTTTTCGGTCATATTGCTTTAGTATAAGTATGGATAGGCACAATAATAGCACTTTTACAAGGAAAATTAACATCTCATAAACAAGGAGCAATACATAAAATATTATAAAAAGATCAAAACAATAAAAAATTTAGTAAATTAAGTATGATTTGAGTTTGAAAAGGAAATTTCTCCTTCATGTTCCTTTCATTGTTTTATTTGAAGTTCGTAGATAGGTATTAGGTAGGTATTATTAGAGACTACTTTCACTACTGATTAGATAATAATAAGTAGGAAGGTACCTACCTACACAGCGAAAGTAAATTTAAGATCTTTGTTTAGAATTTTTGAAATGGATTAGTTACAAGGTATTTATTTGGAGTTGGTATTCAAGTTTTCCGGCTTTTAATTACTTCCATAGATTAAATCTACTTTTAAATCTCTACGTCCACCGGCTTAGGCTGCGAATCAGTCAGTCAGTAGGTATGTCGCGGTACTGTTTTATAGGCATCATTAAAATAATTTAATAAAACACATCTTATTATTATTCTGCGCATTAGGTAAAGGGTATTATTATTCATAAACACAGTCAATTTAGTTTTGTCAATAGTTATTATCGTAGTGCCCTTTCAAATTGGCATATTTCAAAGAGTCCGGGCATCTATCTTTAAATACATACAATAAAGCAGTAGGTAACAAAAAGTCTGTACAAAGAAGATAGTAAAAAAATGGTCTAGGGTACTTAAAATAAGTACTTGCTCAATAAGTATTCCCTTTACTTATTGAGCAAGTTTTTTTTAAATTGTGAGTCTGTTTGCGCATCGCGTAAAAAATAGGTTTTGACATATAAACTGGGGTACCTAGACCTACTTGGTATCTCAATGCCATTCCGGACACAATACACCCCTGGACGACAACCCTGGGGGTGCTACGGGAACTCCGATGAATAGAAGCCGATCAATCGATAAAAAACTATTTGAAGGATAAAAAGTAATTTAGTAAGTAATTTTGGTAGTTACTGAAATAACACAAAGCCTAGTTTACTTTTACCCTGTTAAATGACCACGCGGGCAAAGCCACGGGCACAGCTAGTACTTAAGGCCTGGTTCTAGCACTTTTAGCAATTTTCCAAACGTAGTGTAAACAAAAACCCCCTGTAGGACGCCCTGTAGCCAGTGACGACCTGCGAAAAGCGGCTGGAAGAAAATTGATTATGAGAGCTGAAAACCGAGCTCAGTGGCGTGGCGTGCATTAGGAGAGGCCTACGTTCAGCTGTGGACAGATATACTACAGATATAGGCTGATGATGACTTTAACGATCATTTTCTATAACAGGACATAAGTTCAAAAACTAAAACCCGACAAAAAATAGCTTACAAAACTCTTGCGAATCGACTGACACCTCGCTTGTCCAAATCAGAACAAGTTTTGTACTTCCCTTCTTTTCCCTTCATTTCTTGTTTTGTTAAACAGTATAGTGATATGTACACCAAAGCACTGTATCCTCGAAATACAAGGAATAGAGAGAGATTAGTGAATAGTTATGCTCACAAAACTGCACTTTACGCAAAATCTAGTTATGCAATGTCAATACAAATATTCAACAAATTACCATAACATTTTAAAACAATGACATTATCTAAATTGAAAAAAGAGCTAAAGGTCTGGTTGCTGGATCACTGTTATTACTGTATTAATGATTATTTCACATACAAATAACTTAATTTTTTGGAATTAATTTATTGGTTCCTATTATTTGTTGCATGATGCATGGAAAAATTAAATAGTTAAATTTAAATAAATGACAAATTGTTATTACCTAATATAAGTTTTTGCATGCTATTTTATTGGCAAAATGTGTAAGATCGAATTTAATAATTTCCTAACATCTGATCCATCATCCATTTTATGCAAATAAATTATTCTTATTCCTTTGCTTCGCAGTAGTCGGAAAAATTGCCTATGACACTCTATACCTAAAGACGAATTGATTGACACCTCGCTTTTCAATATCGGACCAATAGGGGCGACGCTATGGTGGAACATCCACATATCTACTACATATATACATACAGACTGTTAAACTAATTACCTTCCATTGCTTCGCCATAGTCGGGTAAAAACAATTTCTATCGTTTTAAATACTTAACTCACGCATGCGCAGCAGAATAATTTCTATTTATTTCTATACATGATGGTTATTGTTTCCAGCGTCCGCCGTGGGCATCATGGGCATCGTCGGTAACTTCGTCTCACCGGTTTTGATGACGCGCTTCGGCCGCCAGAGAGCTCACCTCATCAGCACCATACCAGCTCTCCTCGGCTGGATCATCTTCGTCCTCGGCAACTCAGTCCCGGCCTTCCTCGTCGCAAGACTCATGCATGGACTAGCGTTAGGACTGAGAACTCCCTTAGCCGCCATTCTTGTAGCTGAATACACAGATCCCAAGTACCGAGGAGCGTTTTTAGGAACGTTTGCCATTTCCCTGGGTCTGGGAATATTCTTGTCTCACTTGTGGGGAGCACATTTGACGTGGAAAATGACTGCGGTTGTGTGCTCGATGTTTCCTGTTATATCGATAGCTATTATAAGCCTGTCTCCGGAATCTCCTAGCTGGTTAGTTTCTAAAGGAAAGTACGACGAAGCAAGAAAGGCTTTTAAATGGATTAGAGGAGATGGCGAAGAACAGAGAGAAGAATTGAATGCAATGATAACTGCTCAAATGGAAGACAAGATTGAGGAAAAACGGAATGATGCTAAAAGATCATCGGTGAATGGCGTTTTTAAGACAATGCTCGATACTCTCAAAGACGTTATGAAGATTTTTAAGAAGAAAGAGTTCTATAAGCCAGCGATAATAGCTATAAGTATGCTCATAGTATTCGAGTTTGGAGGCGCTCACATGTTCGCCGCTTACGGGAACATCATCCTTCAAGCAGTTTTGAACAAAGACAATCCCAAAGACGTAGCATGGCAGTTCACTGTTATTGATTTACTGAGAACTGTTTGCGCATTTCTAGCTATATTTTTGTTGAAATATTTCAAGCGACGCACGATTTTATTCTCTAGCGGTATTACGACAGTTTTATCTTTAAGTTTCATATCAGTTTTTATATATTTGAGAAAGGCGGAATTGTTCACTTCCTCGTGGATTGTAGATATAGTTCCTATGACTTTAATGGTGTTGTATACTTTAGTGTTTTGTTTAGGTTTAGTGCCTCTAAATTGGGTTATTTGTGGGGAAGTATTTCCATTAGCATATAGAAGTTTGGGGTCAACATTGTCTACATCATTTTTGACTCCAGCTTTTTTGGTTTCTATGAAGACTGCGCCTCATTTGTACTCGTCTATCGGAGTCGAAGGAGCGTTTTTGGTGTATTCCGCAACTTTGACAGTATTTTTAGGTGTAATTTACATTTTACTGCCAGAAACTAAAGATAGAACGTTGCAAGAGATTGAGGACAGTTTTAAAGGCAAGAAGCGAAGTGATCCTGAAGTCCAAATGACGCTTATGAATACGGATGAATCAGTAACAGTTAAACAATAATTTGGTATTATAATATTATTCGTTTATTTTAATATTTTAGATGTTACACAAAGGCACGATGCATTAAATGCTAAAACTGTCAAGATTTTGCTTTAAAACTTAGACCGAGATAAATATTCGTTACTTGTCTAAACCAAGGTCTTGTCAAAACTACCGAAGTTTATAGATATTAATATCGATGAAAGTCAAATTAAATTTGGTAAAGATATTTGGTGTGAAACATGATGTTAAGGTAATATATATAATCAAGTAATTATATGGGATTTGACTTAGGTTTGGTTTGGTCTAACAAAGACTTTAAATCGGTCTTGGGCCCGTATTCTACAAGGAAAAACTAATAAGTTCTAAAAGTTTGAATCTAAAAGCATTCAAATGTAAGCACAAGCGTTGCGTTATTCGGGAATTCAGGGCATATATTTATGCGCCTAGCCTACTACGATACGGGAAAGTTTATGAAACTTCAGTTGGATAAAAAATATGCTAGTTATGTTAATTTACGACTTTGATGAATGTTACATTCTCTGAATAATAAAATAATGCCTGTTAATGATGTGATCAGCGCCATTAAAGAAATGAATTCAAAATGACTCCATTTTGAAAATTCCAAATGAGCGGGGAGTATATTAGCGGACGCCATTTTAAATTAATTTCTTTATTTGCGAGTTTTGTGAATGATAATACAATTAAGCTGTGATATTAGTGCTTCCAATAGAAAACTGATTACTAATAATCAACAAACAATTAAAAAACATAACATAATTATAAATTAGGTAAGTAATGGGTTTTTTCAAGGATATGTTTAAAGAACAATTTATACTTAAATGTTGTACCTTATTACGAATTAATGGATAACATGACTTAATAATATAAAAGATTCGTAAAAGTAAAAAAATAATACTTCAGAATAGAAACAGAATAAATATTTTTTATAACGTACTAGGCAATCGTTAGACCACGATCTCACCTGATGGAAAGCGAAGTACCTACTAACATAGATTTTACAAAACGTATTGTAGTTTATGTTTAGTAAAGTGTAATGCGATTGGTGACACACATGTATACTCATAGTGTTCAATGATGACGCACATGTATACTCATAGTGTTCAATGATGACGCACATGTATACTCATAGTGTTCAATGATGACGCACATGTATACTCATAGTGTTCAATGATGACGCACATGTATACTCATAGTGTTCAATGATGACGCACATGTATACTCATAGTGTTCAATGATGACGCACATGTATACACATAGTGTTCAATGATGACGCACATGTATACTCATAGTGTTCAATGATGACGCACATGTATACTCATAGTGTTCAATGATGACGCACATGTATACTCATAGTGTTCAATGATGACGCACATGTATACTCATAGTGTTCAATGATGACGCACATGTATACACATAGTGTTCAATGATGACGCACATGTATACACATAGTGTTCAATGATGACGCACATGTATACACATAGTGTTCAATGATGACGCACATGTATACTCATAGTGTTCAATGATGACGCACATGTATACTCATAGTGTTCAATGATGACGCACATGTATACACATAGTGTTCAATGATGCAAATAAAGTACACGTTAAATAAAAATAAACTTACATTCTTTGGGTTTTTTCTCACACAATTTTTCATATCTTAACACTACTAACTAACCCTAATAATAACAAAACAAGATGCCAGTATAACACTACCAATAAACAAGTTATAACACCATATGATCAACCAACATTGTGTTATCATTAATGTTCGCCGGATACGAGGCCAGGTTGCGAGTCTGTTCAGTGAGTCAATTCAGTCACTGGCCTTTCAAATTGCATCAAAATCGGTCTGGTAGTTTCAGCGTGATGCGTGTTCAAAGACAGACAATTTATCTCAAACATAATGTTTAAAAAAATATTTAATGTACAGATTTGGCCCAGTTACTATATAGTAATATATATAACACAAATGGGAAACCCGAAGCTCTGTTTTATCATCGCTGGGCTCTGTTAGCGCCGCGCGCGCTCGTTGGTCAACTGTTAAACTGTTACACATGTTAACATGTTACACTTCCCGAAATCACTCCCATGGATTGCAGGAAAGCGAGCAGAGGGTATTACATATCAAAAAACGATTAGAAATAGACTCACGAATAAGAACACCATATGTGTCGGTCAATTTTTTAGAATCCTTCTTCAGTGTTCGTTGCCGCCGGCTGTGTCAGCATACTACTCCCTGAAGATGGACGTCAATCTAGTCCGCAACCAGGTCGGAGTTTATCCAGTCTCCTTATTCGTAAGTTTTTTAGCCGTTTAGTAAACATTTAATATGAATAGCGCTTGCGTTTAGTTTTCAACATCATAGATTTCAAATAGTGTAAAACTTAAAACAAAGAAATAATACAATATTTTATGAGGTCTGTGCACAGAATAAATAATAGTACTCAGTAGTCTGTGCGAAGCTCCACACGACAACTAAAGTAAGCAGGTAAATAATAGTACTCAGTAGTCTGTGCGAAGCTCCACACGACAACTAAAGTAAGCAGGTAAATAATAGTACTCAGTAGTCTGTGCGAAGCTCCACACGACAACTAAAGGAAGCAGGTAAATAATAGTACTCAGTAGTCTGTGCGAAGCTCCACACGACAACTAAAGGAAGCAGGTAAATAATAGTACTCAGTAGTCTGTGCGAAGCTCCACACGACAACTAAAGTAAGCAGGTAAATAATAGTACTCAGTAGTCTGTGCGAAGCTCCACACGACAACTAAAGTAAGCAGGTAAATAATAGTACTCAGTAGTCTGTGCGAAGCTCCACACGACAACTAAAGGAAGCAGGTAAATAATAGTACTCAGTAGTCTGTGCGAAGCTCCACACGACAACTAAAGGAAGCAGGTAAATAATAGTACTCAGTAGTCTGTGCGAAGCTCCACACGACAACTAAAGGAAGCAGGTAAATAATAGTACTCAGTAGTCTGTGCGAAGCTCCACACGACAACTAAAGGAAGCAGGTAAATAATAGTACTCAGTAGTCTGTGCGAAGCTCCACACGACAACTAAAGTAAGCAGGTAAATAATAGTACTCAGTAGTCTGTGCGAAGCTCCACACGACAACTAAAGTAAGCAGGTAAATAATAGTACTCAGTAGTCTGTGCGAAGCTCCACACGACAACTAAAGTAAGCAGGTAAATAATAGTACTCAGTAGTCTGTGCGAAGCTCCACACGACAACTAAAGGAAGCAGGTAAATAATAGTACTCAGTAGTCTGTGCGAAGCTCCACACGACAACTAAAGTAAGCAGGTAAATAATAGTACTCAGTAGTCTGTGCGAAGCTCCACACGACAACTAAAGTAAGCAGGTAAATAATAGTACTCAGTAGTCTGTGCGAAGCTCCACACGACAACTAAAGGAAGCAGGTAAATAATAGTACTCAGTAGTCTGTGCGAAGCTCCACACGACAACTAAAGGAAGCAGGTAAATAATAGTACTCAGTAGTCTGTGCGAAGCTTCACACGACAACTAAAGTAAGCAGGTAAATAATAGTACTCAGTAGTCTGTGCGAAGCTCCACACGACAACTAAAGTAAGCAGGTAAATAATAGTACTCAGTAGTCTGTGCGAAGCTCCACACGACAACTAAAGGAAGCAGGTAAATAATAGTACTCAGTAGTCTGTGCGAAGCTTCACACGACAACTAAAGTAAGCAGGTAAATAATAGTACTCAGTAGTCTGTGCGAAGCTCCACACGACAACTAAAGTAAGCAGGTAAATAATAGTACTCAGTAGTCTGTGCGAAGCTCCACACGACAACTAAAGTAAGCAGGTAAATAATAGTACTCAGTAGTCTGTGCGAAGCTCCACACGACAACTAAAGTAAGCAGGTAAATAATAGTACTCAGTAGTCTGTGCGAAGCTCCACACGACAACTAAAGTAAGCAGGTAAATAATAGTACTCAGTAGTCTGTGCGAAGCTCCACACGACAACTAAAGTAAGCAGGTAAATAATAGTACTCAGTAGTCTGTGCGAAGCTCCACACGACAACTAAAGTAAGCAGGTAAATAATAGTACTCAGTAGTCTGTGCGAAGCTCCACACGACAACTAAAGTAAGCAGGTAAATAATAGTACTCAGTAGTCTGTGCGAAGCTCCACACGACAACTAAAGGAAGCAGGTAAATAATAGTACTCAGTAGTCTGTGCGAAGCTCCACACGACAACTAAAGTAAGCAGGTAAATAATAGTACTCAGTAGTCTGTGCGAAGCTCCACACGACAACTAAAGTAAGCAGGTAAATAATAGTACTCAGTAGTCTGTGCGAAGCTCCACACGACAACTAAAGTAAGCAGGTAAATAATAGTACTCAGTAGTCTGTGCGAAGCTCCACACGACAACTAAAGTAAGCAGGTAAATAATAGTACTCAGTAGTCTGTGCGAAGCTCCACACGACAACTAAAGTAAGCAGGTAAATAATAGTACTCAGTAGTCTGTGCGAAGCTCCACACGACAACTAAAGTAAGCAGGTAAATAATAGTACTCAGTAGTCTGTGCGAAGCTCCACACGACAACTAAAGTAAGCAGGTAAATAATAGTACTCAGTAGTCTGTGCGAAGCTCCACACGACAACTAAAGTAAGCAGGTAAATAATAGTACTCAGTAGTCTGTGCGAAGCTCCACACGACAACTAAAGTAAGCAGGTAAATAATAGTACTCAGTAGTCTGTGCGAAGCTCCACACGACAACTAAAGTAAGCAGGTAAATAATAGTACTCAGTAGTCTGTGCGAAGCTCCACACGACAACTAAAGGAAGCAGGTAAATAATAGTACTCAGTAGTCTGTGCGAAGCTCCACACGACAACTAAAGTAAGCAGGTAAATAATAGTACTCAGTAGTCTGTGCGAAGCTCCACACGACAACTAAAGGAAGCAGGTAAATAATAGTACTCAGTAGTCTGTGCGAAGCTCCACACGACAACTAAAGGAAGCAGGTAAATAATAGTACTCAGTAGTCTGTGCGAAGCTCCACACGACAACTAAAGGAAGCAGGTAAATAATAGTACTCAGTAGTCTGTGCGAAGCTCCACACGACAACTAAAGTAAGCAGGTAAATAATAGTACTCAGTAGTCTGTGCGAAGCTCCACACGACAACTAAAGTAAGCAGGTAAATAATAGTACTCAGTAGTCTGTGCGAAGCTCCACACGACAACTAAAGTAAGCAGGTAAATAATAGTACTCAGTAGTCTGTGCGAAGCTCCACACGACAACTAAAGTAAGCAGGTAAATAATAGTACTCAGTAGTCTGTGCGAAGCTCCACACGACAACTAAAGTAAGCAGGTAAATAATAGTACTCAGTAGTCTGTGCGAAGCTCCACACGACAACTAAAGTAAGCAGGTAAATAATAGTACTCAGTAGTCTGTGCGAAGCTCCACACGACAACTAAAGGAAGCAGGTAAATAATAGTACTCAGTAGTCTGTGCGAAGCTCCACACGACAACTAAAGTAAGCAGGTAAATAATAGTACTCAGTAGTCTGTGCGAAGCTCCACACGACAACTAAAGGAAGCAGGTAAATAATAGTACTCAGTAGTCTGTGCGAAGCTCCACACGACAACTAAAGGAAGCAGGTAAATAATAGTACTCAGTAGTCTGTGCGAAGCTCCACACGACAACTAAAGGAAGCAGGTAAATAATAGTACTCAGTAGTCTGTGCGAAGCTCCACACGACAACTAAAGTAAGCAGGTAAATAATAGTACTCAGTAGTCTGTGCGAAGCTCCACACGACAACTAAAGTAAGCAGGTAAATAATAGTACTCAGTAGTCTGTGCGAAGCTCCACACGACAACTAAAGTAAGCAGGTAAATAATAGTACTCAGTAGTCTGTGCGAAGCTCCACACGACAACTAAAGGAAGCAGGTAAATAATAGTACTCAGTAGTCTGTGCGAAGCTCCACACGACAACTAAAGGAAGCAGGTAAATAATAGTACTCAGTAGTCTGTGCGAAGCTCCACACGACAACTAAAGGAAGCAGGTAAATAATAGTACTCAGTAGTCTGTGCGAAGCTCCACACGACAACTAAAGTAAGCAGGTAAATAATAGTACTCAGTAGTCTGTGCGAAGCTCCACACGACAACTAAAGTAAGCAGGTAAATACTTAAAAGGCGAAGACTTAAAAAAACAACTTTTAAGTTTTACACTATTTGAAGTTATTTCTTTATTAATGTTTCTTTCTTACTTAATAGTTAAGAGCGATGGTGGCCTAACGGTTCTATAGTGCAATTTAGAATCCAACAATACCGGGTTCAAATCCTATGCCCCGCACCAATGACTTTTCTGAGTTTTGTGCGGTTTTCCATCGCTCCGTGCTTCGGAGGGCACGTTAAGCCATGTCAGAGGCCCTCGGGCGGCTTGACAAATTCTGACACCAGAGGCCAGCACTACTCATACGACAAACAAACAAACAAAAACTTAATAGTTATGTACAAAGTAGGCCCTGTGGTAGGCCTAAGAAAACGAAGTATTTTATTCTGTTCGCTAAGAAGAAAGCCTTACTGGAAACAGTCCATATCTTTTAAACTACTGAACCGATTTTGATGAAACATGAACTTATTAAAACATACTGAAACTATCACAAAAATAATTACCTAATGCAATCTGTACTTGTAGTTTCCGAGAAATACGTGGACAAACACACGTACATTCACGAAATTTGGTAAATCTTTTTAGATATATACGCATTTTCAACTATATTACATACATATTACACGAAACATTGTACATTTGTTTAGATACCCACACAGACTAACATACATATCATTATGAATATCACGCATTTTACACAATATTACATGCATACAGTAGGTACATCAACTTATAACCTCTATTTTTAGAGACAGTTAAAAAATCAGTGAATCGAGAACCTCCCGTTTTTTGAAGTCGGTAATGATATCCAATCAACCACGGCTCATTATTTTTATATGACATTTAATAGCGACTTCGTCCGCGCGGACCACAGTTTATCGAAAAAGTATCCTATCTATGTATTCCCTTCCCTAGGGTTCAAACTGTCTCCATACCAAATTTCACCACGATCGGTTCAGCCGTATAGTTTTGAATAGGTAACATACAGACAGACAGCGACTAATATTAGTATGGATGTTAGGCATTATTTATTCTCTTTACAAATTGGTATTTTCACGCTGGAAGAGCTTTCCAAATCTGCAAAATTTTGCTGGTGCTCAAATCGGGAGGGCCGAACACAAACTGTTCCAGATACTTCGGTCCCAGGGTCCTCAGCAAGTCTGCACGGACAGAGGTCAACGTCAGACCGGACATGGATGTCCTGGAGATGCCCATTTTCTGGGCCAGGACTCCTGTCACGTGGACATCATCGATCCAGAAGTAAGGAGTGGATTGAGCTGCTTCTAGAAGTTGTGTTACGACATCTGGGGAGTACAGGATTGCCCAGCCTGTAAATAACGAAAATAACTTTTAGTTTCTATGTGAATACTTCTATTTTCAAGTATGATAAACCAATCGTGCCCTCGGCTTTGCCCGCGTTGTCATTTATTTGGGTTATAAGGATATGAGATCCTTATAACCAAAAATTTTGGTATTTTTGGAGTCCAGAACCAAAAATACCAAAATTTCATCAAACTTTGTTCAGAAGTCAAATCGTTTTTATCAATTACTCGGCTTCTACTCACCGGATTGATATACCAAGTACACCAGTTTTTAAGTCAAACCCTAAGCTATCTAAGTGAAAGCCACATAGTAATCGGTCCAGTATTTTTTATGTGATTCGTGAACAGACAGACAGACGTCTGTCGTCGTCTGTGTTCATCATTAAAAAAATGACAGCATTAAAAAAATGAATTCTTGTTCAATACCTTATACATATCTACAACTGAGTACGAATCAAGCAGGCCGTACGCTTGACGGTAATCGTCACGCCTGCCTATAGCAATTTCAATGCCACCCGGAACTTGGAGTGCTGCATATCAGTTCATCACCTAAGAGTCCGAAGACATTAGTCTTTAAGTCTCCAGCCCAATAAATATATAAATTATATTCATAAATCTATCTAGGAATATGACCAAGACTACAGAATGCCAAGAGACTTTTCATACAAATCTACACTAATATTTTATAGAGGAAAGGTTTGATTTTTTGTATTTTTGTTTGTAATGGACACAAACACACAAAACTGATTTTTAAAAATTTCTTCGCGTATAGTAATCTACATTATCAGCGAGTAACATGGCAGATTATTATTTTTCAAAAATTAGAGGTCCCTACGAAAATTGCAAGGTATCAAAAAATTGCAAAACTGTAAGCAACGGAACGACATGTTGCCGTGGAAACGAAGTAATTAGTCTGCCAAGACCGTGGGCTGCCACCGTGAGTAATAATGCAGTTGTCTATGGTCAAACAGATTGTTGCTGCTAATGATTATGTATTACGCTTACTGGCGTATTTTTTTAGAAGTTCTATCAGGTGGCTCGATCAACTATTCTTTGTACATCTTTAACATTTTCGAAAACGCAAAAAGGACAATAAAAATGATCGCTTTTTCTAACTTGTAGTGCAGTTTTTTATTCTTCTGGCTTATTTTTATGTTTTTGTTTGTTGATGTCTACAATTTGGTGCCCTAAGTTACCCTAACGAGATATTTTTTCAGGCTCAATGTTATCCAAACATATAATAACAGGTATATTTCAAAATAAAACAATAATCCGCTGAAATTATACATCAGTCTTGCATATATTTACTAGTTTTTACTTAGAGTTAATTATCATTAATTTCTTAAAAATTAATGAAGATAGAAAATTAAAAAAAAAAACCCATAGACAACCTGGTAACATGAGACAGATGTCTCTTAATTTACCATTTCGGGTACTTTGTAACTAAAACGTAGATACAGGAATCCAGGTAAATTAAAATAAAAGGTTATTATAATATATCAAAACGAATAACGATGTTAAATTAACATCGATGATTTTGAGTTTTACAATCATAATCTTTAAAAATTAAATGTTTTTTCAAATAAAAGTACTAATCAAGTATCGTATCAATAAAAACTCACTAAAAGTTGGAACTGTCAAAAACTGGTCTGTCTTTTCTTTTGTTGATATTTTGCTTTTGTATAAATAAAACATATGGATTCTTGTAGCGTTTCAAACACACTTGATTTTTTGAAAATCATTTAGAAATGTCACTTAAGTTACCACAATGTATCTTACATCCATTACAGTACCGTATGTGACCGGTAACATGGGAGACATTTTATTGGTTATAGCCACATTTTGGGACAACTAGAGCCATATATTTTTGTAATTTTTAAGGCAACTAAGTGGACAGCAGTTTGGACATCAATTTGGGGACACAGTATGTTTTTTTTAAATAGCAAAATTAATCTTTTAAATCTGGTAAAAATGTAAATGAATTTGGAAAATATTATAGACTAGCTGTACCCGCGGCTTCGCACGCGTGGTCTTTTCGTTAGGTTCAAAGTACCATAATGTGCTATTCCAGGACCAATATACCAACATTTGATCATAATTTCTTTAGCCGTCAAAAATACTTTTATCAATTGCTCGGCTTCTAACTCACCGGTTGGTCTCGTGGCTAGAGACCCTAGGTAAGTAATCAAACGGTCGCAGGTTCGAATCCTGCAAGGTGCAATCATTTGTGTGATGAGCAGAAATGTTTGTTTCCGAGTCATGGATGTTATAATATTCGTATCTATGTATGTTTATCCGTTATCTAATACCCATAGTACAGGGTATCCTAGTTTGGGGCTAGGTAATTGGTGTGGAATTGTCCCGAATATATTATTATTATTATTATTACTAATTACACCAGTTTTAATCAAACCCTAAGCTATCTAACAATGAAAACCGCATTGCAATCGGTCCAATATTTTTTACGTGATGCGTGAACAAACAAACAGACAGAGCGACACGATTAAAAAACTTTTTAATGTTCGTGTTCAATACCCTTTTTAAGCACCCAAGAGCATTTTTTTATTTATCTTCTTTTTACAGCCTTTTTCGTACCTATTGCTTTATTATAAGTACCTATAGATATAGGACTGTGTCAATTTGCATAAAAAAACCGTCTAGTAGTTTCAGCGTGATAAGTGTTCTTTTTAATAACTTTCAACCCCTGTATTGCGGAAACACTTTAATTTTTGGGGATGAAAAGTATCCAAATATGTCCTACCTCGAAGTATGAACTCAAATCATACCAAAGTTGATTTGAATTCAGTGAGCATTTTCGTCGTGGTGCGCTGCCAAGGTACAGATAGACAGACGGACAGACAGACAGACAGATAAAAAATACAAAAATACAGTTTTGGCTTTAGTATTGGATATAGAACAGACTCCAAAAAAATATACAAAATATCTTAAATTTATAGAATTTGGGACATTATCCCGCAGGAACTCTTTATTTTTTCGGGATATAAATTATTCTCAATTTTTACCCATTATATAAACTATGACTGTGCCAAGTTGCAACAAAATCCGTCCAGTAGAATCAGTGTGATACGTATTCTATTAAATAACTTTCAACAACTATCCTGCGGGAACCCTTTATTTTTTTAGGGTTAAAAGTATCCTATGTCCTACCTCGTAGTATGAACTCAAATCATACCAAGTTTCATTTAAATTCATTCAGTAGTTTCGGCGTGATGCCTAGCCAAGGTACAGAAAGACAAAAATTAAAAAAAAAACTGTTTTGGCTTTAGTATCGAATACAGACCAAAAAAAAAAACACATACAAAATATCTTCAATGTACAGAATTGGACCCGTTACAGTTTTATTATAAGTATAGATTATAATAACAAGCACAAATTAAAAATTTGTAAAGGCCTTAATGCTAAAGCATTTTCTTCCAGTCATCCACATATAGAACATGAGAAAGGACGTAGGCGTGCATAAAAAAAACGTAAAAAGAATACAAAATACAATAACAACTAAAATTTGATAGCGATGATAGGTAGTTATATTATTTTATATGATAATAATATTATAACTACGAAATCATTATAATAATAAATACTATAATAAGATAATATTAATGATACATAAAGATAAAACTATTGCACTTTTATACAAAAAAATAAATTAATGTATAAATTTAAAACGGAGCTAGCCGTGGGGACAGAACGTAATTTGTATGGGGAAGACTAATCAACTAATTTACTATAAAATTCATGATAATCAAATATTGTTCAATATTAATGCTATATATTCAAATTACTGTTGAAGATATAAAATCTACATAAATTATTACTTTTTGGGAGTTATATATTTTTTTGTTGGAGGGACAACATTTTTACAAAGGATAGTTGATCAACCTGGGTGTACAAAAGCTAAAAGTAAAATAAAACTGCGTGAGCGCTACCCGTGCAAAGCCAGAGCTAGACAGTGGTATTATGTAAGCGAAAGTAACTCCAACTAAATGGCTGAACGGGTCTTGATGAAATTTAACAAGGAGATAGTGAGTCATGACGACAAGGACATACCTAGGCTATTTATTACTGTTTACCCTGGAAAAATTACCACGCAGACAAGCCGCGGATTGCAGCTGGCTCTTACATAAAAACAGCAAAATTAAATTCATGTCTGAACATAAATCTTTGAACAATGCAAAAGCTATGAACATGAGGGAAAGGTTAACTCAACAAAAAAATTATGCTCTTCAATGCCATTCTCAAGTTCTCGGTTAAACCAGGTAACAAAAAAATTATGCTCTTCAATGCCATTCTCAAGTTCTCGGTTAAACCAGGTAACAAAAAAATTATGCTCTTCAATGCCATTCTCAAGTTCTCGGTTAAACCAGGTAACAAAAAAATTATGCTCTTCAATGCCATTCTCAAGTTCTCGGTTAAACCAGGTAACTAGCTATGTGCCTTGAGTAGGTTCATTTTTATACGTACATTGTACACTCTGCAACAAAGGTCACTGAACATATTCACTCTTTTTATAATTCCTAGCAAAGTAATGCCGTGTGATGCCTGGCATAAGAGAACCAGGGTTCTCACGGCACTCCCTCTCAAGTTCTTGTTTAAACTAGATGACTAGCTAAGGAGCATGGTTTTGGATGAAAAAGGGATATTTGTGCCCTAGTGAATACGAGGCGCTCCCACTGCTGGGACACAGGCCTGCTTTCAGAGAGAGAGAGAGAGAGAGAGAGAGAGAGAGAGAGAGAGAGAGGATCCTCCAATTTACTTATTTCCTTTAGTTATTCAACTATGTACATAGTTTTGTGAATACAAGAGATGGACTTTGAAAGTTAGTAGTGTCCAGCAAGTGTTGTCACCAACTGTACCTTCCATTTACCTAATTTAAATTCTATTGGTATGAAAAATATTTGCTAATTTGCAGAATAATTAATTAATTAATTTGAGTTGACAGCTGAAGTTTATGGTAAGTAATTTTTTTTACCGACTTAATAAAAGGAGGTTCAAGTTGATGTGTATGTATGTAATTTAATATTGTTGAAAATACGTAATATTCATCTGAGTTAGTCTTTAAATGACTAATTTGGTAAGCGTATATGTGTACAGTTAAAACCGGATATAACGACATTGAAGGGACCATATAAATAAGGACGATATATCCGATGGTTGTTATAAACAATATATATTTTTTGTCCTTATTTTTCCAATTCGTTAATATTGTAGAATGTAAGACGCGGCATTCCTTTGCAATCTCACCATTTACTAATGGCCATAATAAAGTGTGAATTTTTTATCATAAAGTAATAGAAAAAAATCACATCATCCAAAAAACACGATCCAAATCAAATCACAACTAAATGCAACTACGACCTGTCAGCTATCTTAAGCACACGCGACATGGTGATGCAAAAATCACTATCCAAATTAACACGACAATATGCAACTGAGGTAGACCAGATAATTCATGCTAAAAGCCACTATGACACAAGAGTACTAAAATATAATACATTACACATGATACACAATAAATATGCAAGATGCCTTAAAGTATACACAGATGGATCTAAAGGCTGTGACGGTATTGGTGCAGCCTACTACAACCCAGTCACAATGTGAAGGAATGTTACAAAATCATTTCTGATGTAAATTGTATTATGATGATTGAACTGTTTGCAATCTCAGAAGCAGCGTCGAATATTGAAACAATTGGTTATAAGAATGTAGTCATTCTGACTGACAGCAAGTGCTTTGCAGCATATAGCTCGGTGCGCCTCTGGAATCATAAGTGCTTCGATAGCTTATGCGATTTTAGAGAAAATTATAAAATTCAATGCTAAGGACATGTCTCTGAGATTGCAATGGATCCCTTCTCATGTGGGTATCCACGGTAATGGGGAGGTTGACAAGTTGGCCAGAGATGCAATTACCATGGGATCCGATACATATGTAGTTCTAGAATATATAGAAGTACTGACAAATCATAAGATTCAAATATATAACAAATGGAAAAATAATTTTGAAAGAGTTTCACTAGACAAAGGGATCTGGTATAGGACCATACAACATGAACCCCTCACTTACCGTGGTTCCTTATGACAAAATTAAAAAGACAGATGATTGTAATGGCGTGTAGGCTTCGCTCCGGGCATATTCCACTCAATCGCTTTAAACATCTAATGAGGAGAGCTGATTCAACAAATTGTGAAATTTACGGCACTGTAGAAGATACTCAACAGTTTTTGATGGAATGTGCCCGTAGTGAATCAATTCGATGTAAGTTAAAAGATTTAGGCCTAAATTATGAAGATGTAGGTATATTGCAGTGTCTTAGCAGAGCCAACATCTGGCATTGCTAAAACATTCTACAATTTGTGTCATAAAGTCCTTTACCCAAGTGATATATAGTTAGTGAATTTACCAATGGGACTGGAATAGCTGCGAATAATGCGGCTAAAAGTCCTTTATAATAGACAAGATTTTAAAAAAAAAACAATATGCACCTTTGACCTGTCAACTGTCTTTAAGCACACGCAACATGGTGACGCAAAAATCACTATCCAAATTAAATTTACAACAATATGCACCTGTGACCTGTCAACTGTCTTTAAGCACACACAACATGGTGACGCAAAAATCACTATCCAAATTAAATTTACAACAATATGCACCTGTGACCTGTCAACTGTCTTTAAGCACACGCAACATGGTGACGCAAAAATCCCTATCTAAATTAACTTTACAACAATATGCACCTGTGACCTGTTAACTGTCTTTAAGCACACACAACATGGTGACGCAAAAATCACTATCCAAATTAACTTTACAACAATATGCACCTGTGACCTGTCAACTGTCTTTAAGCACACGCAACATGGTGACGCAAAAATCACTATCCAAATTAACTTTACAACAATATGCACTTGTGACCTGTCAACTGTCTTTAAGCACACGCAACATGGTGACGCAAAAATCACTATCCAAATTAAATTTACAACAATATGCACCTGTGACCTGTCAACTGTCTTTAAGCACACACAACATGGTGACGCAAAAATCACTATCCAAATTAAATTTACAACAATATGCACCTGTGACCTGTCAACTGTCTTTAAGCACACGCAACATGGTGACGCAAAAATCACTATCCAAATTAAATTTACAACAATATGCACCTGTGACCTGTCAACTGTCTTTAAGCACACGCAACATGGTGACGCAAAAATCACGATCCAAATTAAATTCACAACAATATATCAGCTGTCAACTGTCTAACCTGTCAACTATATTTATGTGCACTAAATCAAGCGTAAAATGTTCAAGGTGAAATGGCATGAGTGGGGTGGGAAATCGAATATGGAAAACGTATGTATGTGGCCAGCCTGTTTCCAGTATGGATTTTTTCTTAGAGAACGGAATATGTACTTAATTTTCTTAGGCCTACTGTAACGAAACTAAAAAGTAAGAAATAAACAATAGGTTAAAAGAAAACAACTTCAAATCATATAAAACTTAAAAGAAGGAAATAATTCAAATTTTTTGATGTCTGTGTTAAGATAAAGTGCCTATTGACTTACTTTAGTCAGTTTTCACGAAGCACAGACCTCAAAGAAATTGAACTATTTTTTTTTTTTAAGTTTTATATGATTTGTAGGTGGTTCAATTTTATAAAAATAGTTTTTACTCAATTACTTAGCTAGTTACCTACACAGGTACAATACTAAAAACCAGACAAGTGTGAGTTGAACTTGCATGGAGAGGGTTCCGTATATTGTGAGATTTATCATGTTATTTAAGGCCATAGACTTAAAATTAACAAAATAAAAATATGTAGCTTGCTTCCGTCAAAAAGTCAGACAAATGATAAATGGTAAAATTAAATTATAACAAAAGTAAAACCCCACAACAAACACACACACACACACACACACACACACACACACACACACACACACACACACACAGAGAGAAAACACAAATTCATGTCACAGAAATTCATATGTGTACTAAATTTCAACTTAATCAGTCCAGTAGATTCAGAACAAATTTGGGCTAAACTGTAGTTGCTATACCGTCGATTTTGGGGGTGGGGAGGAGGGGGTAGGTAGGAACCCCCCCTTTGAAGGAAAAGTTGTGCAGCCCCCTCATAACCGAGTTTTTCTTCTTTTTTTTCATCCTTTCTTTCAAGTTTACTTCTGACAACATTGATTTAAGGTGAGGGGTGGACGGGGGAGGTAGAGGGCTACCTCCTGCTACCCTTCCCCCGCCATGTAGTCCCTTATTTTATGAGATATTTCACTTTTAATTTTATTAAAAATTGCCCAAATACTAGGGTTGGTTAGGTTAGAACATGACTACACATTGCATGAGCAGAGCGAGCGAAGCGAACCTGCAGCAGCAGCGGCCGGCAAGCGCTAAAGTTAATTTACAGGTGTTTGGTTGCCGAAGCTGATTTTTAATAAACTTAAAAATCTCATAAACTAAGCATCTCCGCGGGGGGAGAGAGGTACCAGGGGGTAGCCCTCCACCTCCCACCTCTACCCCCAGCTTTAATCAATAGCATCAGAAGTCAATTTGAAAGTAAGGATGGAAAAGAAAAGAAAAACTCGGAAAGGGGGGGCAGCGCAACTTTTCCTTCAAAGGCGGGGGTTCCTACATCCCCCACCTACCCCCTCCACCCCGCCAAAATCAACGGTATAGCAACTACATTCCTGCCCAAATTTGGTTGTGACAGATGGATAGACTGACAGGATTTCGTTTATTAAAATTCAATTGTAAGGAACCCTAATAACTACTAGTTATAATTTCAGCAACAAACCTGCACAGTAAACAGGATAATAATGTAATCCATATTCAGCAGTGGTCACCTTCCATTTAGATTTATCTGATCTCTGCGCTTGAGCATGTTCGAAGAGCTGGCACGCTATGAGACCTCTAGCACCCCACGGAGACAACTCCTTGGCCAAAAACTTCCTCATCTGTCTAGAATTCACTACTACATCATCGTCTGTCTTCAACACATATTTAGCCATTGGACAGTGATGAGTAACCCATTTCAAACCCATCACATGCTTATATGTCATGTTTCTGTACGCATCAGTGAAACTACCTTGCACCACATCACCAAAAACAATACTCTCGTAGTCTATTTTCTGAGATATAGTTGCATTGTCTGTCTCACCCAAAAGGAAAACCACTTTTGTCGAGTCCACAGATTTTCCCCAAGTATTGCGAATTACCATACGATTTTCATAGTTTTTCGGGTTTGAAGATATAATTATGACTAGCAATAAGCCTGCATCATAGTCTTTGCAAGGCTGCGGCTTGATTTTAAAAGAAAATTTCTTTAAATCGATCAGCTGGTCGTACACATCATTGGTTTTAACTTCAGTGTTGTTGTAAGGCCCTAGTAGACTGAATTTTGGGTTTTCGATGCGCACTTCGGTAGGATTAGTAGAGAAGTAAATGTCGTAGATTATCATGAGTGAAAAAATGGTAATCAAAACCGAATGGATGTTGGCCATTTCAAGTTTTTCGTTTCGTTGCCCCTCCGTCATATCAGTCATCAAAAATTCTAACTAAATTTTAACTGTAATAACTATAACTTTCTTTCACATAAACACACACATGATTAAGAATTCGTGACGATACTTAGATTGGACGCCTTGGACGCATAAATACTCTAATTTGTGCTCAAAGAGTATTCAAATACTTTGTATTGTGCTTGGATTGGACATTCGTAAATCGTAAATGAATGAATGAATGACCGTCCTGCCAAGCCCAGGGTTGCCAGATATTAGCTAAGTCAATTCGCCTATTTTTGACGACCGAGTAGCTTAAATCGCCTATTATATTTTTGTCAAGTAGGTAGCCTAATTCGCATAACATTTTGAGCTAAGTAGCTTAGATTTAGCTGAAATAAAGAAGAAACAACAAAAATATAGAAAAACATATTCATAGTTAAGCTTCATGTATTTATTTATTTGTACCAATTCGTTTTTTTTTTCTTTACATATGCTCTTCTAATAAAAGAATAACTTCCTGCTGAAGTTTACCATCATCATCAGAGGGAGAATCCCTATTTCCACTAGAAGTAGTGGCGGAAATAGATGACCCAGCTGCGTCAATCGGTACAAAATTTACAATTCTTTGGTACAAAATTTACAATAACAAACTTTTTTTTTTCGTGATAACAACAACTTACGAAAGATACAAACAAAACAAACAATATAAAAATTCGTACGCAGCCAGTAAAGTTTGTACAAGTACAAGTTGAGAAGTTGCGTTTCGCTTACTTGTTTCGATTTTGAACACTGTCATATCAGCGAGTTAGAATAAGTTAGAAATGTTGTTTTCTCATTGTCATACGCCTTTATCAATCTCAAATAGTGGACGCAATGTAACGAAAGCAGCATGAAATAACTGCAGACCTGCATATTACGTTTCGTTATACGTATTTTAAGGAATTATCAAGGAATTATTCAATAAATTTTAGGTAATCCTGAGACAGCCTAAATCGCCCGTTATTTTTTCCTAGGTAGCCTAAATGGCGATAATTCGCCTAATCTGGCACCCCTGCCAAGCGCCAAGACAGCTAAATGTCAGTTGGCAAAATAAGCGCTATATTTGGCGCCAAACTCAAACATGACACCTAATGTGATATTATGGATACCTACCGTTTTTCGCTGAAATGAGTACTTAAATATAAATATTAAATACATTCAAGATAACTCAAAAATAAATTCAAATGACAATGTGAAACATTTATTGGTTAAATCCTATATTCCCGTTTACATACAACCAGAGTTTATAATTAACTTAAACACATACAAAATACTTGGGAATCCCAACTCATAGACTACCTACGAAACATATCAATATTACAATGTTGCTAGTTCCAAAAAGTTAAAAATATTCGTTCTGTTTTACACATATAATACGATTTCAAAAAACGCTAGATTTAGCGATAGGGGCTAAAACGCGCTGTAGAACAAAAAAAGCGCTAGAACTGGCGCTCAAAGCACTAAGTTGGCAGCACTGTAAATGACAGAAATTAAATTAGTTTTTTTTATGGCTTTGTTTGGATCGTAGGTTTGGATGCTCGGCCTTCAACCATGACCTATGAGCGTAGAGAGAGTATCAAGATAGAGAAGCGCCACGCGTATACTGAATAGGGCCATTCGTTTTGATGCTAAATCATCGAAAATAACAGTTAATAAAGCTAAATATGTTTCGGTCAGGGTTCCCTTTGGACATGACAGTTAAATTTGACATCGCAAAAGCGACTGATCAACTAGGCTTTAGGGTCGTTTTTCATTCGGTTTAGAAAAGATCACTAGAGTCAAAAATAGCAATCGAAACAGCCCAAAACGCCACTTTATCATCTCGAATGCAGGGTTAATAGAACAAGTTTTTTTTTCCCTCCTCGGAGGTAAAGAGTATACAAATACTACGTAAGAAGAGGCGGGGGTTCCATAGTAAAATCAAAATTAATCAAATGGATGTGTATAGTCATATAGAGGGTACCATTATTTTAAAAGTTAAAAACTCATGTCAATCTGTCAAGTGGCATAATGCCAACATAATGAAAATATTAGTGTTGTAGCTTTCAATAGTAGAAATATCGATAAATGAACAGCTTATGATGTGTAGTAGTATTTCTTACATCGAATAAAATTTTGATCCACGATGATCGAATAATAAATTAATTCAAAAGTATGTTTCACTATTATATATTTCAGGTAATGAAGTTAGTGTGAAATATAAATAAAACCATAAATCGTAAAATTTATAATATACCACACTTTAAAAAAAGACTTTTATATGGAGTCCTTGAAGTCATTCTCCGTATTATGGACTCACTGATGCCTTCATCTCAGCAAAAGTACTCGGCTGAATTGTTGTGAGTTTCCCGCGCAGATTTTTCCGTTCGGGCCCTCTTGGATTTTGCTCTGTTGTGTTGATCGTTATAATTTGTGTTCCCATTCTTTGAGCTATGTTGGTGACTATCATTCTTCTTTCATTTTAAATTTTTGCGCATGTAGCTTTTCAGTTAGCACATAAAAGTCCTCTATTCTCACAGCTTCGTTCGTTTTTTACCCATTGTCTGCAGTCTGCACCTGAAAACCACGACATATTTTCTTGTATTTATTACTAGCCGCTTTACCTTACTGCTCCACTCGTAGTTTACCAGTTATAATACTTTGGATTTAAAAAATATGCATAAAAGTTGCCTGTGTCCATGTGGAATAGTGTCGATTTCTATCAGTGTTTTTTTTTAAATCTGTTAAGTAATTTTTGAGATTATCCATTATAAACAAACAAAGAAAACAAAAAAAAAACAATAGTTTCTCACTATAATACTAGTATGGATTAATATCAAATTTCATCTTATTGAGTTCAGCCTGAGACAGCTGAACTCACTAAGATGAAATTCGCTGAATATTAAGAAATATACATTCATACACACAAACTTTCGCATTAATAATATTTATTAGATTAGATTATATCTGTTCATCTTTTTGCCAAGTCATATCAAATCGAAAAACAAGTAGATCATCAAATTCCAGGGAAAAATCAGACTACCCTGCAAAAATAGAATAATATTTTTTTGCCTAAGTTGAATTTTTTTTTTGCTTGATGATTCTAACGATACTTAATCTTTTCAGGCATTTAGAAGTTACGGTAGAACAAACTCACATAAATGCACGAACCTTAAAAACATTACGCTCTCTTTTTTGGGCAGTCTTGTAAAAAAATAACAATATCGATAATAAAATACAGGCAGCACTATTATTTTGGCGAAATATTTTCCTTATAATATAAAATGAATATATTGAATGGGTAATCGTTACTTCAAAGGGCTTATAGCCAAACCAGGGCGGTCGCACTCCGCAACAAGTTCAAATTAATTCGAGGACCCAATATTCGGGTCCGTTCAGTCGAGTGTCAAGCGTGCGCTCGATGAGTCGCGCGCCTTGTACTTAGCGATAGAACACCTACTTACGTAAAGTTATTGACAAACTTTATTCGTGTTTTAATTATGAGTACCAAGAAGAAAGCTAGAAAGTACTGCATAGCATTCGGCTGTTTGAATAGTGATAGAAATGACCAATTGTCATTCTTTACGCTTCCAAAGGATATTGAAAGGTAATAAATTGTAATACCTATAATAGGTCCTAGTTATGTAGTTAGATATTGATATTTTTTTATTACGTAGGTTCCTATAGTTTTATGTTATTTCATTTGTGTTCCATACCGAAGCTATGCATATTTAAGGTTTTTCCGCGCAGAAATAAAGTCGTTTATTAAATCGATCAACGTAATTTTATAATTGATTATAGTAGGTATTGTTGATCGGAAAATGAATTACTTTAAGTCAATTATTAATTAAGTCAGCACGACTTAGTAGAATTTATATAATATATGTATCGTATAATACCTACCTACTTTTAATACCTTTTATTTATTTTCACTAATTAAAAAGCATGGAATTCAGACAGGCACCTTTATTCATTAAAGTGCAATACCTATAGGATATAATCATAATCAACCAACGACACGTAGGTAGGTATCTCACTAAAGTTATCGGCGGTCTGAAAACGGGATAGGTAGGTAGTAAAAATGAGGTAGTAGGTCTATTCTGATAAGAATGTCATTGTATGTAATAGAACTATTTTAATTTATAATAATAAGTAATAACATAATACATTATTACTTATTTATTCTGTTACAATATCTAAGTCATAACATTTCACAGAATAATTTGTAGTACAAGTACCTAGTCATAATATCTTAATACAACCCTACCGTGCGAAAAAGGGACAGAGCGATTCTGAAACGGTTAGAGCAATGGAAGTTCTCGCGCGTTGTGATACGGTGCATTCTAGCCTGCACGCGGTGGGCGAGCGCCTTCTAGGTAAATATAATTGAAAGCTCTTTAAGTAAATTGCACTTTATAGCGTTGTAGCGAGAGTCGCTATTTATTTAAATGACTTTACTCAGTTAGCCTTCTGTACTTGTACTATTATTTATTCTGTGGCCAAACTAGGTGCTTACCTTCTTCATTTATAGGAAATTTAGCCATAAAAGCCGTCTTTCATTGTTAATGCAGACAAACCTGATAGGTATCACAAACTACACATCTTTTGTAAAACATCATCTAGGTGCACAAAATTAGTACGAAAATTATAATATTGATTATATCTATGAATTTATTATATCAATTTACTTATTATATCAATTTACTTAGGACGCACGGATCACCCGCACGTACACTCGAAATCGTTCACGGCGTCATCGGGCGTTCGCCTGGGTCATCCGAAAAATAGTAGGGGAGGGATGGAATAGTATGAAACAGACACTTGACAGTTGTCAGTTCTATGTGGACGTCCGAAGTCGTTTTAGTCATAAAAGCTAAAAAAACACGCCTTCCCTGCCAAAAAAGAGCCTTTGCCAATAAATTATATACTGTTGGTATTATGCTTTTCAAGACCTTCAATTTGATACCCATATTGTTTTTTCTAGTTAAAGAATGTTTTCAAAAAATGGGCTGTGTTACTCGGGGGGATGTAAGAATTCTAACGATACCCAATACGTCTAAATCAAAAGTTATGGTGGAATAAAGGAACTCACATACATACATACATGAATGCTAAAACAATACACTCCTTTTTTGGCCAGTCGTGTAAAAGGAGAACCATTGAAATCAGATCGAATAAGGCGGATATATTCAGTAGCCCACTTTTTGCCCCTTGTTGAAGGAAGTACCCCCCTAATCAAAAATCCCCAAAGAATAAAAAACCATACCAATATATAAAAATGAAACGTTCTCTGTTTGTTTGTTTGGGGAGCTTTCACGCGATAATGGCTGGACGGATTTTGATGAAATTTGGAATGGAGATAGCTTATACCTTGGAATAAAACATAGGATACTTTTTATCCCAGAAAATTGTAAGTATCCACGGGATAACTGGAAAATGTTAATTACTCGCTGTAAGGAACGGTTGCCATGGAAACGAAATAAAAAAACTGTAAAAAAAAAACATCAAGAGCATTGGTGCTATACCTTTTTTGCACTGGTTTTTAATATCTTATATGAACATAGGATGCTTTTTTTGCGATAAACTGTAGTCCGCGCGGACAAAGTCGCGGACGGGAAAACTAGTTCTAAATATTTATTAAACCTGTATACCAAGTTAAGTCTAGATCGGTTGACAAATGCGACCTGTAGAGGAGAACACGCGGACAGTAGGGCATGCAAAACTCGGGTAGTTTAAAAAGCCCGGGTTTATCGAGTTTTCAATTTTAAAAAACATTTTTTTCGAGTTTTACGGGTTTTTCGAGTTTTTCTTTATTTGGAAGGCCCAAATTCAGCCTTTTCTTTACACACACTAAAAAGAGTTATTATTAGTGTGTGTAAAGAAAAGGCTGAAATGTAATTAAAATATGTATTTACTTTCGTATTATTTTTAGCTCGACCAAGAGATCAATCATGTAACATTTGGTATATGTACGAGTACGATTAATAATCAAAGTAACATTTGGTACTAGTAATAATAAAAATTGACTGTTCATCTCCAAGATCGGAGCAGGAATTCTATCAAATTGCTTTATTTCTCCGAAACTGTTCACCTCCTCACTAGAAGATATATTCAAGCTTCTGAACTGGAACGGATATGGTGTTAACTTCAATGGCGAATGCATCACTCACTCACCTTCGATTTGCTGATGATATAGTCACCATGGCAGAAACCCTGAAAGATCTAAGCACAATGCGCAGTGACCTCAATATTGTTTCCCAACAGGTGGTAGGTCTTAAAATGAACATGGGTAAGTCTAACATCAGTTCAAATGCCCATCTCGAACCCATGCCGGTTTATTTTGGGAATGGTATTATCGAAACTGTTGATCACTGTGTCTACTTAGGTCAGACGATCCAACTGGGTAGATCCAACTTAGACAAAGAGATCAACCGACGAATCCAACTCGGATGGGCAACGTTCGGGAATTTTCACCATATCTTCTCGTCGCAGATACCACAGAGTCTCAAGACGAAAGTTTATAATCAGTGCGTATTGCCAGCAATGACATACGGCATTGAGACGTGGTTGTTAACTATTGGTGTCATTCACAAGCTCAAAGTCGCGCAACGTGCAATGGAGAGAGCTGTGCCTGGTGTTTTACTACGTGATAGAATCCAAAATGAGGAAATCCGTAGAAGAACCAATGTTACCGACATAGCTCTCAGAGTTTTCAAGTTGAAGTGGCCATATATTTCGTAGAACCGACAACTGTTGGAGAATAAAGGTTCTCGAATGTTGACCACGATGGACCGACGATATTTTATCCATCCCAGGAAGTCGGAGAATTGAGGTGGCACAAGATTGCTCGTCATGGCGCTCTTTGGGGGAGGCCTATGCTCAGCAGTGGACTTCTAAAGGCTGACATGATGATGATGACGATAAAAAAACAAATTTCTTCTCTTTTCGTAGATAACATATTTAGATAAAGAGCAGGTACACTACATACACACACACAAATACACATCCACACACACGAGACAATCTTAGCAACACCTTATCCATAATTAACTATTAAGTAGCATTTAAAAACAAAATCTACAAACAAAATTGTTTTCAAATAATACAATTATGTGTGTGTTTTCTAACTGGTAATTACAATAAATAAGTATTATTTCTTGCTTATATAGTAACTTAAAAAAACTTTATCAAAGAAAATCTTTAAAAAATATTTAAACTAAGACGATTTCTAATTAAATGAAAGTAGAAATGGTGCAAATTTATTATTAAGTTACTTATTATTAAGGTCCTCTGTAAAGCTGTAGAGGGACAGTAATAATAAATCTGCACCATTTCTACTATTTTATTTAACATTTTGTGACCCTTGTCAAGTTTTTACTTTGACAGTAAAAAGTATACTACGGTTACATAATGTTCATTAAAATCCGCCGTTACAAGATGACTCCCGTAGTCTCGTAGCGCTCGCAGCGCCTCACTCATTCAACGACAGACCAAAGCCTAAAAAGAAACAATATATTACTCCCTAATACCTAATAATTATTATAGATTGTGGTCAGCCCGTTCAATTTATTCGATCAATAGAGTAAAAATAGGGAAACTGTAAGTTTTTGAGACGTTTAATTCTTTATTAATGTTCTGGTGGTAGTAATTTACATAAACCATCATGAATGAAAAAACTCCAAAAACCCAAAAAACCCGGGTTTTCAATCTTAAAAATCCAAGTTTCAAATCACAGAGTCGCTTCGCGCTCGCTCGGTACATAAATAAATACCGTAATATTTTTTTTCGACAAGGATTGGAAGGCAGGGAAGGTGGTCCAAAGATGATTTGAAAATCCAATGTTTAAATGTTATCGGCTGTACGGATTTTGATGAAATTTTGTACATAGATACTTTAGATCCTAGAATAGCACACACGATACTTTCCATCGTCATGATTTTCCACGCAGGCAAAACTGCGGGGTACTTTTCTGCAAAAAAAACTAGACGTGCACAGTAGCGCCATCTAGTTACCTTTTTGTAAAACTAACATTAATAACTAAAGTGCTCCATCAATCCCTACCTAGTAGATAAAGGACAGATTCCACTGGTAGATACCTAAAAGCGAGAAATTTACTGCGTTTTGAGGAGCTATTCTGCTCATCACGCCCTTAGATCCTTAAGTATTGACTGGCACAGAGCTAAGTACACTATTCTTAGTATGTACGGATCAGCCACAGAACCCAACCTTCTAAAGATGTAAGTAATTTTACGAAGGCGGCTACTTAGGGTATTGATTTGATTTTCCCATGTTCCCATGTTCCATGTTGTTAATTTGTAGTCTATCATGACGTCCAAGTATTTAATTTTGTCAACGCACTCCAGCTTCGGACAACTACATGCAGTGTCTAATTAAGAGTTACATGTGTGGAGCTTTAGGTTGAAGGAAGATGGTTGCGTTCGATTGGAGATGCGGAAAGCCAAATATTTAGTTTTGCTACCGTTTAATGTGAGCAAATTGTTTTGCAGCCAATGTGCCACTCGCAATAACCCCTCCTGAGCTACATCAATGACCTCTTTTCACTTATCTCCATGAAAGATAAGAGCAGTAGCGTCAGCAAATGTAAACACATGCGCTTGCTTACAGTTAAGCTGGCAGAGGTCATTGATATAGATCAGGAAGAGTGTAGGCCCAAGCACACTTCCCTGCGGAACACCAAAGGAGACCGATGTATATTCGCTATACTGATTCGAGATGCGAACTCTTTGTTTCCTGCCGCAAAGGTCAAAGTGAAACCAGTTTAATGATGATCCTCGTACTCCATTAAGCTCAAGCTTTCTGAGCAGAATTGGCCAAGACAAATGCCTTGGCCAGATCTAGAAACACTCCAATGCAGTTCCAGCCCATGTCGAGTTTTTCCACCACCAAGTCCACAAGGGCCACTACAGCATCTTCCGTTGATTTATTAGCTCTAAATCCAAACTGGTTAGAGGACAGCAAGTTATTATTCTACATAAAACTCAAGAGACGTTTATTAACTACCTTTTCCAAAATCTTAGATAGCGAAGGCAGCAAAGAAATTGGGCGGTAGTTTGATATAGTGGAGGTGCTGCCAGCTTTGAAGACAGGACAGATATCCGCAATTTTGAAACAGCCAGGGACTACTCCTTGAAGCATGCTCAGATTGCATAAGTGGGCGATTGGGGATGCCAAAACATGGCTGGCTTGCTTCAATATTTCATTGCTAATCTGGTGACGCTGATTTGAGGCTAGAAATTATTTTACGAATTTTAGCAGCATCAGTGGGTATCAGAAAGAGGGAACCCACTGGCAAGTTAGTGACAGTAATAGAATTAACCAACTGTTGCTCGGTCTTGTGGATTTTAGTACGGATATTTGCAGACAAATCATTACCAATCGAAGAGAAGAATTCATTAACGGAATTGAGAGAATCCGCTTCGGTAGGTTTTATCTTGAGAAGACCACTCAGATCTGCTTTAGAAGTATTGATGCTACAAATATCCTTAACAGTGCTCCATAGTTTTTTGCTATTATCTTTATGGGCCGCTAGCTGATCGGAATCATGTTTGTTTTTTGATTATGTAGTAGCAAATGACATTGGTTTCGATAGATTTAATATTTTTCTTGTAAGGTCTCATTATCAAGTTTTTTTGGACATAAGATATAAGGAATCCCTTCGTTTTATAGAGTTTACTAGTCCAGTTGTCATCCAAGGCTTTTTAAAGGCTTCTGAAGTGCGTAGATGTTTTTGTATTGTGTTGGTTTTAACAGCATGGCTGATTTGGTTGATAAGAATTTGCGTAGCTTGAGTTACATCTGATACTTTCTGATTCCAGGTAAAATTTATCCTAATTTATGCTCTCCAGGCAAGCAGTAATATCAGCGTAGTTAGTTTTGGTTATTAACACGGGGCTGGGAGGGCTTTTTTAAATAAAGTTATCAATTCCAATCAAAATTGTATCGTGATCAGAGATGTCAGAGTCACATACGATGACACGACTAACTCTCTTTGATCTAATATGTGTGTGATCTAAACAATTTGGGCCTCTGGTTGGCAACACGTGACCCGGAATAAATCCATGATGGGCAGTGAGTTCCAATTAGTCAGATGACTTGGGGTCAGTAGAGTTGGGCTTTATATCAATGTTCAGATCGCCAGTTACTATACACGTTTCACCAGAAATAGTAGAAATCTTGCTTTCCAAGTATTTAAAAAAAATTATAGTGTCGTGTATAGTTGGGGATCGGTATATTGGTAGTGTCGTGTATAGATGGGGATTGGTATATTGCTATGACACTTATACCAGTACCCAGTTTTAAAACGAGGCAATTAGCTTCGTCAAATTGAGGCTCCAGTATTTCGAGATTCAATACTGATTTATAGAATATAATCAAGCCATCGTTCTGATTCCTAAATAGCGTCTATGAGTAGCAATTGTAATTAGGCAAAGATATATTATGGAAAGAATCGTTAATCCAACATTCAATCAGTATAATAATATCTGGAAGAAATTGTAGGTCTTGTCAAATATAACAGAAATTGTTCAAAGTTTTTACGAACACTTCTGATGTTTTGCGTAATCATGGTTTTTTGCCGCGAGTAATTACCTAGGCTGTGTTCACTTACACGCTCGAATCATCCGTGCGATTATCGCTCGATCATCCGGAGATAGTGAACGACTTTGGACGTCCACATACAACTGACAACTGTCAAGTGTCAGTTTCATACTATTCCTCCCCTCCACTACTATTTTTCGGATGACCCAGGCGAACGCCCGGACGACGCCGTGAACGATTTCGAGTTTACACGCGGGTGATCCGTGCCTCCTCGAACGTTTATGTGAACGGGCCCCATGTTTGTGCCTACTTTCCTCAGCTGAACTAACTCAAAGTTGCATATCAATGTTGTGCTGTCAATGTCGTCAGTTAAATCTATACTATTATTTTTTATAAACACAGGTACTCCTGTGTTTATGAAGTTTATGTATATAATATATTGGCAGACAACACATGACTAACAGGCAAATCAACAGTAGAAAATTCATATCTGAGCGAAAAGAGCTCATAAAGAAGTTATGAGCTGCGTAGGGTAAAAATTGCGTAATAAATCGTGTAGGAAATCAAATGAATCATCGTAGGATAGTCTCAAAATCAAAGTCTTAGTTACGTCACAGAATAAATAATAGTACAAGTAGTTACGTTCGTAAATAATATGGTTATTAGAAGAAATAATGCAGTTACGTGGCAGCTGCCACAAAGAACACACGCGGTGAAGAGCGAAACACCATAACAATAATAATTGTAAACAGCTATTATAGACCGTATTTGGTATATCATAGGTTGGTCGATAAATCGGCAGCTTGAGGGTACAAGGTGGTTATTGATCCTGAGTATGTACATATTAACACAATAAAACCGCCTTGAAACTTCCAAGCCGTTTAATAAATAAAGCTCGCTATAGTACAAAACAGAGATCAGCATGCGTTTTTGGGAGAGATCGTGAACTATACCTAGGTATATAGTGTTATACCTAGGTATATAGTGTTATACCTAGGTATATAGTGTTATACCTAGGTATATAGTGTAAATTATTAGTGTTGTGCTAGTGTTAGAATGGGGAGCGGTTTGGTATATATATTTGGTACAAATTTTTAAGCTCCCCGAGAATTCAAAATTAGCTTATCAAATTAGCATTGCCGTACAACGGGGCAATGCTACCAGAATGGTTGGGTACGCTGCCAACCGGACAAGAACAATTAATTGGACTTCCATGGAATGCGAGTTGTCCCACTGTTTCATGTTTAGTACGCGATACTATTATTTATTCTGTGGTACTAGTTGTATTTTGTAGTTGTTAATAAACAATTACTTGTCCTATAGATCTACATATGCTTTAATTTCATATAATATATTATAAACGCTCGGTCCTTATATAGGTGATATTGGCAAAAAAATAAACGCGGTCATTAGATAGGTGGTATTTCTGTAGCGAATAACTTTAACATTTTAGATGTTGAGATAGTTGATAGAGCATGACATAATAGAGATAGGCTATGCGAAATTAGACTTTAAATCTCTCTGAAATAAAATCTAAAATTCGTCAAAAATTTAAATAGATATAATAGGTATTGTTGGTTCTTACCCCGCGATATGCTCTACTAAAACATAAGAATACCTATATAGCACTGCAAATGAAGAAGCTAGGAAAGCCTATACAAAGCCTAAAGCACAGAATAAATAATAGTTAAAGTGAAAACTGTCCGAGAGTACGCAAAATAACTGGCTTATTTATCCAAAGTTTCATGGATATAATGATTGAGCAACCTTTCTAAGGTTAGAGTCTTGCTAAAATCCAGATTATGGACTCAAAAATGGTGGCATCATGACATACGAGTACATTACGCACGGCACGTCTCTAATAAGTTTTATTTATTTATTTATTACACTGTTTTTTTTTGAACTAACCGATGATTTATTATGTATTTTTCCCATTAAAGCACCGGTTGGCTCCGCATCTACGAGGGTTTACGTCATTTACTATCTATGGCGGCGCGTGCTTTACCGTAGGTGCACAGACTTCTAATATACACTATTTACGAATACATTAGTACCTAACCAATTTAATGTGTTTTTGTTGATCTAAAGTTGTAGCCTGATTACAAATGTCCGACAGCAGTGTTAGTGAGGAGAATTTGACTCCACCTGACATCACGGAAACAGCAACGAACATGACGAACGAGCTTTTTACCAGTAATATCAAGAATATATTACGACATCTTTTTTTTCCTTTAAATGTAAGTTCCTATTGCATGATTGTAGATAAAGTAGTGTATAAAACGGCACATTACTGGTTATTAAAACTCACTCTCGAGTTTTAATACCCCTTATTATGCAACCGTTTCATAAACTACTATTTATTAACTATTTATAATTTGATAGTCCTACTCTATCTCGTCTTATAGCTGCAGTTAATTTGATCAGAGGGAGCCGGGCCGGAGATTGAAGGAAGGGGACCATAATAACCAAAGAAGTTATGAACCACATCAAATTATGAAAACATTCTTCAGCACCATATTCTATCTACCCTTTTTTTCTAAGTTCGTCAACTGCACATTTTATTTTCTATCTACTAACATTTTAAGTAGGTATTTAACCATTCGATGTTATAAATGTAAGCGTTATGTAATTCAGCCATTTTGTATGTTAAACTTAGGTGTTTTATACTTCAGCGTTATAGGCATTGTTTTGTAGTATTAAGTATTTAAATTTTAGGGATTTTGAGCATAGGCATTGTAGCTGTCGATGTTTAAGTTTTCTATTATTTTCTGATATTCTACTATTTACCCCAGCAACGTATTTCCGGCCAGTCTTCAAAGGCATCAAATTAGGCAAACCGCCTCCTCAAAGAGTCAACCTGAGCCAAACGCTCAGTACCTCAGTACTTAATCCTTGTCAGCTCCTTGAGCACGACGCGCGACGCGGTCAAACGCTGGCGGGGATTGCGCGGGTGGAATGAATAGGCGCTGTTAAAACCACTCCCTTTTTACTGAATATTATAATATTATTCCGTAAAGTATTAAATAGATCTTAGTATCTATATTTACAATATTTTTTATCCATCAGTACTCCACACTAATATTATAGAAGCGTAAACATAGAATAAATAGTAGTGCGGAAGTAACTCTGTCTGTTACCTTATCACGACTAAACGGCTGAACAAATCTTGATGAAATTTGGTAAGTACATATGAAGATAGCTGGAACCCTGGGAAAGGACACAGGATAGATAAACTGGAGTAACTACGTTTGGACGAAGTCGCAATTACATTTATACTTACAGATGCGTTCACACTCTTAATCTAAAAAGTAGCTTATATGTAAAGGTACTTGCTACTTGCTTGCTTACGTTTAAAATTTCTTTTTTTCTTGCTCTATATTTTTTATTGTTGTTTGCTCTGCCACTGCAATAGTTATGAGCAAGAATGACGCTTACCATCTGTGGCATCCTTCACATTGCATTGTAAGTCACTTAGCTGGGCAGCGCGCCGCTATACCGTCTAACCGTTCCGTATGAACCATCAATTAAATGACCTGCTCGTCTCGTCGATAAAATTAATACGGTACTATAAAAAAACACAGCTGTCAGAAAAAGATGAACAAGTCATACTCATGTTCTAAGTTCGACGGAGTTCGACGTTCCAACCTACGGTACGGTAGCCGTGAAGTTAAGCTCCGTTGCGAGACCGTTTGCGACTAATGCCCGGTTCCTATATCTATGGAACAAGGAACGACCCTTTTTAGTAAGAATAGTAAGATTTTCTGCCAGACATAAGCTGAAACTGTTCATATAAAGCGAAAGTTAGTTACTAACGGATGGGAGGGTTACCATTTACGTTCCGTATCAATTGATGACTCGCCTGGTCCTGTGCGCCACACACGCTTATCTATAAAATTAATGTATAATTAATGCAGAATAAATAATGGGTGTCACCTAGAACTTTGATATTAAATTGCTCTAAAAGAACTTAATCGCGTTGAAAACGCTATTTTTCGTTTCAACGTTGTTAAGTTCCGATCAAGTTACATGCATCGTAGTCACGAGAAGACTCAAATAACTTAGATCAATGTTACTTGATCGAAACGTCGAGGTAAATAAAAAATACTTTTTCAGTAAATATTTAACTACCTTTATATGTTCGGATTGCGAAAGTTTAATAGTATCTCATCTCCATATAGTTCCCAAGTAGGTCGAACGTGCTTGAGTGGCATTACCCCAGCCAATAATATAGGCCGGCACGACTCGGTAACCAGCGCGCAAACTGCACCGCACTTGACCTGGCTTCAATAGGGAACGTTTTAGTATTAATAAGGTCTACAGCATGTACTCTTGCAATACTTACCCGTTATTCCGTAAGGATGCTGTGGCTCTGTTATAGATATTTATGGGCTTTCCCGCAATGAGGTTAAGGCTACTATCTATACAAACAAAACGACAGGCTTTATAATAGTAATGACTTAGGTAACCAAAGCGTCCAGCTTACAATCGCGGTTGTGTGCACGTTAGCGAATTAGCGATCAGTTAAAGAAAATGAGAAAAAAAACGAGTCCTGCCACTGGACACGGTGATCGAAGCGTTTGGTTTGAACACGTCGTTACTAGTACAATTGCAGTAACTGATCGCTACCGTGCACGCCCGCGCGCCGGCCGCCGCCGCCGCCCCGATCGCAAACTGGACGCGTTGGTTTGGCCGAACCTTTATACGGCCGAGATCGCAACCAAGCGCCGCCTTTCGAGCAATCGTATAAATTCAAATTGTTTTAATTGTTTAGATTAAAACGCAGATAAGTAAAAAATATAATAAGTACGTTACTTTTTCTGTTTGGAACGCAAGTTTTTAACCCCCGATGAAAGCGAAGGGGTGTTATAAGTTTAGGGTGTGTATCCGTGTGTCTGCCTGCATGTGGCATCGTAGCTCCCAAACCGATTTTGATGCAGATTTTTCTGTTTGAAATTGATTTGATCGAGATGGTCTTTAGCTATAAAGGGGAGGGGCTTTCTTCTCTCGCTCACTGAACTGAACGCCGACATTCTTCAATTGAAAAAGAAGCGAGTGCCGTGGTCGAATCTGTGAGAAAGTGGCGACTCTATCTTATTGGAAGACATTTTTTGTTGATAATTGACCAAAGATCTGTCTCATTTATGTTCAACCAATCTCATTACAGCAAGATTAAAAATGAAAAAATAGAAAGGTGGCGTCTAGAGCTATCAAATTACAAATATGATATACTTAATGGCACCTTATGGAAAACAGTAAAGTTATGCTTAGTAACCAAAAACCTTGACACAACTTGCTGGGAGCAAGTTATATCACCCGCACTCCACTCCATCCGGTCATTGCTATGCACGGCAACAATCTCCTCCGGGGTGTAGCTCCCCGCGAGCGTGCTTGGTCTTGCAGAGGTGCACTGGTTGAGACAGCCCGTGTTGATAGCTATGATCTCCACGTGAGGGTTCTTGCGCACTTTCGGAAGAAGGAGAGCTGCCTTTCGGCCTTCGGAGGTGTTGCGCTGACCGAAGAGACGGACTGTGTGGCCTAGAATGGGTAGTTAAATAATAGCATAAATATATGCGTACAATACACATTTTTCAGTCATTGATTATTAACTAGTGACTCGCCCCGGCTTCGCACGGGTAGCGCTCACACCGGTGTATTTTCAGTCATTGATTATTAACTAGTGACTCGCCCCGGCTTCGCACGGGTAGCGCTCACACCGGTGTATTTTCAGTCATTGATTATTAACTAGTGACTCGCCCCGGCTTCGCACGGGTAGCGCTCACACCGGTGTATTTTCAGTCATTGATTATTAACTAGTGACTCGCCCCGCCTTAGCACGGGTAGCGCTCACACCGGTGTATTATCAGTCATTGATTATTAACTAGTGACTCGCCCGGCTTCGCACGGGTAGCGCTCACACCGGTGTATTTTCAGTCATTGATTATTAACTAGTGACTCGCCCCGGCTTCGCACGGGTAGCGCTCACACCGGTGTATTTTCAGTCATTGATTATTAACTAGTGACTGGCCCCGGCTTCGCACGGGTAGCGCTCACACCGGTGTATTTTTCTTACTTTATACAGACTTAACGTAACTATCGTAGGTATCCCAAATATTTTTAATCGACTTCAGAAAAGGAGACGGTTATATGTTCGGCTGTATGTTTTTTTTTTTTATTGTATGTCAGTCGATATCTCCGTCAATAGTGGACCGATTTTTTCTCTCCATATGGTCCCATATAAATTTTATCAAAATTGGTTCAGCAATTTTTCGAGAATAAATAAATATTTTAGTTGAGTAAATCCATTCGATTTTGTGTTTACATTGCCTTTATTTTGTGTTAATCTCTAAGATTTCAAAACCAATTTAGATAGTTGTTCTTTTGGGTTGGGCTTAGAAACGTGCCGCACGAATTTTGATAAAATGATGGGTGGATCATGTAGCGGGGAGCCCCTTCTTCAAATTATATTTTGCTTTTTATGCGGAAATTTATATTTCTTGAGATAATTGAAATTTAAAATTTGAAAATTGTATTATTATGGAACGCAAATAGTGGCTAAAAGGATATATTCAGGCCCAAAAATGTTAGAATCAACTCAGGGCATTCCAACATGAGTAGGTTAGGTTCAAAATAAGTGACAGAACCGACACGGAGCACCCCGACTCCAAGTCGTCTTGTGCGTCACGCCCCTAGAGTGTATATAAAAACGCGGAGCCAGTAGCTCGCGTGGGAGGTCCTGAGCGGAGCAAGCCCGTGAGGCCGAGCGTAGCGAAGGCAATGGCGAGATACCGGAGTCCGACACTTCCAATTATAAAACTTCATACTTAACCTCAAAAAAAAAAACATACTTAACCTCAAAAACTTCTTTCTTTTTTTTTAGTTTTCGCACATCCCTTCTCAAGGGGGGAGGGGGGCGTCCGTCCCCCCCCCCTCCCCCCCTTAATTCGTGCGGCACGATTCTAATCAATACCCGTTCTTTTATTCGAAAGGGTAAACGTTCTTTGTAGTCCCATATAAACTTCATCAAAATTGGTTCAGTAGTTTTATTAGAAAATCTATTTGTTTTATAGTTTATGTTCTATAATATCTTGAGATTTCTGAACCGAATTAGATGATTGTTTTTACTTGAGTAAGAAGATGAAATTTATACAGTACCCTCTAGTGTGGTACTGTATGCATTTCATCAAAATTGGTTTAGGAGCTATAAACAAGCTTTAATTTAATTCACTGTGTTAAAATGTTTAGGACTGGAATTTTGAAGTCAATTTTGAACAATTTAAGGACGTCCAAAGATGCTGAAGTTGTGCACATGGGGGTAGTTCTGATGATAATTAAAAACTACAGTAGTAGTAGTAGTAGTAGTAGTCATAGGAACTACACAATCGAATGATGTTCTCTGGTTTTATGTGGTATCCAGGGTCTGGCGATGGAGCCGGAAGGAAGTCACAGGAAATCAACAACAAAATTATACAACCCCTTCGAGTTTAGGCTCATTGAGGTTTGTCTTGATGAGTTCTCTGTTGTTATGTGGTATCCAGGGTCTGATGATGGAGCCGGAAGGTAGTCACAGGAATCCAACAACAAAATAATGGAACCCTTTCTAGTTTGTGCTCATTTGGTTTGTCTTGGTGAGTTCTCTGGTTTTATGTGGTGTCCAGAGATGACGGAGCTGGAAGGTAGTCACAGGAACTCAACAACAAAATGATGGAACCCCTTCAAGCTTGGGCTCATTTGGTTTGTCTTGATGAGTTCTCTGTTGTTATGTGGTATCCAGGGAGGGTCTGATGATGGAGCCGGAAGGTAGTCACAGGAACACAACAACAAAATGATGGAAAATGGTCAAAATTAATTCAGTTGTTATATAGGTTTTTTTCTCTATAGTGAGTGAGTGTCTTCTATTTTATTTGGCATATATTATATCCGATGTTTATTTAGGCCACTAAAAAAAAAAACAAAAAAAAAACGACTTCCTAAAAAAATTAATATTTAGTAAACAACCACAAAAAGAATAAAATAATTACAATTGAGCCAGAACAGTATCACTTTTTCGAAACTACCAACGTAATAATAATGCATAAATACAACATAAGATAAGAAAGAGTTTTTTGAAGGCGGTGCCAAACCTAGGCATCATTTAATTCTAATATCTACGTACGAAATAATATGCAGTTGTCTATGACGCACCCTCATACAAAACATGAAACGCAGAAGAGACAAAACAAGAGACTCACACGAGCAGATTTTGACTTTCACACGTTCACAAACCGATTGACACGAATACAACAATCTAGTAAATTATAAAGTTTTTGTAGATCATTACTTTAAAAGCTTATTATTTGATATAGCACGTCAAGCCGTTTAAGACATTATCTTTTTGAATAAGCTCAATCATATTAATAATTATGGCTCGGTTTGGCTGGATCTATTAATGGAATGGACCGATTGAGCTGAGGCTGAAAGCTGAGGTAAACGAGATGCTTCTTAGCTATGGTGGGAAGTCGGGGGTTATATTTGAAAGCTGAGGTAAACGAGATGCTTCTTAGCTATGGTGGGAAGTCGGGGGTTATATTTGAAAGCTGAGGTAAACGAGATGCTTCTTAGCTATGGTGGGAAGTCGGGGGTTATATTTGAAAGCTGAGGTAAACGAGATGCTTCTTAGCTATGGTGGGAAGTCGGGGGTTATATTTGAAAGCTGAGGTAAACGAGATGCTTCTTAGCTTAGTATTTTTTTTTATTTGTGCTTGTTTAATATAATCACACCATTTAATGTTCATGGGGAGGTATACTCACTTTTAATAATTTTATTTGTCAATTTTGTATCTCCAATTTCTTAAGTGTTTCTGCTCTCCTGGTACTTAAAAAATACATATTTTTTTCAAGTCAAAACGATATATTTTCGTTCCATGCGGGATCAAAAGTAGCATATGTGTTAATCCAGTATATAAGCTATCCTGGTACCAAATTTTATCCAAATCCGTTCAGCTGTTTGAGCGTGAAGGACCAAACACACACACACACACACACACACACACACACACACACACACACACACACACAAACTTTCACATTTATAATATTAGTGTGATTAGTGTGGTCCCCCATTTCTATAAAAATGAAACGTTTTTGTATGGCGTTTATGTCAAAAGCTGACGGACAGAAAGCGAAAATTGATTTCTGATGTGTTTTTTTCTGTTTGAAAGCTGATGTGATTGAGATAATTCTTAGTTATAATGGGGGAGAAGGGGAGTTGTTCAAATCCTGGTGCCGGCTATGCCCGCGTATAAATGTTGGTCCCATGCTCCTCCCCCTGACCCAGTATCTAAAACCCCTACCAACAACCCTCAACCCCCACACCCCCACTGTCACATTGACAAAGAATTTGAAAAAAAAAAATATATGATAAAACAGCGCTCTAACAAACAAACTAACATACACAAACTTTCTCATTTATTAATTATATGCCACTCTCATCACCACTACAGGAAAAAATGACAAAAAATGCGTTCTAGTTGCACCCCTAGGGTTGACACCTGTCACTTTGATGATAAAACAGCGCTCTAACAAACAAACTAACATACACAAACTTTCTCATTTATTATTTATATGCCACTCTATTCACCACTACAGGAAAAAATGACAAAAAATGCGTCCTAGTTGCGCCCCTAGGGTTGACACCTGTCACTTTAATGATAAAACAGCGCTCTAACAAACAAACTAACATACACAAACTTTCTCATTTATTAATTATATGCCACTCTCATCACCACTACAGGAAAAAATGACAAAAAATGCGTTCTAGTTGCACCCCTAGGGTTGACACCTGTCACTTTGATGATAAAACAGCGCTCTAACAAACAAACTAACATACACAAACTTTCTCATTTATTATTTATATGCCACTCTATTCACCACTACAGGAAAAAATGACAAAAAATGCGTCCTAGTTGCGCCCCTAGGGTTGACACCTGTCACTTTAATGATAAAACAGCGCTCTAACAAACAAACTAACATACACAAACTTTCTCATTTATTAATTATATGCCACTCTCATCACCACTACAGGAAAAAATGACAAAAAATGCGTTTTAGTTGCACCCCTAGGGTTGACACCTGTCACTTTGATGATAAAACAGCGCTCTAACAAACAAACTAACATACACAAACTTTCTCATTTATTATTTATATGCCACTCTCATCACCACTACAGGAAAAAATATCAAAAACAGCGTCCTAGTTGCACCCCTAGGGTTGACACCTGTCACTTTGATGATAAAACAGCGCTCTAACAAACAAACTAACATACACAAACTTTCTCATTTATTATTTATATGCCACTCTCATCACCACTACAGGAAAAAATGACAAAAAATGCGTCCTAGTTGCACCCCTAGGGTTGACACCTGTCACTTTGATGATAAAACAGCGCTCTAACAAACAAACTAACATACACAAACTTTCTCATTTATTATTTATATGCCACTCTCATCACCACTACAGGAAAAAATGACAAAAAATGCGTACTAGTTGCACCCCTAGGGTTGACATCTGTTACTTTGATGATAAAACAGCGCTCTAACAAACAAACTAACATACACAAACTTTCTCATTTATTATTTATATGCCACTCTCATCACCACTACAGGAAAAAATGACAAAAAATGCGTCCTAGTTGCACCCCTAGGGTTGACAACTGTCACTTTGATGATAAAACAGCGCTCTAACAAACAAACTAACATACACAAACTTTCTCATTTATTATTTATATGCCACTCTCATCACCACTACAGGAAAAAATGACAAAAAATGCGTACTAGGAGCACCCCTAGGGTTGACACCTGTCACTTTGATGATAAAACAGCGCTCTAACAAACAAACTAACACACACAAACTTTCTCATTTATTATTTATATGCCACTCTATTCACCACTACAGGAAAAAATGACAAAAAATGCGTCCTAGTTGCGCCCCTAGGGTTGACACCTGTCACTTTAATGATAAAACAGCGCTCTAACAAACAAACTAACATACACAAAATTTCTCATTTATTAATTATATGCCACTCTCATCACCACTACAGGAAAAAATGTCAAAAAATGCGTTCTAGTTGCATCCCTAGGGTTGACACCTGTCACTTTGATGATAAAACAGCGCTCTAACAAACAAACTAACATACACAAACTTTCTCATTTATTATTTATATGCCACTCTCATCACCACTACAGGAAAAAATATCAAAAAATGCGTCCTAGTTGCACCCCTAGGGTTGACACCTGTCACTTTGATGATAAAACAGCGCTCTAACAAACAAACTAACATACACAAACTTTCTCATTTATTATTTATATGCCACTCTCATCACCACTACAGGAAAAAATGACAAAAAATGCGTCCTAGTTGCACCCCTAGGATTGACACCTGTCACTTTGATGATAAAACAGCGCTCTAACAAACAAACTAACATACACAAACTTTCTCATTTATTATTTATATGCCACTCTCATCACCACTACAGGAAAAAATGACAAAAAATGCGTACTAGTTGCACCCCTAGGGTTGACATCTGTCACTTTGATGATAAAACAGCGCTCTAACAAACAAACTAACATACACAAACTTTCTCATTTATTATTTATATGCCACTCTCATCACCACTACAGGAAAAAATGACAAAAAATGCGTCCTAGTTGCACCCCTAGGGTTGACAACTGTCACTTTGATGATAAAACAGCGCTCTAACAAACAAACTAACATACACAAACTTTCTCATTTATTATTTATATGCCACTCTCATGACCACTACAGGAAAAAATGACAAAAAATGCGTTCTAGTTGCACCCCTAGGGTTGACACCTGTCACTTTGATGATAAAACAGCGCTCTAACAAACAAACTAACATACACAAACTTTCTCATTTATTATTTATATGCCACTCTCATCACCACTACAGGAAAAAATGACAAAAAATGCGTACTAGTTGCACCCCTAGGGTTGACACCTGTCACTTTGATGATAAAACAGCGCTCTAACAAACAAACTAACATACACAAACTTTCTCATTTATTATTTATATGCCACTCTCATCACCACTACAGGAAAAAATGACAAAAAATGCGTACTAGTTGCACCCCTAGGGTTGACACCTGTCACTTTGATGATAAAACAGCGCTCTAACAAACAAACTAACATACACAAACTTTCTCATTTATTATTTATATGCCACTCTCATCACCACTACAGGAAAAAATGACAAAAAATGCATACTAGTTGCACCCCTAGGGTTGACACCTGTCACTTTGATGATAAAACAGCGCTCTAACAAACAAACTAACATACACAAACTTTCTCATTTATTATTTATATGCCACTCTCATCACCACTACAGGAAAAAATAACAAAAAATGCGTACTAGTTGCACCCCTAGGGTTGACACCTGTAATTTTGCAAATTCCTTCAAAATCTCCATAAGCTCAAAAACCTTAGGATTTTTGGTTAAAAAGTTAAAAAACTAACCCGACATATTTATTGTATTTCACTAACTCCTGGTACATTTCGGTAAAAAAACAAACTAAGGTTTATTCATTATATTATTGTTTTTAAACCTTCTGTACAATTACGAACACAACAAAGAAATAATTATTCAAATCGGTCGAGCCGTTCTCGAGTTTTAGTGTTTTTTTCGTGGGTCGTAAGAAGTGCAAGCAGTAGGTACTTACTTTATACTAGATGCTAAGCTAGATGAAAGCGTAATTTAACCTCTTTTGGAGCAAGATTCTGGTACAGAATAAAATAATATTCCTACTTAGTAGCAGGTGCGCGTATGTGGTTTCTCGTAAAGTCAAGAAATAAGAATGATAGATGCTTCTTATTTCTAGACTTTATATGATTATAAAAAAAAAACAGAAAAAACGAATGAAATGATTGAATACGAGCTCACCACCCGCAAAAATAATCACACTAAAGGCGAAAGTTTGTATGTATGTATGCAAGGGTGTGTTAGAGCGCGCGCGCGTGTGGGTGTGTGTGTGTGTGTGTGTGTGTGTGTGTGTGTGTGTGTGTGTGTGTGTGGGTGTGTGTGTGTGTTAATTCTTCTATCAGAACTGAATGGGTAGGCTGAACGGGTTTGGATAAAATTTGGTAAGGAGGTAGCTTAAATACCCTGGATTAACACATAGGCTACTTTTTATCCCGTAAAAATGCACGATTCTTGAGGGACGCGGGTGAAACCGCGGGGCGCACCTAGTTTTGATATAAATTGAATGTTTCCTTGTTACTTCAATATTTTACTTTACTTTAATAGTTGCAATTGCAACATTAGATAATAGTATAATACATTAACATGAATAAGCTAAAATTGAAAATGTTGTAACAAGCTTATAAGACAATTGGTACTGTTAAGTTATCAGAATTATATATTTGTGAAATGGTATTTTAATGACCTTCATTTTGATACCCCACTCGATTGGTTTTCATATTTGTTTTCATATATTTATGTCTTTTTTTTTCCGTCGGAAATATATACAATATGGCATCTGTAAGCCGCCATATTAGTTTTCTTGACACTTCATATATCCTATAGTACTCTCGTGATCAAGACGAATCCAATGATACCTCATTTGTCAAATTCCATAATGCCGTTTAGGCTGTAGGACGCGCCTAAGAAACGTACAAACAAACAAACACATAATCCGCACGGTCGGTTAAAAATAGTGACGGCACAGAGGCAGATTTACGTCACACCTGCTATATATTAGCCGCAGTCTATCACAACACAATGAAGGCATAAAATAAGTGGTCTTCTTGTTTAGCCTTCCAGTCTACTTGACTACTATAGATGTACAAAAGATAAATAGCTACCTATGTACTTATAAACATATCGGAAAGACCGCTCTGTGGATAAACCAAGTCGGGGACCTCTTCAGAAGACCGCGAATGCGCATGTCCAACTTTAAAACTCAACTCTGGTCAAGTGTGAAGATTCTTTGCTGTCCGTCATTACGTTTCCCGCGGCTTCGACGGCAACTGACGACTTGCAGTTGAGACACTGGCCGGAAACAAAATAATAACTAATTCAAATAAAAGCTTTTTTCTTTCGTTGTTTTTTTAATTAGTCCGGTGAAAAGTAACTAGCTTAATTGTAAGTTGAAAAAGTGATTTGGCTTGTAAGATTTTTCGAGCTTCGAGCTTTAATTTATGAAAGTTTGTTTCATCGCCTTGTAAACCTACGAATGTTTTCAAACATAACCAGTTTCGCGGAGTTAAAAATAATTCAGTATTTCTAAAGTGCTGTATGGACTCTTTTTTAAACCTTCTTGATGGACGGTAGCTTCTTCAAAATTTCAAAGATGGCTGCTAGTAGACTGCTGTGGGCGACGACAGCTCTCCTTCGTCTATGGCTCGGAGCCACCGACTTGTGCTACGCTCAGTAAGTTTTTGTTTACTATTATCCCACGTGCTTGTTTGTCGTACGAGGTACTGCTGGCCTCTGGTGTCAGTATTCGACAGCCGCCCGAGGACCTCAGACATGGCTAAACAACCAATGACATCCTGGGCTGGCAGCTGAACCTGCTGGAACTCGGAGCGATGGAAATCCTCATCATGAACTGATGAAGAAATTTCTCACATAAATTAAAAAGTCATTGGTGCGGAGCCGGGGATCGAACCCGGTTTGTTGAATTATAACGCACACGTACAATACATACCGCTCGGCTACCATCGCTCTAACATAACTATAGTCCTCCAACCCTTCCATATCTATGCCCATGGTAATGAGTAAATACATACCTAGTAAGTACATATTGTAAGGTAGCAGTAAGGGCCGAAGTTGGCTGGAGACTGCAAAAGACAGGAAAAAGTGGAATTCCTTGGAGGAGGCTTTTACCCTAAAGGGGTCCATACAAAATTAAAATTAAATAGCTTTTTTTTATATAATTATATTTAATCACCATTAATTAATATTTAATATAAATTTTCAAATATTGCTAAATTAATTGTATATTGTATTTATTGTAATTGTTTTTGCATGGAATTAAATAAAGCTTTATTATTATTATTATTATAAGTACATATAGGTTTACAAGCTGCGCCCTGCGGCTTTGCCTGGGGATAGGGTGGATGGATAGGATGTGATGGGGTGGACCTTCTAATGGATATACTGTACTGTCGTTTGTGCTGATTCAAAGCGCCCCACCGAGCGTCTATGGAACTAAAATTGACATTCTTTCATCTCCTGACGTTATTCACAGATAATTATAAAATAACTAATAGCACAAAAACCTTAGTTCCGTGGACGCTCACTATTGCCAAACTAAACTACTGCTATCAGCGCCAAAATTGGGATAAATCAAATGCTCTCATTGCGACGTTCGTCAAGAGTCTAGAGTACGGAGTAATATGCAGTTGTCTATGAACTGAACCCGCACACGGCAATAATTAACAGCACCAGGTAATCTTCGGTTATTCTTCAGATCCACCCTCCTGACCTTCCAAGACCTGTTACCGGAAGACCCTCGTGCGTACGACAAGATGCGTCCTCCCAAGGTCAGCGACCAGCCCACAACTGTCAACTTCCACGTGACTGTGATGGGCCTGGACTCTATTGATGAGAACTCTATGGTGAGTCGTACTGTTCTATGCCCAAACTGAATTCAAAGTTTGTTAAATAAACGGCTAAAAAACTCAAGCTGGCAAGCTGGACTTGGTTTGAGCGAACCTTAAGAGGAAGGGATAATAATACTTAGGAGTTTTTAAACTGACGGGCTGCAGTTTCGATAATGTGCAGTTGTCTATGAGTTTCGACATAGATAACGAGGCTAGCGATCGCTAAATTAAAAAGACATTAAAAAAATCCGCAACGTAGTTTACGTCAAATGCAAGTCTTACAATTACAACCAAGGCACAGTACATATATTTACAGAGGACTATATATATGTACTGTGACCAAGTTTCCGAGCGAATTTATCTATTATTAGATTTATTAGTGACTGGTTGTACCCGTGGTTTCGCACGCGTGGTCATTTCTCCGGGTTAAAAGTACTCTTTGTGCTCCAATAAATAATAAATAATAATAAACAATAAATAATACTCTAAATGCTCCGCATCGCAATCGGTCCAGTAGTTTTTATGCGATGTGTGAAGAAACAAACATACAGACAGACAGTCATGTTTAATTAAATTTTATATTCATTTTCAATAGCTTATTTTAAGTACCCTAGACAACTTTTTTTTGTCTTCTTGGTTCAGTCTTTTTCGTACAATTATTGCTTTACTATAAGTATAGATATTTAATTTATTACTTCTAAATTGACGTAACTTAGGAACTTTATGCCGCAGGAACCCTTCATATTTTCGAAATAAAATGTATCCTTAATTTTAAACCATCATACAAACTATGACTGTGTCAATTTGCATCAAAATTCGTCCAGTAGTTTCAGCGTGATACGTGTTCTTTTAAATAATTTTCAACCAATATCCTGCGGGAACCCTTTAATTTTTCGGGAAGAAAAGTATCCAATGTCCTATCTTGTAGTATAAACTCAAATCATACCAAGTACCATTTGAATTCATTCAGTAGTTTCGGCTTTATGCACGGTCAAGATACAGACAGACACGTGGACAAAAATTTATACTTATAATAAAACTGTAGCAGTTCCAATTCTGTACGGTTAAGACATTTTGTAAAAAAATGATTGGAGGCTGTTTTGTATTCGATATTGAAGCAAAAGTTATTTTTTCTTTTTTGTCTCTCTGTCTGTCTGTATCTTGGCATATCACGCCGAAACTACTGAATGAATTCAAATTAAACTTGGGTTGATTTGATTTGAGATTTCACAAAACACTGTTAGGTTATCATAAAATATATTATAAATTGTTCCTTACAGTATTTTTAAACCAAATAAAGCAAAAGAAATAAAAAAAAATATCCGCGCGGGTCAGCGACGCCAGCATCCACTGTTAGCGCCGCCTTCCGCGTCACGCACACAGCATGCGCATATGCACCAACGGCGAGGACGTAACAGTCATCAACCGTTTGATGCTGACATATGTACTGACTCCATTGCTCGTATTTCTTTTCTATGTATGTTATGTGTTATTTTATTTACGCATGTAGTATAACATTGTGAACGTTTTGGCTTGTAGCTGTAAGTTTTCAATTGTTAATGAATAAATAAATAAATAAAATACAAGCAATAAATCACTAATTGCTAACACAAAAAAAAACTATCACAAAACTCACTAAGTACGCGGTCGTTAACTATCACAAAACTCACTAAGTACGCGGTCGTTAACCGATCGATCCAAATTTTTCCTTTAGAAAATTATCAGATAACTTTTAATATGAATAACACTCGCGTTATTTTTCAAAATCAAACAAGTTGGATTGTGAAGAAGAATTGCTTGTCCGATGAAATCATCAAAGTAAAAAGTCAAATCATATGGATCTTTACTTTGGTAGTTAACTAGGCGAGCTTTGATTATTAGTTAATTTTAACAAAGTACCTACCTATATAGGCGAGTAAAAAAATGTGGATTGTTTGATCAATGGTCACGGAAACGACAAAGTGCACTTATTCTCTATCCTCGAGTTCTCTGGCAAATTTATAGAACTGAAGGTACGAGCAGGTTCACTTTGGCAATAACGCTTGAGCGATATCTTGGACGGCTGAACCAGCAGATCACGTTCAATCGGAGCATTGCAGCAACATTTCTAATCATCCGCGGAAGCCAACGAAGTCAGTGAGATTTTTGGGCTTGGTTACCAGATTTGGGTTTTATAGGTCTCTATGACAAAAGCAACGGGTAATGGCATTGCCAGCCAGTTGAAGTTGCCATTCCTACATTCGATGGATATTTCTCACATTCTACCCATAGGTACACAACAAGACGGGACGGGATACTTCACAGCATGCTAGGAGCTTATTGATTTTCTTGGTCCCCCAGACGTATGCTGCGGACATTTTCTTCGCCCAAACTTGGAAGGATTTCCGCCTGAGGCTGCCTGAAAACATGACGTCTGAATACAGGTAGGTAAAGGTTCAAACATACAAATGACAGCTCCCTTGAACTTCTTTCGATCGACCTTCCCTATCCTGTCATGTGTGAGGATTCCTTGTATGTGTAGGGAATCAGCTTATCCACATAATATAGTCCTACAAAACCCAAACACGCTTTGTTCTCGCAATTTTTAAACTTCAACAACACACCTAGGGTACGGGACTTATACTTAGTGTCGCTAAGAACATTATGTAACCAGTAAGAGCCCTTGCTAAATTTGACCTCTTCTCTTACAGATTGCTGGACTTAGACTGGCTCAAGCACATGTGGCGTCCAGATTCCTTCTTCAAGAACGCCAAATCTGTCACCTTCCAAACGATGACAATCCCAAACCACTACGTTTGGCTGTACAAGGACAAGACGATTCTGTACATGGTGAAGCTAACGCTTAAGCTCTCCTGTGCAATGAACTTCCTGATATATCCGCACGATACTCAGGAGTGTAAGCTGCAGATGGAGAGTTGTGAGTACCAACTTGATTACTTACTGTAAAAGGTATATCATACAGGCAGGATTATTTTGGTCAGGAGGTCGAAGTAGGACCAAGTCCCACGTTATGGTCCCTTCCCTTGAACTTTTCTTCTTTGTACTAGGTAGGATATTTTACCAAAAGTGACACTTTACTACAGAGTTCGTATAAGGAAGTGTAGCAGAGAAAAAAGCTCTTTTTAAAAAAAAACGTCTGGAATCATATCGTATAAGGGGTAGGAAGTAAGTAGAAACGTAGGTCTTTTGTGAGAGTTAATCTGGGGCAGTATAGTAGTGGTGGTAGGAAGTAGGAACGTAGGTCTTCTGCGAGAGTTCATCTGGGGCAGTATCGTAGTGGTGGTAGGAAGTAGGAACGTAGGTCTTCTGCGAGAGTTTATCTGGGGCAGTATCGTAGTGGTGGTAGGAAGAAGGAACATGGGCCTTCTGCGAGAGTTCATCTGGGGCAGTATCTTAGTGGTGGTAGGAAGTAGGAACATGGGCCTTCTGCGAGAGTTCATCTGGGGCAGTATCGTAGTGGTGATAGGAAGTAAGAACGTTGGTTTTCTGCGAGAGTTCATCTGGTGCAGTATCGTAGTGGTGATAGGAAGTAAGAACGTAGATCTTCTGCGAGATTTCATCTGGGGCAGTATCGTAGTGGTGGTAAGAAGTAGGAACGTAAGTCTTCTGCGAGAGTTCATCTGGGGCAGTATCGTAGTGGTTGTAGGAAGTAGAAACGTAGGTCTTCTGCGAGAGTTCATCTGGGGCAGTATCTTAGTGGTGATTGGAAGTAAGAACGTAGGTCTTCTGCGAGAGTTCATCTGGGGCAGTATCATAGTGGTGGTAGGAAGAAGGAACATGGGCCTTCTGTGAAAGTTCATCTGGGGCAGTATCATAGTGGTGGTAAGAAGTAAGAACGTAGGTCTTCTGCGAGAGTTCATCTGGGGCAGTATCGTAGTGGTGGTAGGAAGTAAGAACGTAGGTTTTCTGCGAGAGCTCATTTGGGGCAGTATCGTAGTAGTGGTAGGAAGTAGGAACGTAATACTCTACTGAAGATTTCTCTGGGGAAGTATCGGACTAACGGAAATGTGATTCGGTTTGCTCTGTATAGTCAGCGAAATTATTGCGAAACCAATCTTAGATTTTCAAATTCTTAGAAAGCCGAGGTCAGTACCGCCCAAGTCTGGACGTCATGTTCCGTTAGTTTTATTCCGTAGAGTATAGGATCGTTTTTGGTTCGGTTTGGAAAGAATCGTTAGTGGCAAAAATAAAAATCGAAACTGCCCAAAACGCCACTGTTTCATCTCGACCGCAGGGACAAAGGCGTGCACAACTAGGCGAAAACTAACATTTTGTAACTTGTTCGTAATGAAAAGTTTTGCATCCTCGTTCGTCATCGTCTTGACTTAATATGTCGCATAGATTTGATGGATTGGTAAGCTAGGTAGGTATACATACACACATAATATAGATACTGCAATTTGTTCATCCTACTTTTACAGTAGGTACAACCTTATTAACATTAACACCGAGAGAAATACACTTCAAAACAACACCAAGCACATCTTTCAATCATTACCTAAAAGTTCTAAAACGGTAACAAAGGCCCGATATCAAAGCACCAGAGACCAGAGACTACAATTAGACAGTGTCGAGTGGCGGTGTCGGCGAGACTGGAGGACACTCCGCGCCGTGAACGGATAACGAGCAACACGAGTGTCCGACACTTGTGCGGATACATTTTGCTGCCTTTTGAAGGGAAGACAGGAGATTTTTGCGAATTTATAGGGTTCCGTTCATAGGAATGAAAAAAGGAATCCTTATAGGATCGCTCGTGTGTCTGTCTCTCCGTCTGTCACAAACTATTTCGTCCGATTCTACCGGACCGATTAAATAGAAATTTTGTACATTTATTAATTTCTATGACCCAACACACATAAACGTAACTAAATTAATTTATAATACGTCACTTATGAGAATAAATTGGAATATGAAAAAAGTTTTACAATCTGTACCGTATATATCAAATATATAATGTACTTGTACAAATCAAATGAAAAGGTTTGTTGTGAGCACCGACCGTGGGAAAGGATCGAAAGGCAGCGAACCAAATTTTGTAAAAAAAAACTAGTTTAAAGCTAAAAAAACACGCCAGCCCCGCTAAAAATGAACTTATGGCAAGAAATTGTATACCTACTGTTGGAATGTGCTTATCAAGGCCTTCAATTTGATACCCATACTGTAAAATCCACAAATTCCATGTCAAATTCCATATAGAATATTTTCAAAAAAACGATAGTCTATGTTACTTGGAGGAATGTAAGGATTCTAACGATACTCCATATGTCTAAATCTGTTCAGGCGTTTAAAAGTTATGGTGGACTAAAGAAACTCATAAATACATACAAACATACATACAAACATACATAAAAAACATACGTACAAACATACATACATACATACAAAAATACATGAATCCTAAAAATATTACAGTCCTTTTTTTGGGCAGTCGTGTAAAAATAGTGTCGCCTGTTGCATATTCGAAAGATATATTCTCATAATTGACGCACTAACTGCAGAAATATTATTATTATATTCGTCACGTTTATTACCATCATAATAAACTTTATTCTTTATTATACTATGTCATGCAAATTTTACAAGAACTGAATTGTAATACCCACTATGTATTCTTGCAAATAAATGATTTGATTTAAAAGCTATATAGCTTTGGGATATATGATTTCCCTACGAGTTTTTACGAGCGGTCGATTGTCGCTTTGCAATGAATACGTACATTGAGACATAGTCGCAGCGCTCCTGTCACGCTAACATAGCCTCACAAGGTACTTTATACAAAAAAAACTTCTTTATGGTTGTGTTTTTTTTAATATAATTTTTATGTATACATCTTATATACATCTATTCTAAAGTCATTTCCCTCCGCTTATCTTCGAAACTACTGACGCTAAAATATTTCTTTTGATATAGTTTATATGTTTTAGTGTAAAAATGACAAGGTAATGAAAATTGTGAGAGAATATATTAATCGTAAGGAACCCTCTCCACACGAGTTCAACTCGCACTTGTCCGGGGTTCGAAGTCTAGAATCTGGTGTTGGCAGTTTGAGTAGCGTTGCACTACGGCAATATATTTTTTATTTGACTGAGCTACATTTTGTACCTACACCTTTAGGTATTTTATTCCATGTCAAGTTTTCAAAGGTTAAAGTTACAAGAAACATTCATACATACTCAATTCGACTGTAGGTTTCTATTTTTATTTTGTGTGTGTTTGTTCTCGGGTCTCCGGGATTCACGAGTTCTTGTTTGGTGGTGGTGAGACATGGTGCCGAGACATGGACGCTCTCAAAGGAAGATATGTACAGACTAGGAGTTGCACAAAGGGCCATGGAGCGAGCCATGCTCGGCATCAAATTACAGGACCGCATTCCTAATGTCGAAATCTGATGTCGAACGAAAGTTCGAGACATTAGGAAGAGTATCATGGAACTAAAATGGAATTGGGCGGGACACATGGCTAGGCGAAGTGATGGCAGGTGGGGCAAGTCTTTGACCGAGTGGCAACCAAGAACTGGCACGAGGAAGGTTGGACGTCCAGCGGCACGATGGGTCGATGATCTCGTCAGGGTGGAGTGAAAGACACGGATGAGGTTATCATCCGATCGAAAGGCGTGGCAACAGCGAAAGGAGGCATATACCCAGCAGTGGGTAGCGTAGTGGCTGTAAATGATTATGATGATGATGATGTGGTTCCATACAGATTTTATCATAATTGGATCAGTAGTTTCTAAAGTAAATCGATTTATTTATTACTTTAGCACAAAAAGTGTACATGGAGGACTTAATGCTAGGAAGCATTTTCTACCAGTCATCCTGGTCGTGCAATAAAAATGGTAGGGTGTGCGGCTTTATTGTGAAAGAGCTCTGGAATTAATAATAAAATAAAATAAAAATATACAATAAACTTACATATAAATAATATACTTACTAATATATATATACAATATACTTAATAATCATTAAAATATATATATTTTATATTATATGGATAATAAGGTGAGGAATTATTAAATTGAATTTGAGAGACAAGCAGAAAAATACAGGAATATTGTTTTCACCTCACAAGCTCGGAAAGATTCTGTTTTTCATTCGAAATCTGAGTGGTGCAAAAGTGCACTTTACCCGCTAGCGTGGAAAGAGTTTTTAAAATTAGACCTTTCTATTCAATAATTTTCTATAGCGCCAATCCAATGAAAATACTTTATTACTAATTTATACTATATTATTATAGTATTTATAAGGGGGGGGGGGGGGTGCCGCCCAAGTGTTTTTGATCATTTCAATGCAAAAGTTTTACGTTATTTAGAATTTTGTTTTAATTGTGTTATTAGAATTGTTACAGAAACAAGTCAACATTTTTGCGCTCGCTTAGCTTGCGCTTTTTTTATAATTGCAATGTTTGTTTTTATGACTTGGAAATATTATTTAACTTCTACACCGATCGAAATAGCTCAAATTTCCGCGTATTTTAGTTATTTCATCAATTTTTGTTTTGATTTGTTTTTATTTCGTTTACTACATTGTCAGATATAGTTCATATTCTAACAATTTCTACTCTCGTAAGTTTAAATCACGTCAGTGCATATTTTTCGCGACCGACTAACCTTCACACTGCTCTGTCACACTGGTGTGATGGTTAGGAAGAAAATTCCTAACTTTCACACTGTTCGTATAGCAGTGTGAAGGTTAGGAAATGTTCACACTAGTGTGTACGATAGGAAGTCTTTTCCTTACCTTAACTACTTGTACTATTATTTACTCTGTGCCTTAACACCGATGTGATTTCCTGTCGTGGAAGTACTTACACGTTCTGGAATGATATTTTAATTTAATAGTGATAATGCAAAAAAATACGCGCTCTTTACGCTAGCTCTTTTGATAATATACCATATACATACTTTGTAAAAATCGGAGTTTCGTTTTAATAATCACACTGATAGATATAACTCAAACTTTTTCCGCTCACTACTCTCGAGCTAACTTTGTCCAGAAATTTTATTATATAAATATCTCACTAAATTATTATAATGGATTCGCCTTAAAAATGAATGGTATAGGCTACGTGAGTGAAACCGCGGGGAAAATCTACTATTGTATAATTTTGGAACCCATCCAGGCTGAATATAAGTGTGTGACCCCCCCCCCCCCCCCCCCTGAATCTTAAGCTGGATCCGCCCTTGAGCCTCACGCACACATTTTTCACCATGTTACGCCTATCGACCGGCACATAGATCTCGTCCTTGTTAGTCTGTCAAGTTCTCACGAAAAAACAAAAAGAATGATGTGTTTTGTGATGAAATTGTGTAGCTGTCGCCGCCAGATAGCTTAATCCGCCGTTTTATTAACTGCCTAGTCTTATAATTGAATGGTGCCATACAATCAAGCAGCTAGGCAAATAATTTTGGACCGTTCACGTTTAACTACTTGCCTAGGCTATTCATTTACAATTAGTTTCTGCCATCTGGCACTGAAGCCATACACTTTCAATATACCTGGCCTAGCCTACATAACCTACCTTTCGCTACTAAGTCTGTGGTCAATATGGCGTCGGCAAGCAACAATATTGTTGGAGTTTCTCAGTTTGATTGCGTTTACGCAGAAAAAATAGTACAATGGAAGAGTCTTGTGACAAAAATAATGTGAATTGACTCCTGTGCTCCAGATGTGACTCCTCTGTTTGCAAACTACTATGTATGATAAAATTACGCTTAAAAAACTAGGTAGGTTAGTTAGGTACTTACCCTAGGGCCAAAAGGGCCATGGCGCGGGGCGGCAGGCTGCTAGGGGCGGCGGAAGACGCCCCTCGCGCTCAACTTTAGGCGCCTTTCATAAATGTAATTTGTCTAACTTAAATTTTATTGCATTTTAGACATTGACATAGACATAGCTTTATTTATGGCAAAAAACAAGTACACAAAATAAAAACATTGAAGAAATAAGTTAGTACCTAAGTAGTTAGTTAAGGTTTTTGCCATAAGCCGGCCCCCATTTTGACATGACTTGGCATAAATTTACTAAAATAAATGTATAAATAATTGCTTAGATTCATTATATTCATATGATTTGAAACCATGTTAAATGTATACACTTCTGTCAGTGCAAAATCTCGTTCGCTTCGCTCACGCTTAATTATTATCACAGTGTCATTCGCCAATCAATTAGTGCATCACAAAAAAGTTGTAGAGAAGTAGAGTTCCTTACGTCTGAATGAAAAAACACGGGATGCCTTATAGGATCACTCGTGGGTATGTCCGTCTGTCACAGCCAATTTGCCAGCCAAAACACGTGTAACTTCTCTCCACGTCAATGCAGTTTATATATAACATAATTGTTTGCACCTATATACGCGGTCCACACCCGCGGAGCTGGTACCAGATCTTTTACTTTTAATTAGATACATGGCTATACTTTAAAGAACAAGAAATAGAGGAGGGGAGACAGAGCGAAGAAAAAGTGCCTCAAGATAACAACCCCAAATTCCTCTGTAGCTCTGTATCTACCTACTTACATAGCTGCCTACATATTCATAACTACACACCCCATTGAAAAAAAGCCGCGCTCGTCCCTCTTACAGCAAAAGCAGTACAGTATGTACGGATGGAAACAAAGTTGTTTATTCTGTGCTGCTGTCCGTCCTGTGAGGAGCGTGCCGACGCACTCATTACATTACTGAAGGAATGCTTTCAGCATATTACCTACAGTTCTCTCTATGGGATTTTAACAGTGTAATGTAAAACTTTATTTGCCTTTCCAAGTGCAAAAATGATGTATCACACTGTTTATGAGCGGGAAAGGTATGTAGAGATTAGCAGGGACATTCGTTGTACTCATTAATAATTTGACGGCTGATATGATGGTAATATGATGAGCCGAGAGGCTCCTCAACAGCTATGGATTGACCGAATTTCGCGACCGAATAAGTTATTTGGTGTTTTATCGCGTTCATTACGGCGAGGGTGCGTTAAAAATTGAAATCTTTGTTTTTACCCTACTATGGCGAGGCAAGGGAAGGGTAATGATATTATCAGTATATACATATATTTACATGTATGTATAAATGTGGATGTTCCATCATAGCGTCGCCCCTATTGGTCCTATTTGATAAGCGAGGTATCAATCGATTCGTAGGCTATTTTAACCGACTTCTACGAAGCAAAGGCAGCGCTGGTGTTCAAACTAAAAACTTGGTCCGATTTTGACTAGCAAGGTATCAATGGATTCGTTTTCATGTATAGAGTGACATAGGCTTCTTTTAAACCGACTACGGTGAAGCAACGAAGGATTATGTGTTCAATCTAAAAACGAAGAGTGTCATAGGCTATTTTTAACCAACCGTAGTCGGGTTTTAGTTTTTGAACTTAAATGTCTTGTTTCTTTGCTGTAATTGGAACTACACAATTTCATTCCCCCAAGCAAGCTTATGTTCCACCATACCACAGACTAAGAAATAGTTAATATGTGACACCGGCTACTTATGATTCATTTTCACTGTCAGTTTTAACTCAACTGATAAAACTTACATTGAAAACTTAAGTTGTTTAGCATGAAAACCTAACTTTATAAGTGCATATAATAACGTTAGTAATCGTCAGTTTTTGTTCTGTTAAACTTGTCATTGAAAAGTGATCGTGTACCGAGCAAACCTCAGATGACAGTAAACAAGAACATACGGGTACAATACCCGCGTAGCGTGTTTCATCAAAATGTATTGCTGCAACTTTCTAATCTACACGTCCCTATCAGATCGACCAACCAACCCCACTTGCAGCTCTCGAGCAAAATCTATTTATACCTCGTACTCGAACCTCCTTTACACATCTTGGCAACATTAAGCCTCTGATAGAATCGCGCTGAGTCTCGGAGACTCTTGGCCTACATTCAGGACCCTTGAGGGGTGTATTGCCGACTAACTTTGGTCGCGAGCTTTCGAGGGGGTAATGCGTGGACGTATTTTTGGGATAATGAAGATATGTGTATTTATAGGTTTCGGTTTACCTTGAGTGGTGTATTTTATTTGCATTTTTTTTTGTTTTCCTGATGGCTGAGTTATAGTCGCTCACAAGGTAGTGAACGCGACTTGGTCTTGTAATCTTGCAAGTAATTAATACGTCTAAAATTTATAGACAAGCAATATTTTGACACTAATTATAGGCTGAAGATTGACGTAGATACATATATAACTCTTGCACTAAAAAAACTTAAATTATGGCACATCAACATTGACCTTAAAATAGTCCAATCGGCGGCCTTATCACTAAGCAGCGATCTCTTCCAGGTAACCTTAGATTTTTTTTTCATTTGCTAATTGATTTATTGTTACCACTAGTGGCTCTGTGAGCTGTAGACCTCGTGCGCGCAAACTTTTTTGCAAACAATCTAGCGGTGCACAGTAGCGCCATCTAGTTACCTTAATGTAAAACTAACATTAATAACCATTAACCAAGGTTCTCCATCTCCAATCCCTACCTAGTGAGCAAAGGGCTGATTGCACTGGTAGAAACCTAAAAGTGAGAAATTTACTGCATTTTGAGGAGCTATTCTGCTCATCACGCCGAAGAACCTCATCAGATCTTCACCAAATTTTTATGAGACCAATTTAAAGTTACTACCTTTCAAATAAAAAAAGAACCATCGAAATCGGATCTAATAAGGCGGAGATATTCAGTAGCCCCCTTTTTGCCCCTTTTTGGGGCAAGTAATCAATAATCAACCCCCAAAATCAATCAAAATCCCCGACGACTAAAAAATTCTAAAAATTCGTTTATCCTGTATACCAAACCAAGTTTCGTCTAGATCGGTTGAGAAATGCGACCTGTAGAGGAGAACAGAGATCCGGACTGACATCCGGAAGGACATACGAAAGCATTTTTACCCAAGCTGAAACGGATACGTTTCGCTCGCGCTTCGCGCTCGCTTGGTCAAATAGAATTGTTAGGTAATCTTTTTAACTCAACAAGAGTTTCGGTACAATAATATGGATAGTAACTTTTAAACTTTCGCGATTCAAACACATAGTTAAATATTTAAACGGGACTTAATCGCGCTGAAAACTTAATATTTATTTACCTCGACGTTTCGATCAAGGTGCATCGATCGTGGTCACGAGAAGACTGAAGTAGCGGGTGTCAGCGTCGAGAAGGGCGAGCGTTGTCTCAAACTACCCGCATTTGGTTAAGTAAAAATTCAGAATTGTCACGACACACTACACTAACGACATCTGCAGATATCTTCTGACATAAACCGCGACGCGAACATTTGCTTATCAGGGGATTCCAGGACGCAGACAACTTGAAACCATAATATGGATACTTCCTACGAACAAGCCGCACAAATTGTGGCATTGGTGCGGCAAGGCTTGGATCAACGTACGATTGCTAGAAATTTAAATTTAAACCAGTCAACGGTTTCTAGAGTGTACAGAAGGTTTGTAGAGACAGGTTCTTACAAAAGGAGACGTGGTACCGACAGAACTCAAGTAACCACCCGTCGTGATGACCGATTTATTGTGTCAACTTCCTTGCGAAATCGTTTCCTCACTTCAGTTAACATCAAAACAGAGCTGAATAAAGTGCGTGAAGTAAACGTGAGTGCACAAGAAAAAGAAGGAGGCTAAAGACTATCATCCCTTCTAGACAGAAAATGGTTCAAAGTTATCTGCAGCTCACAGAAGAGCTCGCTTAAGATGTGCGCGTGAACACCTAAATTGGTCTGAAGAGCAATGCGCCTCATTGACATGGTTCGTCAAAACGGTAACAGATGGGGTTTGACGGCACATCGCAATTTTTCGCAGAGATTTTAGAATATCACGTGGTACCTTACATGGGATTCATAGGCGAAAATTTTACTCTAATGCAAGATAATGCCCGACCGCACGCCTTGATAATATTGCGAAGAGTGTGGGATACGTACCATGAAATGGCCAGGTCGCAGCCCGGACCTCAATCCGATTGAGCACGTTTGGGACACTTTAAAACGAGCTGTGTATATGTATGCGAGAAACTCTGTGCCCACAACAGTGGCAGCACTAAGAATATCAATTTCACAAGAATGGGACAATATTCCGTAAGACCCTTTAATAACCCTAATCAGGTCTATGCGGAACCGATTAGAATCAGTAGTAAGGACACGTGGACACACACCTTATTAAAAGAAAAAACCACTTTTCAATTAAACCAATTTTTGTTCCATTAAATGTTTTTGATAAAAATAAATGAGTTATAATTTCCAGTAAACAAACTTCAACTTAAGGATTTGAGTAAGCAGGCGTGACGGTTCCTATTCCTACATTTCCTGCACATGGAGACTCTCCATTGTTAATATGCTACTTAGTTGCTTAAAAACTTACCTATCTATCGAATAAAGCAGTAGGTAAGTAAAAAAAGTCTACACGATGAAGGTAATTACAAAAGACCTAGGGTCTCGTCACGTTTGAACTGCTCGACCGATTACCATGCGGTTTTCACTGTTGGATGCTTAGGTGTTGACTTAAAATCTAGCGTGCTTTGATGAATACCGATCAATAAAAAAGCCGAGGCACAGTTAGCTTTTTAATTAATAAAAACTTAAATTGATAAGTTGATCGTAATTGTGTCTTGTACTATTATTTATTCTGTGATTGTGTACTTATGTATTTTTGCACAGCAGTTGTAGATATGTAAAAGTACACCCATTTCTCGCTCCCAGTGTCCCACACGACGGACGACCTGGTCTTTCAGTGGGACCCCGATGTCCCCCTGGTGGTGGACGAGCACATCGAGCTGCCTCAACTCGAGCTGGTGCAGAACACCACGGCTGACTGCACGCAGGTCTACTCCACTGGTGAGTATGTATCTACTTCCTCGCTGAAGCCCTCAGTTGTAAGCCTATTCAGACGTACACAACCACACCACATGGTAGCGACGGAAGGTGGTGAAACAGTGGTAACGTGTGAACAGTGTCGCTGCGGCTTCTTGCAATTGTGTTGTGGTAACTACAGAATGTCGATGTGGTTGCGTTGTCGCTAGCAGTTGCGATGTGGTTACGTTTCGGCTATTGTTTGTAGACAGACAGATCGACTCCAGCTTTCGTACACGATGTAGAGGAAATACACCTTCACTGAACGAACTCATGGATATGAGAGAGGAATCATTGTTATTGGGAACGGGGAGAGGGAGCAGGCAGGATTTGTGCGCACAGTGTCGTTGCATTGACGCAACGTTGTGTTTGCAATGTGGTCGGCCGCTATAGTACTCGGTGTCGCTGGTGGTAGCGCTGTGGTTGCGATGTGGTCGGTATCGCCCACATGGTTGAATTTGACCGCAAAATGTATTCCATGTGAATTAAACTATTCATTTTCATACAAATTAGCACCGCCTTGGTTGTCTGCATATTTCTCCCAAGGCACGCCACAAAACCTGATCTTCGGCTCATCTTATTCAATGACTACGAGTTACGCTGGTTGTCAAATCAAATCGATTTATAACAACATACAAAATAGAAAAACATGTACCTTCTATCCATCATGATAAAGTCAATCTCGTTTTTCGTCACAACATCGGGGCTCTGCCACGTCCATTTCCTTTGGGGCTACTTCTTATAGAACGAATTCATTAAGAAGAGCCCCTCGCCCCTCTTTCTCTAAAAAGTTAACTCATGTTGAGCATTTGCCCCTTTGGTTCCTGCTTCCATAACCGTGTGAACCAACCACTTTAGTGAAATCCCGTAAGACAACGTTGTAGTGCGTCCTCGCGGTCTTCTGTAGAGCTGAAGAGATGTCTTCATACATCTCTTCTACTGCGTCATCCGAGTGTGCCAACGTCGCGGTCGATGCGTATACCTGCACGACCTTAAGGCTATACCTCTCGGTCAGCATAATTATGAGGTATGCTACCCTGGTCGACGCACAAAATATCTCTAATATATATATATAAATATAATATATATATATATATATATATATATATATATATATATATATATATATATATATATATATATATATATATATATATATATATATATATATATATATATATATACAAATATATATATAGGAGAGAGACACCAGAGAGGGCGAGGACACCATAACTCTAGAATCTGGCCACCTTGTGTACTACTGGTAGGGTGACCAGCAATTCCAAGGTGGCGTAGGGTACCTTATCCATAAAGCTCTCGCTGACATCGTTGTAGAGATATTTTGTGCGTCGACCAGGGTAGCATACCTCATAATTATGCTGACCGAGAGGTATAGCCTTAAGGTCGTGCAGGTATACGCATCGACCGCGACGTTGGCACACTCGGATGACGCAGTAGAAGAGATGTATGAAGACATCTCTTCAGCTCTACAGAAGACCGCGAGGACGCACTACAACGTTGTCTTACGGGATTTCACTAAAGTGGTTGGTTCACACGGTTATGGAAGCAGGAACCAAAGGGGCAAATGCAACATTTATTCAACACAAGCACATTTTATTCATGTTTTTATATGTTTAAATTTCTAATGTTGTTGTGTTGAATAAATGTTGTTTCTTTTTTTCTTTCTTCGGAATTCTTATAACTGCCCAGAATATGACATCTTATCCTCACCAGTTCCGTTTCGAGCTGTGCCATATGAGCGTTCGTCCGTTATATGTTGCCAAGTTCAATTGTTGGTGGTGGCCTACCGTAGCCTGAGGATTCTTCGCACCCCCACCCTGCCATTATCATGAACACCACCTTGGCCAGGAATAGCAGGGCTGCCGGGAACTTTGGGCCGTTCATTTTTTGTTTTCATCATGAAGGTATTTTCACATAGTCGCCACGCTGGGCAAGCGGGTTGCACATAGTCGCCACGCTGGGTAAGCGGGTTGCACATAGTCGCCACGCTGGGCAAGCGGGTTGCACATAGTCGCCACGCTGGGCAAGCGGGTTGCACATAGTCGCCACGCTGGGCAAGCGGGTTGGCGATCGCAGGGCGTAGTTTGTTGCACCGGTGACGCTGCTGCCCGTCACCGGCCTGTGGGATTTAGCTACGGCCGTGATGGTTATCCCGCCATATGTCGGTCGTCAGAGCCTCGTTCGTTGTTTGGCAGGACGCACCAAGGGCAGGTGAGGTTGACTTGGTGCATTAATATAGTAGGAGCTCCCTTACATCCCGGGTAATAAGTACCTACTATGATTTATTATGTAGTAGTACATAGGTATGTGGCGGATAGAATGTATTGAATGGGCATTTTCGCCACCGCAGCTCAACATCCAACCGCATATGCCTACCTACTGTGTATTTCGATGGTTTTCCGCACACCTAGATCTAGTTCTATGGGGTAGTTTTTTTTTTTTTTTTTTTTTTTTTATTACTGACTAGGCAATCGTTTGACCACGATCTCACCTTATGGAAACCTGATGGGAGCTGATGGGAGCTGAGATAAAGCACGCTTTAATATCACGGAATCAATAACTGGACTAGAGATTCGTACAACTACAGGAAAATACATCCACACTGCTACACTCCTTCCTATCATCGTGCTTCATGTGCATGTGCATCAACAACAAAGATAGAGAGACATAAATTGAAATTAAAAGTATATATTCTAAATAGGCAAAATAATATCACTTTTACAAGACGAATAGGTATATACGCAGGCTGTAGCGCGAATGAGAGTCATAAATCGCTAGCACGTGCTACACAAACGCCACTCTGATTGTGTCGAAGGCTGTGAATAATTATAATATTGTTTGTAGGTATAAGGCTAAAGAAAAGGAAACCGACAACCGAATAGAGAATTAGCAAGCTGAAGTGGCAATGAAAAACTCACAAAACTCGAAAAACCGCGACCGCGAGACCGCGTTTAGGGTTTAGGCAAACATAGTGTTACTTGTATATTACTTATTCTGTGGTAGTGTAGGGCGCCGCCCGGCCAGTTAGAGTGACGACCTGCGGGTGGCGGCTGGTAGATACTGGATAAGGAGAGCCGAAGATCAGGCTTAGTGGCGTTCACAAGGAGAAGCCTACGTCCAGCAGTGGACGAACATAGGCTGATGATGATGATGAAGACTACGTGTGCGTTGCACCAACATTTACGCGCTCCACGCCCGACGAGCTGGAACCTAATTTTCCCAATTTTAATTAGACGTATGGTTTTCCGTACATATGCACTTTTCTTTAATTTCATGATAAACATCATATAATTTTTATTAGGACCAAGAACCTTTATGAGGACGTTCTTAAACAAATAACTCATTACGTTTCTGATGCGTCATAATTGCGAATCTTTAATGAAAGTATTGCAAACAGCCGTAATCCGCTGTGATCCATCATAAACGATCCATCCTGACGCTAATCCGAGATGACCCAGTTTTCACTGATAACGTTAATTAACTTTGCTTACTTTTATATTGACTGTGTTAAAACTCGAGGGATTTCTTTATTATTAGGGACATGAGCAATACAGACACATCCATGGTGTTCTATACATGACCACAGAATAAATAATAGTACAATAGATTAGTTCGGCAACGCATTCGTAACGTCATCCCGTCAAGGCCGCGGCCCAACCGCGTCACGTCTCTCTTTCAAAGAGGCACACAAAATAAATAATAGTATGACGTTGTAGAGGCAGTATTGATACTCTCTCCACGTATTACTGTACTATTATTTATTCTGTGGTATTACGTACTAACTACTACCTACGTGTTAGGGTCTCCGCACATTTAACGCCTCCTCATCGGGTCGGCAACGCCTCGCCTCGGCGTTACATCATAGAGCGTACTATATAAGCTAAAAAATTCACCAAAATTAGATCTCTGGAGCTCATAGTTATATATATATAGATAGATAGATATGCCCCTTTTCGTTACAGTCGCTCTTTTAGTCATGGTATGTATCAGAGTAATATTAAAGAAGTTTCAAGTCAAAATAAAAAATGAAAACATTCGAAACAACCATAGGAAGACTCCTCGGAATACACCAAGTCTAGAAGTCAACCTTGCACTACTCGTATGTGCGAAGTATCTTGGAGTATGTAGCCAGGTGTGGAATCTGCAGTACCTTATATATATTCACAGCCTGAAAAGCATTCAGAGCAAGTTTATAAAACACTTAAATTATCGGTGTTGTCGTGGGCTGTTTAATGATTATGAGAATTCTTGTTATCATCATCTTACTACCTAAGACAATCGGCGCAGTTTAGCTGACATGTCACTTCTACATGGGTTGTGTAACGGCTATATAGATTGTCCGGAGCTTGCGTCAAAAATAAGTTTAGCTGACATGTCACTTCTACATGGGTTGTGCAACGACTGTATAGATTGTCCGGAGCTTGCGTCAAAAATAAGTTTAGCTGACATGTCACTTCTACATGGGTTGTGTAACGGCTATATAGATTGTCCGGAGCTTGCGTCAAAAATAAGTTTAGCTGACATGTCACTTCTACATGGGTTGTGCAACGACTATATAGATTGTACGGAGCTTCCGACAAAATATTGCGATTTTGTGTGCCAAGATGGAGAACAAGACATAACTGTTTCTGTACTTTTTCTGTACTCACTCTACTATGAATTATTCCCAAAATTCACTTGTTAGTCGGTTACATAGGAAGTACAATACTTAGAATATTCAGAGGCTACGATATTTAACAAAATCAAAAAATCGTGCGGTCACACTTGGGGGCCAAAATGTGAAAAAAACGAAACCTCGCGACTTCTTACTTTGGAGACCAAAATGCATTGAGTCATATGTATCATGTACTTATATCTCTATGGTAAATGTGAAAAAACGAAACATCGCGAGGTGTCACTTTTGGGGCCAAAGCACGCCAAAATAACATAAAAAACAAAGGTAATGAGGTCTCACTTTAGGGGCTAAATCTGGAAAATTGAATCATATCACATGGTCTCACTCTTGGCACAGAATAAATAATAGGTTACGACCAAAATGTGAAAAAAAACCGTGCTCTCACTTTGGGGCCAACAAGTTTAGTGAAGATTAACCTACATAGTTTGTAATAAACATTCCAGGAAACTTCACGTGCCTGGAGGTGATATTCAAACTGAAGCGGCGGCTGGGGTACCACCTATTCAACACCTACATACCAACCTGCTTGATCGTCATTATGTCTGTAAGTAATCTATGCTACTACATTACCTAGTCACTTCTTGATCCATTCTTGGCTGCTCCCCTCCATCACCACTCCCGGTGACCTTGTGCCTCTTCATCTCTGTCACAGCCCTGAATCCAGCTAGATAACCTACTATTTATACTGGGTATTGTCTACTTTTATTGTATTCATCATCATCTTGAGCCTGTATTTGTCCACTGCTGGACGCAGGCCTCTCCTAATGCACGCCACTGAGCTCGGTTTCAGCTCTCCTCATCCATTTTCTTCCAGGCGTTTTGCGCAGGTCGTCGTTATTTAATTACTGGGTTACCTATTAACTATTATATTATATTATTTATTATTATATTAGCTTTTTAGCGATAAGACCGCCCATTGTCCCATTTATTTTGTATAAATGTTTTAGTTATTATTGTATTTTTTGTTCTATGTGGTGTACAATAAAGAGTTATCTATCTATCTATCTATCTATCTATTATACTCCTTTGTTTTAGTTTTCAAATAGTCAATACAGATTTCACAAGCAATGATATCTATTACTTATAATAAAGCAGTACGAAAAAATCTGTACAATAAAGATAATCCATACCAATATATAAAAGTGAAACGTTGTCTGTTTGTTTATTTGTTTGTTTGGGGAGCTTTCACGCGATAACGGCTGGACGGATTTTGATGAAATTTGGAATGGAAATAGCTTATAGCCTGGAATAAAATATAGGATACTTTTTATCCCGGAAAAGGGTTAGTTACCACGGGAAAACTGGAAAATTTTGATTACTCGCTGTAAGGAATGGTTGCCATGGAAACGCATTTGTTTTTTTCCTAGAAGAACATTTTCTTATTTTTTTTAGTCCGCGCGGACGAAGTAAAAACTTGTATGTTTGACTTTAGGGTTCGACTTAAAAACTGGGTTACTTGGTATCCTAATCCGATGATTAGATGCCGAGCAATCGATAAAAATCTATTTGACGGAAGAACTAATTTTGAAGAAATGTTGTATATTGTACTTTATAGGTACTTTTGGTCCTGGAACAACTTATGGGCTACATTTAAATGAAATAAATACGCGGGCAAAGCCGCGGGCAACGAGCGTACCCAACGATCCCGACTGGGGTTTATCCTCAGAGTAAATATTACTATTACTCTGAGGGTTAATAGACTTGCCATAATGTCCACGCTTGGCAGGACATTATGGCAATACACAGTACAATCACAGTAGGTGCTAATACCTACACAGTAATATGCTGCTCCCGCTCCCTGAATTCCCCACGCTGTTCCTGGCGCCCCCGCGGGGTCAGACGTGGTGGACCTAACACACACGGCACCACAATTTCAATAGCCCTCATTTCGCCAAAATTGAAGTTCCCATTAGCTTCTGAGGAGATTTTAATATCAATAAAAATAACTTGACATTATTTTAGGGCTCTGTTGAGATGAATCTTGACATGATGTAACGGATGTAGAGGTCGTGACAATCACGCGATATCTCGTGATAGCATGCGAATAAATTAGTTTTTAATTCAATTCAAATAACTCTTCTTATGTTGTGTATCTTATTGTTTCGACAATTGAGATAACGCTCTATTATTATTACGAGTATTATACCAATGGCTTCGAAAACTGTGCAGTTTAAGTTTATTTTAGCCTATTTAATTTACATAAAAAATTGTGATTAAATATTACGTACCCAAGTTATGTACATAGTAAGTTTGTGTAACCAGTAAGTTTGTGTAACCAGTAAGTTTGTGTAACCAGTGATTTTGTGTAACCAGTAAGTTTGTGTAACCAGTATGTTTGTGTAACCAGTAAGTTTGTGTAACCAGTAAGTTTGTGTAACCAGTAAGTTTTTGTAACCAGTAAGTTTGTGTAACCAGTAAGTTTGTGTAACCAGTAAGTTTGTGTAACCAGTGACTATGACTCCGGAACTAAAAAGCATTATTAAGTATACATATACCTGTTAGTAAGTTTTTGTTTCAATTGCTGTTGCTTTCTTGTTTTTAATAATGACAAAGATCCTCATTATCAAGTTTGTGTAACCAGTAAGTTTGTGTAACCAGTAAGTTTGTGTAACCAGTAAGTTTGTGTAACCAGTGACTATGACTCCGGAACTAAAAAGCATTATTAAATATACATATACCTGTTAGTAAGTTTTTGTTTCAATTGCTGTTGCTTTCTTGTTTTTAATAATGCCAAAGATCCTCATTATCAAGTTTGTGTAACCAGTAAGTTTGTGTAACCAGTAAGTTTGTGTAACCAGTGACTATGACTCCGGAACTAAAAAGTATTATTAAGTATATATATACCTGTTAGTAAGTTTTTGTTTCAATTGCTGTTGCTTTCTTGTTTTTAATAATGCCAAAGATCCTCATTATCAAGTTAAACCTCAATATGGTAATTAATCCGTATATCAGCTAATCCTCGACCGCTATCAGAGAAAAATGTCAACTGGCCTAATAACTCGCAAACAACAATGATAGTGGCTAATCGTACGTCTAGGTAAAGGATTACTGGAAAAACACCTAACTACTATTTTATTAGGTTAACTTAACTATAAATTAAGTATGTCTAGCATTAAACAAGAAAGGCAACGATCGAAATAAAACGGAGAGGTTTACACACAAGCGAAAGAGATCTATTTATACTTACATCAAAATTTTTAAATGATGCGAGCAGAGCGATCGTGAAAATATTGAGCGTTTTCTTTTAAAAAACGAAAAATAACGTACATACAAAAACATACATGAATCTTAAAAACATTACACTCCCTTTTTTGTTTGTTTTTCACAAACCTTTAATTGTTTTTAGACATAAAAACTCTTTGCGGAGATTGAAAAAAAGATTGTAAAGTAAAAAACACTAGTGTGTAATGTAAAGTAAAAAACACTAGTGTGTAACTTAAAGTAAAAAACACTACTGTGGTAATGTAAAGTAAAAAACACTAGTGTGTAATAAGCTGTATTATGAACCGTAAGAGTTGCCATAAGAGTAACTTTACGAGCAAGTGTGTTGAAAAGTATATTACGATATGATCACTAATGTTTGACCATATCATGAAGTAGCCGTGCGTTTAGCTGTTCATATCGTAAAACTCAAATCATTATATGATGTCACCAAAAATTTCATGTTTTTTTTTCATGATAATCAAAAAAATATCCTAATGATCAATTTTACGATATCGCCACAACACAGACATTAAACCATAACTCAAGATTACTTACAATAAATATATTGAAAAGATCCCAAATTAGGTTTACGTATAAGTTTTAACGTATATTTAAAGTATATGTTTAAATATTCCTAATGTAATCCCTGAAATCCGGCCCCGGGCGGTACAAATGTAGAAACGAAATGCATCGGGGAAATGCAGAATCCGGCCCCGGGCGGTACAAATGTAGAAGCGAAATGCATCGGTGAAATGCAGAATCCGGCCCCGGGCGGTACAAATGTAGAAACGAAATGCATCCGGGAAATGCAGAATCCGGCCCCGGACGGTACAAATGTAGAAGCGAAATGCATCGGTGAAATGCTAAATCGGTGAATCATGCCGTGTTCCCTCATTTATTTTTTATTTATTCATTAACAATTGAAACCTTACAACTTCACAATGTTATACTATATGCGTAAATAAAATAACACATAACATACATAGAAAAGAAATACGAGCAATGGGGTCAGTATGTATGTCAGCATCAAACGGTTGATGACTGTTACAGCCCTCGCCGTTGGTGCATATGCGCATGCTGTGTGCGTGACGCGGAAGGCGGCGCTAACAGTGGATGCTGGTGTCGTTGACCCGCGCGGATGTAACTCTGTGGCACAAAATAACTTAATCTGCCTAGCACTGAGGGGTTGTCTATCTCGTTTCGCATCAACAGGCAGTAGTGCATTTATTCTGTGGTAGTGCGTAATTAGTAAGAGCTTACGCCTAAGCTCTAAGGAGAAGAGACCATTCCTGAAACAAAGAATGAAAGGAAAAGAAAGGGATAGTAACGGTATGTTATTTTATAGGTACCTTGCAAACTTGCGCTGTAATATTTCCACCATACTTTTTGGCTTCACACTATAGCGCCAAATTCAAGGGAACTATGAATTTATGCGTTATACAGTATAATGGCAATGCTTACATCTTCAAACCGAGCGGCAGTTCGAGCTATAAACTCCAATGTTTCGTTCGCTTTTTTGCATATACTTACTTGTAATATGTTCTGCAAAGTTAAGCCCAATATCCATGATGACACCTAGGTCACGAATCAAGACTACCCTCTCGAGGCTATTCCGCTCTAAGGTACATGGAAAGCTTACAGGCACACTGGAGATCTGGAATAAGTGACCACTTTGCACTTAGAGACATTCAAATTTAGGTTGTTTATTTTAGCCCATTCAATAACTGCATCTATATCACTTTGGAGTTCTAAACCATCTGAGGCACTGCTAATTCCATGAAAAAGCTTCATATCATCCACGAACATTAAACACTTGGCTTTACTTAGGGCATTGGGAAGGTCATTAATCATTGCCAGAAATAGAGTCGGCCTCAGTGTAGTTCCCTGACTGACACTCGATCTCGTGTAGTAGGCATTGGAGAAATATCCACCCAGTTGCACATATTGTCTTCGGTCTCATAAATAATCAGCTACAAAACTTAAAAGCCAATACAAGAAAGCTTAGATAGTAAAATGACGTTGTCTACAACATCAAATGTCTTTTTTAGATCAAAATATGCGGTGTCAACTTGCGTACCATTGACCATCTGAGCTGTCACATAATCTACGAATACGATGTGATTCGTTGTAGTAGAGTGCGCATGGCGGAAACCATGCTGCGAATCGTCAATGAGGAGACCGATTTGAGCAGTGATACAATGGTTTATAATGGTCTCAAATACTTTCCCAAAAACACAAAGAACGGCTATAGGTCTCTGAGACTTGATATCCACTGAAGAACTACCTTTCGGTACCGGAGTAACTCTAGTTACTTTCCACTTAGTTGGATACAAACTGCACTGTAAGGACAAGTTGTAAATGTGCAGAATTGGTGACTCAAGAGCATGAAGACAGTCCTTAACCAGAAATCTAGGTGTACCGTCAGGACCAGCGGCCAAAAAGCCTTAAGATTTTTGACAGCACGGCGCAAATCAGAAACAGTAACGTGATTCATTGTCACACACACATCACATTTGAGTATTCATGAGACGTAACTTACCTTACGCCCTTACGCCTTACCTAATAGCCTTGAACATATATCATCATCATCATCAGCATATTATGCTACCACTGATGAGATACATATACAGGCCTTCTCTCAGAGAGAAAGGTTCATAATTCACCATGCTGTTCCAGAGTTGGTGGATTGGCAACGACTTTGAATTTTATGTTTACTCGTTATGTTTTCCATCACCGTTTTTGAGCGATAACATCGTAATTCGCACATGACATAAATCATTTACAGAGGTTTTGAACTGAATGTTGTTCGATGATTTTAACACACCTTTTCTAAGTTGTGTAGTTTTCTATCGCTTCGTGCTTGGGGGGGCACGAGGATCTGTCGGTCCAGGTTTTTATTGAGTAGTTAAGCCATGTCAGACGCCCTCGGGTGGCCTGGAAAAGATGCGACAAGCAAGCAAACTAAAAACACATGCATGTTACCATTTATTTGTCAGTGTTGATGCAGACTCTCGCGTAGGTGCGTTGTCCCAGTTGAGAGATAATGAGACTTCTTCGAGCACAGGAGGTATGTTCAGGAGTCAGATGAAGATAAACGCAGTTCGTTGACACTTTATAGATGTTTTATTGTCTTCAACAATAAAAAATACAACACGGATTATATTAGAATTTATAGCATAGCCTGGTTACAGAGTTTGGCTATCGGAGCCCTGTTAAACTAAACTTAGTTTAGCGTTGTAGTTTTTTTATTTTTTATAAACGATATGTGCTGTTGGTCTATAGCTGACCTCTACAGCGTCACTCATCAGGCGCAAAAGCGCCCGCAGCAGTTTAGATTCATTCCTATGTGTGACTCATCGCAAGTCAACACACTTGACCGTTTTTAGATAAGCTTCTCCCAGTGAGCCTCCTCTCGCTCTTACTGTCTACGTTTTATATTTTTCTTACTGATACCTTGTTAATATTGTAACGAAACGTTACTAGTATATTTATTTTAAGAAAATAGTATAATAATATTAAATTCTATATATATATATATTAATTTAAAAGTTCATTTGAAAATGTTAAGTTCTTTGTATTTTACATAGTTTTGCCTTTAAACCCGAACGCATTGTGTGACTGTGTAATTGGCAGGCACACAGCCACTCAGCCTGCGGGACAAGACTCAAGGGAAGGGGAGTCAAACGAAGCGAGCTGGCGTCCGCGCATCGCACGACTCTCAGCGAACTTAGCTGAAGTGAGACTAGCAATTGTCGGCGTCCTAGCTGACAAGCGCGATCATTTTATAAACTTTTAATATCAGCGGTTTAGCTGGTGTACGACAAACGTCGACCTAAACTCCGTGTGTGTAGTGAGTGTTTGCCCGATATAGGGAGCACCGCTATAACTGCACCATTAAAACTGCACCATTCGAGTTGACTGTACCACTCGGAATACACTACAGTTCACGGATTTCCCTAATACACGGGAATTCCGTGTACCACCACCGCTGTGCGACTTAGCACCGAGGACAGCCATCGCCGTTGCTGAACCTGGCTGCCTGCTGCTCCGCACTGCTCCGTGAACCTGAGGCCTACCTACCATCTTCGGCCGGACTGACGTTAAAAGGGGAGTACTGCGCTACGGAAGTGGAAACATTAAAAAATCTTTAGGTCGAACCACGACCTCATAAATTTATGTGCCCTCCTTCAGAGACATTAGTCATTCGTTTTCTTTTTTTTGTTAACTTAAATTCACAATAATTTTTATTATAATTTAAACTTCATTTGTTATTTTTTTATTATTAAATCTTGTACTTTGATTATTAACACCTTAGTTTCATTTTTTTGTTTAACTACCACATTAGGTAGGTAGAAACTAAGGGTGGCTTAACGGCACAATATTACCTTTAGGCTGGCTAAGGATCGCTTTGTTTTGTAAATCCGTACCTTTTACAAAGCGCGGCTTTCCTGAGCCAACCTGTACCAATACCCACGTCCACAGAGAGTTTCAGTCTCTCTGTGGCTGCATGTGTATAGTTATTTCCTAAACAGGTACGCGGCCATCTCGTATGCTATAGATGTCACACGTGATGGCACGTAGATTCTACACTACGTTTTCCTGTTTCCTAAGCCCATACAAAATAATATTTATCTCGCTTATGCGTTAACTTGCTTACATGCTGAATAGCGCAAAGTGTTCGTAACATCTAGGTCTATTTTAATGTGTTCCTATTTTCTACCTACCTACTCGCATGTACTTGTAATTTACTGTTCCGCTTGCCAACAGTATGTTTGGCTTATACACAGTTGTATATCGTCTTTCGACTTTGTTACCGCTTGGCCAGCAACGCTCTACGAAAGGTCATCTGCTCCCCAGTGGGTGTCATTCTGGATAAAGCCCGACGCTGCACCGGCGCGTGTGACGCTGGGAGTGACCTCTCTGCTCACTCTCTCTACGCAGCACGCCAAGTCGCAGGCGCAGCTGCCGCCAGTCTCCTACCTGAAAGCCGTAGATGCCTTCATGTCCGTTTGTACTGTGTAAGTGTTGAATCTTTTTACTGACAGTCACTAAATCTGATGAAATAATATTGTCAGTCACATCGTAAGACAGTTTGAGTCCGTTCCAAACAGAAAGGCACTGTCGATTCACGAAAGCGAAGTTCGTGGTAAGGATCGAGTACTCATTAGTCACACCATCCATTCACACTAATCTGTATATGTTATGTCCTTACCTAATTATAATAAAGCACTAACTAACAAAAAGTCTGTACAATAAAGATAATTAAACAAATGGTTCTAGGGACTTACAATATGCTACCTACTGGAAAAGTTTTTTTTATTAAATGTTGTCTGATTGTCTGATTGTTTGTTCGCGCATCTAGTAAAAACTACTGGACCGAATGCGATGTAATTTTCACTGATTGATAGCAGCGTAGGGTTTGAAAATCGGATAATTATGTATCTCAATCCGAAAAGTAGAAGCCAAACAATGTATAACAAACTATCTGACGGCGAAACGAATTTTGATGAAATGTAGTATTATTGTACTTTGTAGGTCGTTTGGTGCTGGAATAAAACATAGGTTACTTTTGTTTGACCCAAATAAATGACCTCGTGGACAAAGCACAGCTAGTAATATTATGGAATGCGAAAGTTTGTGACTGAGTGTGTATGTTTGTTACTCCTTCACGCAAACGGCTGAGTTGATTTTGATACTTTTAATAATCATCGTCATCCATACTCACTGTCCACGCGGGTAAAACCGCGGGGCGCTGCTACTGTATGTATTTATGTATTTTCTTTGGTATGGGCTGGTCACAGAGAGGTATCTTATTCAACCTGAAGTGATTTTATTCCAGTTTAGCAATGCGTAGGTTAATTTCTAAACCAACGAAAGCAGGGGCGGCGGTGGGTCACTAAAGCAGGGGCGGCGGTGGGTCACTAAAGCAGGGGCGGCGGTGGGTCACTATCGTAACAAAAATATACTTATTTAAATAAAAAATGTAGCTTCAAGTTTTATATTTAAAGCAAATTTTTAATTGCGAACATTTTAACTTATTTTAGATTCGTGTTCATGGCATTAATGGAGTACTGTCTCATCAACATTGTACTCGGAGATGGTTCTGGAAAACCAAAGGTAATAAAACATCATTTTTATGTATGTGCGCTTTGCAATCCAACGACATCGGGTTCGATCTTCCTCTGCACCAATAAATTAAATATTTATTACCGTCTGCCACCACGGACTGCCCCATGCGGGTCGATGTAAGATAGTAAGGTATAAGTAGCAAGCTAAAGTGGCAATGGGCCGGTCACATAACTCGAAGAATCGAGAACCGGTGGGGTGAATAGTTCTAGAGTGGAGACCGCGTTTAGGCAAACGTAGTGAAGGGCGCCCGCCGGCGTGGTGGAGAGATGACTTGCGAAAGGCGGCTGGCAGCGACAGGATGAGGAGAGCCGAAGATCGGGCTCAGTGGCGTTCAATAGGAGAGGCCTACGTCCAGCAGTGGACGAGTACAGGCTGATGATGATGATGATGATGAAGATAGTTATAAGATAGTCAAACAGAGAACAGCCGCTCGTTGTTCGGCTTGTCTCGTTCGACGGCTGGTTGGTCTAGTGGCTAGTAATCCTATGAACGAAATCAAACAGTCGCGGGTTCGAATCCTGCAAGGTACAATCATTTGTGTGATGAGCAGAAATGTTGTATGTATGTTTATTCGTTATCTAGTGTCCATAGCACAGGGTATCCTAGTTTGGGGCTAGATAATTGGTGTGGAATTGTCCCAAATATATATATTTATATATAATACAGTACAATAACACTGTATTGACACACAGTTAAAAACTAATTACAAAAATTGAAATAACATAAACAATAGGTACAATCGGTGGTCTTATTGCACATAGCGATCTTTCCAATATATAAAAGTGAAACGTGGTCTGTTGTGGCGAACTATGGAGGCCGATGTTCTGTCATACTATTATTTCTGTGGTTCAGTAGTTGACGACTTCCGGATGATGATGATGATGATGATGATGATAACACTGGTACTATTTCCAGGAGCCTGCAGAAGCCGCGAAGGCGAAGCAGCGCGCCGTGAACATCGACCGCTTCTCCCGCGTCTTCTTCCCTCTTCTCTTCTCCGTGCTCAACGCCATCTACTGGATACATTTCGGTCAATACATTTAGAAACTACCTGCTATCTTCAAAGAAAATATTATACACTTTCGCGATGCCACATTTTTGTTAGCATATGAATATTAAAACATGACATAAGTTCACAAACTAAAACCCGACTACGGTCGGATAGAAAATAACTTTGGTACTCTTGCGATGAAGACGAATCGATTGATACCTCGCTTGATCGGACCAACAGGGGCGACGCCATGATGGAACATCCAACTATTATTTATTTTGTGCATCCACCTAAATACATACATACATAGACTGTTAACTCATTACTCTTCCCTTGCTTCGCAATAGTCGGGTAAAAAAGTGTGGTTCGGTGTAATTTCTAGAGTTTCGTAGTCAAGCTTCCGTCCGCCTGTCTGCATGTCCAGCCAGCTATTTTTTTTTAGATAGGTAGGTACTTACAATATTTAAAACTACAAGGTTGAGCACTTGTATAGATATTTCTACCCGGTACACAGAAGAACGATGGTGGCCTAACGGTTCTATAGTGCAATTAAGAATCCAACGATACCGGGTTTAAAACCTAGGATTTTTCTAAGTTATGTGCGGAGGGCACGTTAAGCTGTCGGTCCCGGCTATTATTGATTAATAGCAGTCGTTAAGCCATGTCAGAGGCCCTCGGGCGGCTTGACAAATTCTGACATCAGAGCCCAGCACTACCTCATACGACAAACAGACAAACCTACACGGGTGAGTTTTTTAAAAGGGATCGTTAGGGAAGCTATAATAACCGTTATTAGAAATCCATCTAGTGTCTACAGGTTTTCAAACGTTAACCCGCCGAATGTCTTGTTCACGCAAATCTTTTGTCTTTTCTACAACTACATTTACAACAACTAGGGATTTTTGTATCGATTTTTTTCTACATAAAATCGAATACTTATTCGCAAAAATATATATATCGCTATATTAGGTTTTGCTGGTTACAACGAACAAAAAGTTGCTACAACTACATGAATTTCAATTTTTTTATTTTGTATGTTACATTATGAAAGAAACAAATGTTGTGCCCCATCGAGTGGGCTCTTGTTGAATAGGTTTAAAAAAAAGAGGTTTCTTTGACTATATTTTTTCTAGTTGGTTCCGGTTACGAAATATTCGGCTCCAATGTTGCTCGAGTTAGGTTACCTAACTCAGTGCAACTCTAGGTACTAGCGCATATTACTGGCTTATGCCCACTTGCACGAAAACAAAACAAAGTGTCTACTAGTTAGTCCAAAATACATTGTTATCTCTTTAGCACTACTGTCTGCGTACGTCTCTCTCTCCTACTTGTCTTAAATTATTGCCCAGATTAGACACTAACTAGCCCGAGGCCGCAGAATAAATAATAGTAAAAGGACAGCTGTGCAAGTGGGCCTTACTAGTACGAGACATAGCCGACTAAGATAACGCATTATATGCCCGCGTCAACTCTTTACAAAATCCATAGGCACTTAACCTGGCCCTAACCTATCCGTAAAAACAACTTTGTTGGGTATCACGAAAAAACTACTGGACCGATTGCAATGCGGTTTAGCTAGTCGGATAGCTTAGGATCCTGGTTATGGAACTCTAGACACGGTTATATTGTTTTGTTAAAAGACAAAAATATGAAATGTCTATTCGCACACAGAATTAGTTTTAAATGTCTGTCGTATGGAAAAACAACATCTAATTACCTACTTACCCAATTCTTATTCCCTTTGTATATTGATAGGATTATTTTTAAGATAAATCCCCAAATCTGTAAATAAATTATTTCTTAAATAAAATATTATTTTGGGAAAGAAAGGGTAAAATGTGTGTTAAATTCACTGTTGGATCGAACTCAAGGTTATTAAAGTGGCATTAAAGAAATAGATAATATAAATTAAAAAATAAATAAACTGGTTCAAGTGCAAAGAAAAGTAGATAGAAAGGGAGATTTTTGTTGAATAAATTAAATAATGATGATCTGTATTGTTTTTTTTTAATTACTCTTTATATACCTTTCATATCTATTAATTACTTACATCATTGTAATAAAATATAAGTTCAAACACTAAGCCCCTACTACGGTCTTAGTAGCCAATAAGAATTTTCACAAACAAGAATTTTCAAACGTTTTAGAAATTTAAAACTTTAGTGTGATATAAATTATCCGGTATTAAACCAAGTACCTACTTATGTGAGCACTCCCAAGGCTCTAAAGTTTTAAATTTCTAAAACGTTTGAAAGTTCTCGTTGGGGACTTTTTAGTCCACTAAGACCGTAGTCGGGTTTTAGTATTAGAACTTATAATTTATTTCATAGATTTTAGTTTGCACAAATAAATACGTATTTATTATATACTAGCTGTACACGCGGCTTCGCAAGCGTGGTCATTTCTCTAGGTTAAGGGGCAGGAACGGGCAAATGACACAAAGTAATCCCGATCCTGTTCAAAAACGACTCACTGTATCCTACTGAAATTAAAATATATGATACTCGAGGATATAAGTAACAATGTCATTGTCCCCAAAACATGAATGCACTTATTTGGCTCGATGAAAAATAATGCCAAACACACATCTGAAAATAAACAGATCCGTAAATATATCCTACATTTAATGGTATTTCGATATGATATTGTACCTAAATATTACTTGTATATTAAGAAATCTTATTTTACTATTTTTTTGGAAAGACTAACTATTTATGTGTAATTGTCATTTTTCTACAATGTAGCTTACGCTCTTTAATTGGGAGCGATATCAATTTCGTGCCGCACTACTCTTTCACGGCAATCTACGTATTTTGCTTCGCGGTCTCTGCCAATTCTGCCATTCCGCGGCGAGCCGCCTTGCTAGGTGGACCTGCGCTACTATTGTCCGTTTTGACTTGGAGCTTGTAAATGAATGAAAAAATGGGTAAACCAAAAGAAAACCACCCCAGATATATAGAAAAGCTTTACAAAGATCTAAATATTGGGCTAAAATCGGTAACACAGCCACACATACTCAACTACTCTAGAATAAAATACTATTATATTATCGATTCTTTCAGATCTAATAATTTCAATATATTTTATAATGCATTACCAAGTACTAAGCCTAATCAAGGAATTGATGATAAAAATGTTCAAATCGCTGAAACGTAAATAGATTTGTCTGTAGGTAGAAATAAACATTTAAAAAAAATGTGTTCGCAATATTCGCATCAGATACTTACTAACTGCATATACAATTTAAGGTATCTAGGTACGTGCTAAATAAAATTTACGTATGCATGAGTGTGTGTTTGGGTTACTTCTTTATTCTGTGGTTTGGGTATGTGTCTGTTGTGTGTTTTAATTTAAATGTTCAAATACACTAAGTCTATCATTTTTTTTAGATCTGACCTTATATTGCTTGACAATATCGTGCCATGTACAAGTATTGTAGAAGAAGACTGTGACACTTTGCCGTGTCACACTCCAACTTTCGCAAGGTTAATTAGTACAATTATCAATCAAACGCCTAAAAACCGTTACCTTTTTTATTAGCCGTTTTATTGAGATTTGTAATGTAAATTTAACTCACGTTAGTTTTTAAAATCAAATAGGTTAGTTAGTGTTTGGTGTTATCGTTATAGATTGGGTGTGAATTGAATGTGTATCTAGATGTTTTGTCAAGTTTTGTCTGTCTGTCTGTCTGTATCTTGGCCGCGCATCACGCGGATACGAGTACTACTGAATGAATTCACATGAAACTTGGTATGATTTGAGTTCATACTACGAGGTAGGACATGGGTACTTTTCATCCCGAAATATTAAAGGGTTCCCGCAGGATTGGTGATGAAAGTTATTTAAAAAACACGTACCACGCTGAAACTACTGCACGGATTTTTAAGTAAATTGGCACAGTCATATTTTATATCATGGATTAAAATTGAGGATACTCTTTATCCCGAAAAATTAAATGTTTCCTGCAGGATAGGGGTCCAAAATTGTGTTATTGTCTGTCTATCTGTCTTACTGTATGTCTGTATCTTGACCGCGCACCACGCAAACACTATTGAATGAATTCAAATGAAACTTGGTATGATTTGAGTTCATAATACGAGGTAGAACATTGGATATTTTCACCCCGAAAAATTAAAGGGTTCCCACAGGATAGGGCTTGAAAGTTATTTAAAAGAACACGTATCACGTTAAAAATACTAAAAGGATTATGATGCGACTTGGCACAGTCATAGATTATATGATTATATTATATTCTGAGAGGGCATTAATGAATTCCCGTGGCTCGTCGGCTATTTCCGTCTCGCTCCATATTCAAGTTATAAGCCATCACATTTTATTTTTAATGTGCAAAATGGTAAACACTCCAGTAGGGATTTGAACTCCGGTACTAAAGATCTGAAGTCAAAGTATGTAAGCTATCTAGACATATATTATTTGGCCGAAAAGTTATTATCATGAAATAAATGAAGGCTTCACCAATGAGAGCGCGCGGTTCAAATTGGGTCACGTATAGCGCGGGCGCGGTATATCCGACCACTCTTGATAACCCGCCAGGGGATATTACAACACTTAGAAACAGACACCGACCTCGCCGGCGAGGTCGAAGGTGCCGTAACACATAGTCCGCTATTATTCGCTTTCGAGTTTCTTGCCGATTCTTCTCGAAGGTGTTTTACGAATCGGCGGTCAGTTATAAAATTCAATAAAAGGGCTCCTAGTCATTTCTCAGGGCCTCCTCGATCACTACCTAACAGTAGCGATCCAGGGGTGTTTAGTTCGACAACCGTCCAAGCCGAGGTCCGTACCTCCTGGGTACCCTTGTGGGGGTCGCCAAACTTTAACTTTGGCGTGCGCCTTCTGCGTCACGCATTGCGGCGGAGCGCTTTAGCGCCCACCCCACGCCCGGTTCAACCTGTAGAGGCTGGTAAAGGCCAACAGCATTAATCAATACAATAAAAACAGATGGACCGATTTTGACGCGGTTTTTTATGTTTGAAAGCTGACGTAAATAATATAGTTCTTAGCTATAATTGGAGACAGGGGGAGGTAGGGGGGAGGGTAAAGATCGTAGCTCTCAAACGAATGGACCGATTTTGATGCGGTTTTTTTATGTTTGAATGCTGATGTGATCGAGACAGTTCTTAGTAGTAGTAGTTTTTACGTGATGCGCGAACAAACAAACATACAAACACGTCCATTTTTTTATCTTCTTTGTACACACTTTTTCGTACTTATTGCTTTATTATATGTATAGATCTTTTTTTCGGGATAAAAAGTATGCTCAATCCATCATAATAAACTATGACTGACTGTGTTAAGTTGCATCAAAATCCGTCCTGTAGTTTCAGTGTGATAAGTGTTATTTTAAGTAAATAGAAGAATATTGGTTGAAAGTTATTTAAAAGAACAAATAACTTTCAACCAATATGCTGCGGGAACACTTTAATTTTTCGGGATAAAAAGTACAGGGGATGTTATATCCCCGAAACTAATCACTTATGCCCTGGAAGATATCTTAGACGCTGGATTGGTGGAACATCATAAGAGACGGAATGGGCATTAATATCGATGGCGAGAACAACTCACACTTACGATTTGCCGATGATATCGTCCTAATGGCGGAGTCGCTGCAAGACTTGCAAAGTATGCTGACCAACCTAGATGATGCTTCTAGACGGATCGGTCTCGGAATGAACATAGATAAGGATCATGTTTAACGATCTTATTGTCCCGAAACCGATTGCAGTCAATGGAATATCTCTTGAAGTTGTCCAAAAATATGTTTACCTTGGGCAAATATTGCAATTAGGTAAGAACAACTTTGAGTAGGAAGCCAACAGAAGAATTCAGCTGGGTTGGGCAGCATTTGGCAAGCTTCGTCAGGTCTTCTCGTCGTCCATACCACAGTGCCTGAAGACAAAAGTCTTCAACCTACAGTGCCTAAACGTGGACACTCACGGTCAAACTAGTCCACAAATTTAAGGTCGCTCAGCGATCTATAGAGAGAAAGCTATGCTTGGAGTTTCTCTGAAGAACAAGATTCGTAATGAAGATATCCGACGGAAAACCAAAGTAACCGACATAGCTCAAAGGATAAGCAAGCTGAAGTGGCAGTAGGCTGGTCACATTTCCCGAAGAACCGATAACCGTTGGGTAGACGATAGACGTAGTAGTGTAGGACGCCCTGTGGCCAGGTGGAGTGACGACCTGCGAAAAGAGGCTGGCAGAAAAAGGATGAGGAGAGCTGAAGACAGCCCTCAGTTGCGTGCATTAGGAGAGACCTAAGTGCAGCAGTGGACAGATATAGGATAATGATGATGATAAAACTGGTGTGACTATAGCACAAACTAAAGTAGGTAAAACACCAAAAAAATAGTTTATTGAGAGTCGAACTTGCGCAAATTATTCCGTAAAATGATCCCCGCCGGACACGAGGCCAGTTTGCGACTCAGTTCAGGGAGTCAGTTCAGTCACGGGCCACGTGTACGAATACAATTGAAGATACATACTTATTTACTGAACTGTCTTCGACTGAACTGACTCACTGAACTGACTCGCAAACTGGCCGCGTGTCCGGCGGGCATGAAAGATAACACAATGACCCTTGTACTATTATTTATTCTGTGCCTTGGGTTGGATGTATGGCGTTTGCATTCACGAAGTTGATCCCCGTCGTAAGTAGATACATTTGGATGTTAATTTGAAGAATAGACAAAGGTTTATTTTAACCATATTGTCCAATTCACGTGTGTAAAAGCACACAGGCTGGGAATGCATGGCGTGTTAGCCTGTTAGCAGCGCGTGAGGAAAACGTCGCGTCGTCAGCATAGACAATTAGCTATGTTTTTCATTAGCCTTCTGGCAAATCTGAGTTAGTTCAATACAATGTACTGTAATGAAATTCGTCCATCAGGTATAAAATGCTTGTATTTTCCACTGGTCGCTTATATTCTACCTTACATTTGTAGTAAATAACTTTTTCAGACATAATACACATGTATTTTCAATGGTCACTTATATTCTACTTTACAGTTGACTTCTCCGTTCCGATGCTCAACAAGAATTGAATAAACTACCTCCTCACAATCTTTGCCCCTGCCAGAAAAAATGGCGCCATCGTTGTGAGACTATGTTTCCGGTAGAATCATGGTAAGGCAAACGATTGGCGCCACCTTCATCTGATGTTTCGGTAGCTATACTTTTTAAATATTCCTGAAGTATTAGTCAAATTGAATTCGAAAACTACTGCAAAAATCCTTCAGTTTAAACATAAAATTGGAAATCATGACATACGGCCATCCAATGTTAATTGGATGGCAATGTTAATGTTGTTGTTTTTATCCAATGTTAATTGTGATATGATGTGTTGCCTCCCGGCAACACATCATATCACAATTAATTAAAACATATAGATATAATGTAAGTGATTAACCTAAATCATGACATCATAATAATGCTCAATAGGTTAAATATTACTCCCGAAATATACATAGGTAACTTTTACCAACTTGAATACATTACACAAAAATTTAAATAAATCAGTATATTTTTAAAAATCTTAACCAAAATGTGCTGAACTCTAATGTCATTCATAATCATTTATCGTAAAGACTGACAAAATTAATAGTACTAGTAGGAATACGCAAAATTTTAAAAGTATCGATACCTACTCGATTCCAAGTATCGAATCAAAAGTATTGATACCAATAAATGTATCGAATCAAAAGTATCGATACTACTCGGTATCGAGTAATTTTTTTTTAAGAGATAAAAGTGACAAAAAAAAAATAAAAAAAAAAAAAAACCAGACCAGAGCCAGAACTTACTCTGCATATAAAACCAATCAAATAACAACAAGTCCATAGTCAACAACGGTCAATATTTCCATGCCACCTTCATCTGACGTTCCGGTAACCATACTTTTTAAATATTCCTGAAGTATCAAAGAGTGAAGTATTAGTCAAATTGAATTAGAAAACTACTGCAAAAACCCTTCAATTTAAACATAAAATTGGAAATCATGACAGTACCTATACTTCCTAAGTAAAAAAAATAACCACGCGAGCGAAGCCGTGGGCAAAAGCTAGTAGAAAATAAATTTAATGAGTGTTATTTACTGGTTTTTTTAGAAATGGTGGTTTCCGAGTCATGTATGTAATATGTATGTTTATCCGTTATATATCCTAGTTTGGGGCTAGGTAATTCGTGTGAAATTGTCCTGTTTTTAATTTATTTACTTTACTTTAATAGTGCATTTACAACATTTGACTTGAATGATCTAAATATATTTTTTTTTAAGAAGTTTGAATGACAATTGCTACTGTTTCATCATCATCATAACAACCCTTAGAAGTCCACTGCTGAACATAGGCCTTCCCCAAAGAGCGCCATGACGAGCTATCTTGTGCCACCTCCATCCACCGACTTCCTGCGATGGCTACAATGTCGTCGGTCCATCGTGTGGGGGGTCTCCCCACACTTCGCTTGCTTGTTCGTGGCTGCCATTCGAGAACCTTTATTACCCAGCGGTTGTCGATTCTGCGAACTATATAGCCTGCCCATTGCCACTTCAACTTGCACACTCTGAGAGCTATGTCAGCAACCTTGGTTCTTCTACGGATTTCCTCATTTCTGATTCTATCACGTAGTGAAACACCGAGCATAGCTCTCCATTGCACGCAGCAACTCTGAGCTTGTGTATGAGACAAATAGTTAGCGACCACGTCTCAGTGCCATCTTTATAATATTAGTGTGATGAAACTAAAATACAGTGCAGTAATGGATTTCCATACTTACTTACCTCACTGTAAAACTGTGCAGGAATGGATTTCAATACTTACTCACCGCACTGTTTTTATGATAATCAGTAATGAGATACTTTCTGCTTACGTTTTAGGTGAACAATGATGATATTACAGTGTAGTGAGAAGAAATCATAGATTACTGCATCGAGCGGAAAGTAACTCATTGCTGCATCAGTGGTTAGATTGGAGCTTTAGCGAAGGCTCTAAAAACACGAGTGCAGCAAGGAGTCACTTGAGCAAGTGTCAGTAATCTGCTTTTCTTTCCAGTACCTTGTACTATTATTTATTCTGTGCCACTACGAAGTAATATGACAGTTGTTCACCTAAATGTAAGCAGTACAATTTTCAATCACATATACTTTTAAATTCGTGCCAATCACATCGTGCTCATTTAAAAAAAAAGTACATTCCATTTTTAAATATCTATTGGACGGAATGCATTCATTAAATACTAGCTGATGATGATGATGGTGATGATGATGATAATGAAAAGTATCCTATGTTATTCCAGGGTATAAGCTATCTCCATTCCAAATTTCAACAAAAATGGTTCAGCCGTTTGAGAGTGAAGTAAAATGATGATGATGATGATGATGATGATGAAAAGTATCCTATGTGTTATTCCAGGATATAATCTATCTCCATTCCAAATTTCATCAAAATCAGTTGAAACGTTTGAGAGTGAAATAAAGTGATGATGATGATGATCATGAAAAGTATCCTATGTGTTATTCCAAGGTATAAGCTATCTCCATTCCAAATTTCATCGAAATCCGTTCAGCCGTATCAGAGTGAAGTAAAATGATGATGATGATGATGATGATGATGAAAAGTATCCTTTATGTTATTCCAGGGTATAAGCTATCTACATTTCAAAATTCATCAAAATCTTTTCAGCCGTTTGAGCGTGAAGGAGTAACACACATAACACATGCACCCATACAAACTTTCGCCTTTATATGATTAGTGTGTGTTGAAACTAATAGTACATTACTGCCGCGGTATGTAATGACTGCGTTGCTGGCAGCGATGATGATGGCCGAGAGCGTAGCTAAGCTAAGTTCGAGGCCATCATAGCGCGGCCAGCAGGGCAGTCATTGCGGACCAAGGCTTGTATAGTGCTTTACTCAAACAATGCGAGGTATTTAAATAAAACTAGGAAACTGATGAAAAAATTATATAACCCACTAAAACAACAACAACAACAAAAACCAAAACAAAACCAACAACAACGTTAAAAACAACAAGAACAACAAAACAACAAGAACAATTAAAAAGAACAACAACAACAAGAACAACAAAAAAGAACAACATTAACAAAAACAATAAGAACTACAAAAACAACAATAACATTAAAAACAACAAAAACTACAAGAACGACAAAAACAACAAAAACATTTAAAACTACAAGAAAAATAAACAAAAACAACAAGAACAACAACAAAAACAACAAGAACAAGAACAGAAACCACACAACAATAACAAAAAAACACAATAATAAACAACAACAACAAAAACAACAACAACAAAAAACATAGTTATGCATTCCGGTATTAGGCATGAGACGGTACCAATACACACGTAGCCTGGCGTAGGCGTCAAAACCGCTGAGTTGTGTCTGGACGGCCGGCGCCTGGCCGGGATGTACAACTAGATAAGGCATGCATTTTGTACTCGTATTAGAATTAAGTTTTATTGGTCAGTCTGAACGACACTCTCGAATGAATCGTACATTCAATAAATTTACACTTTATAATTTTTGTGCTTTTTAAAAACAGTTTCCCTCAACCCTAAAATTTGACTGGCGCAGCCGGTAGGATTTCGCGCGCGAGGCTGTATCCACCGCAAAACTCCAAAAATCAGTTTTTGTGATTGTGACACAGTTTATTGCAGTGCCGCTTTGCACTTGCGCGGAATCCACGAACCAAAAATATTGTCAAGTGATTTGGATTGCAGCGAAGAAACTACTTGGCTATAACGGAAGGATGAGTTCGAGTACACTGTGAGTAAACCCTTTCACATCCGTCTCGTTCCTGTCTATTTCTGTTTGCCAAATTATTAATCGTTATTTGATTTTCTTTATTGCGCACTCATATTGGCGCTATATTTTATGTATGTTAGTTAAGTATTATTGAGCCTTTATATCGGCGCTAAATTTACGAATTGTGTTGCTAGTAAAGTAGAGTTTTTAATAATGGAACAAATACGTGTAGTACCAAAAGAGCTTCTTTGCCTCATCCCTAAGTTTGAAGGGGAAGAAAACTTGTTAAATTTGTTTATTAAGAAAGCTCAGTATATATATGGAGGATTTTCTGGTAATACTCCAGTCCAATCATTGTATGTATTTCATGCGATTAGCAGTAGGTTGGCTGGTAGAGCTGCAGCCTTATTAAGTGAACGCGAAGACATTGCTACTTGGGATAGCTTAAAAGGGTTGTTAATTCAACATTTCGGCGACCCTCGTTCCGAGGACTGTATTGCAATCGAACTTGAACAGTTAAAATTAAAACAGGGCGAGTCTTACATCGATTTTTGCCATAGAATACAACATATGCGCAGTACCTTATTTGCCAAAGTGAATTTATTAAGTGATGAGGGTGTAAAAGCAGCAAAAATGATCATATATAATAACATGGCATTAAACGTGTTTTTATTTAATTTGCCAGAGGATTTAATCCGCATAGTTCGCCTCAAACAGTGTGTAAATTTGGAAACGGCTTTGAGCGTGGTAGTTGAGGAAGTTAACTTTACGAATCAGTACAACGCTAAAAACAAAACAAAACAAGCCCTCACGTCCCAAAATTTCAAACCACCACAAGCCATTCAGCCTGTTATGTTGCCTAACTCTACGCAAAATTTCAGGTTTGGAAATCCCCAGTTTAATCAACAAAATAAATTCCAAATACCCAATCAGAATTTCAGATTTGGAATCCCACATCAACCACAAAATCCTCCTAGATTTGGGTCTCCAAACCAGCAGAACCCCAGTGGCTGGAAATTCAATCAAAATTTGGGACCTCCAAATTACAGATTTGGTATTCCAAACCAACAGCAAAACTTTAGATTCGGAATCCCCCAACAAGGTCAAGGCTTCAGGCCACCACTTAACAATTTTGCGAGGCCACCACCAGGATACCAACCCCAAAACAATTTTAAATTTGGGATTCCTCATCAAAACTTACAAGGTCAAAAACCGACCATGAATTCCGATGTATCCATGCGCACTGCTCGCCCATTCAGACAAAATATGTTAGACGCCTCCCATGAAGCTGATAATAGTAACGTATTTTACAACAATGAAGTCGATGCATCCCACGAGTTGTATGAATACCAAAATGAAACTTTCAATGAAAATTACATGGCCAATTTAGATGCACCTCAAATTGCGTTTGAGCCTTATGCGGAGGCACCCGAAGTCTATCATCAGGAAGTAGATTCATACAATGCCGAAAATTTTCAGCTGGAAGCCTCCAGTTTTCACCCGAAATAATACAAATTAATTGTGATTCTATTTTAAAGCTTCCACACATTGAAATTCCGGAAATACATGCTCGCTTTATGATAGATACCGGAAGTACAAGGTCGTTCATAAGCCCAGCCAAAGCCGAGGAGTTTTTCACGGCCTTCAAGTTATACGAACCTTTTGAAGTCATAAGCACGCACGCTCGTAGCCAGCACAATGAAGCTATATACATACCACTCTTAAAAACTTTTAAGAGTACAGAGAAACATAAGTTCTATGTATATGACGTAGACGACAGGTACGATGGTTTAATAGGATCTGACCTTTTAAAACAACTTGACGCTTCAATTGACATGAAACACCAAATTTTACGCACACGTGACACGAACATTCCTATTATATACAATCCTCCATATGAAATTACATTGGAACCAAGGTCAGAAATGCGGGTAAAAGTGCCTACTAATTTGCAGAACGGAGATGCGATCATTGATTATGTTGATTTTGGACAGGGAATCAGAATGCCGAGCGCTATTGTAAAATGTAAAGATTCATTTGCACATACGGTGATACAAAATTTATCTGAAGACAGAATAACTATGACGTTTGGAAAGCCCCTTAGGGTGGATAAGTATGAAAATGAAGAATGTAAGGTGAATTTGACTTCGGACATGAACGAATATGAGGTAGATGAGCTGCTTAAACAAAACCTACAAAAATTAAGGCTAGAACATACAAACAAAGAAGAACGAGAATGTATAAAAAAACTGTGTTACGAATATCGCGACATATTTTACTGCGACGAGATGCCACTTACATTTACAAATCATGTGAAGCATCAAATTAGGACCAAAAATGAGGATCCCATTTTTATCAGGCCGTATAGACATCCACCCGCACATAACGATGAAATAAAGAACCAAGTAGACAAACTTCTTGAAAGTGACGTGATAAGAGAATCACACTCTCCATGGAGTGCGCCGGTTCATTTAGTCCCCAAAAAGTTTGACGCTTCTGGCGAAAGGAAATTTCGGATGGTTATAGATTACAGAAGATTAAACGAGATTACAACTGATGACAAATACCCCTTGCCAAACATCTCGGATCTATTTGATAAATTAGGAAAGTCAGTTTACTTTAGTACAATAGATTTGGCAAGTGGCTACCACCAAATCGAAGTAGAGGAGGAGGATAGGCACAAAACGGCATTTTCGACACAATCAGGACATTTCGAATTTACTCGAATGCCCTTCGGGCTTAAGACCGCCCCAGCTACTTTTCAACGCGCAATGGACAACGTGCTGAAGGGCTTGCAAGGCCTGCATTGTCTCGTTTATCTTGACGACATTATTGTGTATTCCAGTAGTTTGCAAGAACACATAGAGAAACTGCGCATGGTTTTTGACCGTTTGAGAGAAACAAATTTGAAGGCGACTTTGGATAAGTGTGAATTTTTCAGAAAAGAGGTGCTATATCTTGGACACATGATAACTAGAGAAGGGCTCAGGCCAAACGATGACAAAATTCAGGCAGTTTTAAATTTTCCGATTCCGAAAACCTCAACAGAAATTAAAAGTTTCTTGGGCCTGGTAGGTTATTACCGAAAATTTATTAAGGATTTTGCAAAGGTAACTCAACCCCTTACAAATTGCTTGAAGAAAAGAAACAAAATCGAAATCACTGAGCAATATGTAGCAGCCTTCGAACGATGTAAAGAACTTTTAGTGAACGCCCCCGTTTTACAGTTCCCGGACTTTACACAACCATTCATACTAACAACCGACGCGTCAAATTATGCTCTTGGAGCAGTACTATCTCAAGGCCCAATTGGCACAGATAAACCTATAGCTTACGCTAGTAGGACATTAAACGATGCAGAGACTCGGTATAGTACCATTGAAAAATAACTTTTGGCAATTGTCTGGGCCGCAAAAATTTGTAGGCCTTACCTGTATGGCAGGAAATTCACTATATACACTGACCACAGGCCGTTGGCGTGGCTAAATTCCATAAAAGAACCAAATAGCAAGCTTACCAGATGGAAGCTGCGTCTTGCAGAATTCGATTACGATATAGTCTACAAAAACGGGAAACAAAATTACGTCGCGGATGTCCTATCTCGTATGAAGGTAAATGCGCTAGGTAAAGATGGACAAAGCTCAATGGAGGTTAATGTAGACACTGAAGAAAGATTACAAGAACATCTTGATGAAGTGATGAGAGATTTAGTAAGGTTGGGAAGAGAAAATGGACCGGAAACAAGTAATGTAGTTGCTCCCCCTACTGAAATACCACCAAAATCAGAACCTATAGATATTACATCAGATTCGGAAAAAACTCTATCGATTCCATCCCCGACAAGTAGCACTATCTCAGCAGTCTCTGAAAAATCTGGAAGTAATCGTACATTTACTGAACATTCTGCATTCGAAGTAGACACAGATGGCATCCCCATTTTAAACGAAGCTATAGATACAAAACCAAATCAAATCCTTGTCCATTTTTGGTATAGGGAAGAAATGACTGTAAAAGATATATCGCGACCAAAACAAAAGATTCTGGAAGTGCACTTACCCCTAAATAAACCTGAATTAGTTAAAAGAATCCTGAAAGAATACATTAAGCCCAAAATAAAACACTTTATATATTTTGAACATGAAACACACCGAAAACAATTTGCAGAAGCGACAATTGCGTTATTTAAGAAGGGTACAGTTAAGTTATTGGAATGTAAGCAAAGGGTAGTTTACGTGAATGAGGAAAGTGAGCAGCGTGAGATAGTATTGAAATATCATGTAGGTAAAACGTGCCACCGAGGAATAAAAGAAACAATAATGCACCTGAAACGCACTTATTTTTGGAACAATATGGATATTACCGTAGCGGCTATAATAAACTCTTGTGAAATTTGTAAAACTATGAAATATGACCGAAAACCTTTAAAACCAGAGCTACAATTGACCCAAACACAGAATAGACCATTTCAAGAAATTTTCATAGACGTTTTTACAATAGAAGGAAAACCTTATTTAACAATTATCGATGCCTTTAGCAAGCTTGGCCAAGCAATAGAGATTAATAACAAATCGACACCGGAAATAATTAGAGCCCTCATTAAGTATTTTTCAATGTATGGTGTGCCACGTAAAATAAGTTCAGATTCCGGAACCGAATTTAATAATACACTTATCAAAGAAACCCTTAGTTTTTACAAAATTGACTTGCACATTGGAACCCCCCATAATCCCAATTCCATGGGGCTGATTGAAAGACTTCATTCAACCCTATTGGAAGTGTACCGCTTGGCAAAATATGAGCATAAAATCACAGATGCCGCGTCAGTTATGACGTATGCAGTCATGTCTTATAATCAGACAATACATTCCACAACGGGTCTGACACCCTTTGAAGTCGTTTTTGGCCATACCGACGCAACAAGTACCTTTGATGTTGAATTTAATAAAAGCTACACACAAAAGTTATTACAAGATCATAAAAAACGTACGAAATACCTTTATGAGTATTTAACAGATAAGGCAATCAACCGAAAAGAAAAGATCAAGGAAAAGCGCGGAGGAGAAAAAAAATTTGATGTTAAAATTGGGGATACAGTATTTATAAAAGGTGCCAACGTTAGGAGAAGCAAAGATAAAGCTCGTTATGAAAAAGCGAAAGTTACTGGAGAGGTAGATAGGAATATAGTCCCAGTAAAATTTCACGGACATGATACTAGAGCCCCTATTAAGGACATAAAACGACCTTCGCAGATTCATCCTGCTCCTGATGCACGTGACCAGCATCCAGGCCCTTCTACTTCAGCCGATCGATCGCAACCCTGGAATTCTCCCAATTAAGGAAGGGAAAGCTTTTGTTAGTAATGATAAGTGGACTATTGTTAAGATATTAGATTTAAGTTCCATACGTGAGGATTTAGAATTTAATATAAATCGATATGCAAATTTAAATATGCATATTAATAATTACTATAGCAAGAAAACATTTAACTCCGCCATAAATGATATAAAAACACAAACTGACTATATTAAAAACGTAACCGTCGAAAGATTAAGTCAGCTGTTACCTTCAAAACGATCCAAACGCGGAATCCTAAACCCTCTCGGCTCTCTTATAAAAATAGTAACTGGAAATTTGGATAATGACGATGCAATAAGGTACGATAGACTAATAAAGGAAGTTAAGACAAGCCAAAACGCGGTAGATAGAAAGATGACAGTAGTCGCTGAAATGATGGATTCATTCATAAATATTTCAAGTTCAATAAAACATAATTTCATCCAATTAGACAAGGCAATTTGGGATGTTAGAAAACAACTTAATGATACAAAAAATTCTCTGAATGAACTTAAAATTATAAACGTGTACCATTTGTTTTTACATAATTTTGAAACTCTTTATGTCAGACTGGACGAAATTGAAACAGCAGTTGCATTTAGTAAGTTAGGGACTCTACATCAATCTATAATAAATGCTGATGAATTGTTATCATTACTAAAAGCAATAGAAACTAAGAATACACTTGTATTTCCTGTAACATTTGGTAACTTTTTTAAACTGGAACATTGTATAAAATTAAAGGTTTATGCAAAAGAAAATCAAATAACGTTTATTATGGACATACCATTAGTTGAATCTGATAAATATACTTATTATAAAATCCTTCCGCTACCTATCACTAATTCCGTAAACCAGACTTCCTTAGTATTACCTAAATATCCTTACCTTTTAATGAAAGGGTTGAAAACGGTGTCGCTGCTCCACCCCTGCAGAAAGATGGATGAGTCATTATTCTTATGTGATGAAGAATATTCACTCTTGATGATGAGAGATTCCTGTATTATTGAACTGATGAGCTTCGCAACCAATACCACTGAATGCCGACCAATGCTGGTAGAGTTTGATGATGTAAAAATAGAGAAGATACAAGCAGACAGATGGATGCTCTACACTAAAGCAACCTTATTAATTACTAAAACTTGTGGAAACGAGATGACCCATCACCACATACGTGGAACCTATATAATCACCGCTGATGACGACTGCGAGGCTGTTATTAACGAAATAATATTGAAAAGGCATCACGGGAACCTGGAAAGGTTCTCTTCACCTGCATTACCAATTATAAACCTTCCTGAGATATTTCCGCTGACATCAACACCTCTGGAATCGAAACCTGTAAATCTGGATGGAGTGGACCTAACAAGCCTGCAGCACCTGTCTCAAGTTTTAAAAAGTGAAAGTGTTAAAGTTGAAAGGAGTGAAAATGAAAGTGTTATTAACGTGAAGGACATAAGCATCGGTACCTTAGTATTATATGTACTTTTAGTAATAGTTCTCCTTTTATATTTTAAGCCAATTTTGTATCGCATTTTTCGAAATTCTCAGAATGAAGTAAATTCACCCGAGAATTTCGAACTTACGGTGGGAGGAGTTATGCATTCCGGTATTAGGCATGAGACGGTACCAATACACACGTAGCCTGGCGTAGGCGTCAAAACCGCTGAGTTGCGTCTGGACGGCCGGCGCCTGGCCGGGATGTACAACTAGATAAGGCATGCATTTTGTACTCGTATTAGAATTAAGTTTTATTGGTCAGTCTGAACGACACTCTCGAATGAATCGTACATTCAATAAATTTACACTTTATAATTTTTGTGCTTTTTAAAAACAGTTTCCCTCAACCCTAAAATTTGACTACATACTACAACATAACAATAACAACAAAAACAACAACAAAATAACATAAACAACAAAAAACTATGAAAACTTAAACAACAAAAATACAACTACAAAAACTACAACAACAACAATAATAGCTAAGAACCATCTCGATCACATCAGCTTTCAAACAGAAAAAAACCATCAATATCGGTCCATACGTTTGGGAACTACGACGCCTCTCTTTTCGCGTTCGGTGGTTAACAAAACCACAGAATAAATAATAGTAGTCAAAAACACGACAATAATGGATTTTCAAAGGAAATTGCTGGCTGCAAAACACGACAGTAATGAAATTCCATACAACTTTGCTGGCGCCTATTCAAGCAGCGCGGCAAGGTCGACTTTGCCCAAAGAAGGTTGTCGAAATATTGACCACATTACAAGCTTGTTTGAGTAAAAAAACAGTGCATTAATGGATTTCTATACTTACTGCACTGTAAACCGTTGCAGTAATGGATTTCAATACTTACTTACCGCACTGGTTTTATGAAGAGCAGTAATGAGGTACTTTCTGCTTACGTTTAGGTGAACAATGGTGATATTACTGAGTAGTGGGAAGAAAAATAAATTACATTACCTATCTTGTTCAAATTGCATGAAGTAGGTAGGTAGGTAGGTAGGTACGAGTATGCATTTTTATACCTAACACTTTTTTATAACTGGTCAGTTTTTGTACTTAAATCACGAGTTACTAGTAGGTGCCTACTTATTGTGGATTGCGGTTACATCATACATTTTTTTTATATTAGCTAGGCCTTTTGTTTTGTAATCTGAGTACATACCTAAATGGGTATATATTTTCTCACAGTTTTATTAGATTATTAGGTTTTTTATTAGAAGATGTTATTTACTAACTAAATATTTCCAATCAAGTACAAAGAAGCAAAATAAAATGATCCGTCGACACGAGGACGACGAGAAGGCGCGGCGCGCGCCGTTTGAAGCGCGTCACAGACGACTAAGATACGATAATAACAAACTTAGGATAAAATCTAAGTTTGTTTGCAACAAATGATTAAATACTAGCTTTCGCCCGTGATTTCGTCCACGCGGACTACAGTTTATCGTGAAAAAAATAATCCATTAAGATATTAAAAACCAATGCAAAAGTATAGCGCCAACGCTCTTGATGCTTTTTGACAGACTTGTTATTATTTCGTTTCCATGGCAACCGTTCCTAGCGATCAACAATAATCAACATTTTCCAGTTTTCCCGTGGAATTTTCCATTTTCCAAGATAAAAAGTATCCTATATTGGTCTCTATATTTTACAGTTCCTATGTACGAAGTTTAATCAAAATCCGTCCAGCCGTTATCGCTTAAAACTCCCCAACCAACACACAACGTTTCACTTTTATCAATTGGTGTGGTTATTAAATACGCGTGAAACGTAAAAAAACCCGTATTTAACATGTGTAAACTTTTTTATATCCATACCAATATTTAAAGTGAAACGTTGTCTGTTTGTTTGTTTGTTTGTTTGGGGAGCTTTCACGCGATAATGGCTGGACGGATTTTGATAAAATTTGGAATGGTGATAGCTTATACCCTGGAATAAAACATAGGATACTTTTTATCCTGAAAAATTGTAAGCTTCTACGGGAAAACTGGAAAGTGTTGATTACTCGCTGTAAGTGACGGTTGCCATAGAAACGAAATAACAAGTCTGTCAAAAAACATCAAGAGCGTTGGTGCTATACCTCCTTTTGCATTGGGTTTTAATATCCCAGAAGAACATAGCATGCTTTTTTTCACTATAAACCAAAGATGATCACTACACTATGATCTTTGCTATAAACAGTAGTCCGCGCGGACGTAGTCGCGGGCGGGAAAGCTAGTAAAAAGGAGGTTGGATACACACTGTTATCCGGAGGCGGATTTCAATAATGAGCTCATTTCAATTTATGAAGCCGGTCCTTGGCACTTTTTGACGCGAGTGATACCATTACATAGAGATTATGTAAAACATTAGCACTTTTTATAGTTTGGGAGTATAAAAATATGAGATGAAATTACATTATATAAATTTATGGTACTTACAAGTAATTTGTTTATTAACTACTAAAAATACGACTAGTACCACAGAATACGAAACATGAAACAGTGGGACAACCCGCATGCCATGGAAGTCCAATTGTTCTTGCCCACTACCGAATGGCAGCGTACCCAACCATGCTGGTGGCATTGCCCCGTTGAACTGCAATTCTAATTTGATGAGCTAATTTCGATTTCTCGGGTTGCTTAAAAATATCTATATTCCAATTCAAGATGGCGGACATGTTTTTTATTAGTAAAGTTATATGGGTGTCATTTACAAAGTTTCTCGGGGTGGTTTCCAGTAGATCATCGGGTGGTGATATATCTAATATTGCGCACTACAGGAACTTGCACTACACGCGCATATTGCGCGTGCGCGTCGCGGTAAGCGACATCCATTTGCAAATTGAAGATGGCGGACATGATTTAATTGTAATAAAATAATATGGGTGTCGTTTTCTAGCTCGCTCTGAAATATTAAAAAAAAAGTAAACGCTCCCCGGAAATCTTGAAAATTAAGTAACATCTATATCATAGTTACTTTAATAAAAAGTGTCCGTCATTTTGGATTCCAAACCGCTAGCGCTCTATGGCATACACAAACTGCGTGCATACATAATTTCACTAGTGTGTAGAGTAGAAATCACGAATCTGACTTTTGTATGGAAAGCCTCCGAGTGTCGACCCTGTGTTTTTGGGACATCCTATACATATACAGAATGTTTTAACACTGTCGGATCAAAACGGGGTGTGAAATAGAAAACCACCAGGCCTATCGATTTAACTCCCTATGTATGTTCAGTGATTTAGAATAGCTTAGGAGTTACGGGATATTTTAGTTTTTTTAGCCCCACTCCAGATTTCGTTAGAAATTTTTGTGTAGGTAGTATAATAATGGTTTAACTTTAAAATACAGTAATACTACTGCATTATATATTTTAGATACTGTGAAAAATATAAAACAACTGAAATGTGTATCTCATACAAAAATTGTCTTCAATGTTTGCAAGGCTATACTTTTGAATAGTAACGGTATATTGTTTTGTTTTAGTTCATATATCAAAAACTTTTCCAATTCAATAGCTATAAGTCATCAATATATTTAGTTGGCCTAAACTTAAGGCTACACAGCAAAAAGTGACTTCAAAAGTGAAAAGACATTTTTGTTTGAGGTAAAAATTTCAATGGTTAAGTTTTTTCACAAAATCTAAAAATTGTAACAAGGAGGTATTTATTTATTTTAAAAGACCCATTATTATACTACCAATACAAAAAAAAACACAACGTTAGTGCTCTTAGTTTGGTCACAATTGAAGGTGCTCTAGCTTACCCTCCTTTTTGATCCATCAGTGGTAAAACACTATTTATGATATTATACTACTACCCTTACGTAGTATTTATATACTCTTTGCTACTACCTGCGGCTCGTGGTTTTACCTGCGTGGATAATGATGATGATGATGATGAAAAGTATTCTATGTGCTATTCTAGGATCTAAAGTATCCGCCAATAACATTTAAACATTGGATTTTCAAATCATTCTTAGACCACCATAATCCGTCCCAGTCGAAAAATTTATCAAGGTATTTATTTATTTTACATTGTTAACCTAAGTACCAAATTTCATGTCTCTAAAACAGCAAAACACATAGATTTTTCATATAAACTTTCAATCGCCATTAGACGCCCTTAATTCAGCCCTGTCGCAAAATCCTTTCATGGTTGACGTCTACTACCTATAAACTACCTACGTTATACCTACCTGCCTAATTTCAGTTTCATACGCTAAGTAGTTTTTTAAGATTTCATGTATAATCAGTGCGTAGTATATTTCGCTTTTATATTGTACTTGCTGCGCCCCGCAGCTTTGCCCACAAGTACAATTTTCGGGGACAAATAGGATTCTATATTCTATAGTTTACAGCATCTGCACAGAAATTCTCATTAAATTCGGCCAGGCCGAAATCGCGTGAAAGCTCCTCAAACAAACAAACCAACAAACAAACAGACAACGTTTCCCGTTTTGATATTAGTGGGGGTAGAAAATTATATTAATGAGATTCAATGGGATTAGTCGTTACTTTGTAGAAATCTAAGTTAGAAACTCTTTTTATCCACCCTCATTTTTGCTTGGCTAAAAACATGGGTATAATAGCACTATATAGCATTCATGACCTTGGCAAACGCGAAACAGTTGTAATGGAGCCAGAAAAAAATATTTTTTGTTTTTTTTTATCTTTTTGCCAAGAAATGCATGGGAAAGTTGAATACTTTTTTATGAAATGTGTTTTTGGTGCACTTTTCTTTATTTGTAATTAATTTTTTATGTGATTTCACTGCATAAACAGTTTTTTTTTCTAAATTTAATCGCACTGATTCTCGCAGTAAATGTTCATTTGCGTCTGGCGGGAGGAACGAACACTGAGTGAAATTTTTCACGCATATAAGTGGAAGTATGTACGAAGCATTTTCTAGGTATCTTGTTGTACTTATAAAATCTATGGCTAGTAAGTAATAATATCTAAAATCGGCTCAACTGTTTTAGCTAGAATTATACCTAGTAGTTTTATAAATATTATCTATGGTGTTGGTTAGATTCGGATCGGGTTGGTTTAACTTCAAGAAATTTATTTCTTGATCGATACAAAACAAAAGATTAGTATATAGTAAGTAAATACCTACCTATAGTAGGGTAGGTATATATGGGAACTTGTATTCTATTTTAAACTAAATTATAAAGGCTATTTGATGAAATGTGAACGGAAACCACCAGACCATGAACTGCTTAGTTGTGCAAGAAGGTAGGTAGTTATCTGATTTACCTTTTCATCGGTCAAGATCAAGGTTTTCGTACAGCAAGCAAGCAAACAAAGATTAAAATATACCAACCATCAGATGAGTTTTTTAACAGGGTTATGGCAGCAAATAGGAAGATGTGTTCGTCGAAACCCATATATAGTATTTCAAACTTATAAAAGTTAGGGATTTTTGTAAAATTGTTTTTTTTTTCTAACGTACGAATAGGTAAATCTGATAACATTTTTCACTAAATTTGATTTAATAAGTTTATTTTCTGAAGTAGGTACCTACAACTTTATGAAAATCAAACATTGTGTTATGGCCTTCAGTTTATATATAACATCATTGGTTATGACACAAAATTTAGATTTTCATGAAGTTGTAGCAACTATAGAAAAATGTGTTCATACATAGGATTAATAATAATGTAAAATTAACTCTGAATTTAACCAGCGAACATAAAAGATTTTTTTTAAAATTCGTGATCGTTAAGTTTAAAAACTCAACAGGCTCATCAGCTGGTAAACACTGCTCGAGGTAGGTACCTTTATTAATATTTTATTAGTAATAGGGGTAATCGGGGTAAATTATTTTTTATTTATATCGAAAGTATGTAAGGACTATTTATGTACTGTGATCTAGTTTTATATTACGTAGTATTTACAAGTGCGTCGCCAAGAGAAGGGGGGGGGGGGCAGGGGGGGCAGCTCCCACCCTAGCGATTCAAAAAATGATAGCCGCATGCAGAAAAGCCAATATATGTCCTATGCAAGTCATTTGACCGATTATATTCCACTTTCATTCCATTCCAAGTGACATCCGCCCTGCTACAGTCTATTGTTAAACCCTTGCAATCCAAGCATACGCGCGCCTAAAGCGTGTGAGGTACACGGATTAGCGTTAACCTGCAGTTATCCGGGTTGAACCGGGTTCCCATGCTATTTTTACGGATCTTCCTGCTGAATGCTTAACACTCTAATGTTTTGAGTTTCTATTCTGGAAAGCCATTGAAATTATCAATAAGGATTAATGAACATAATATCACATAAATAATGATTTTATGAACTACAGCTGCTTGATTCGAAAAGGCTTAAAAAACTGTGTCATTTTTGTAAATATATTACTTATACTTTAAATAATCTCAATTTTTACAATTTTGATGACCTAACCTCGGTTTTTCTATTACATTTCCTTTCTAAAATTAGTAAAAAAAATATGCATATTTTTTTCTTGTTTCTATTATCAGCACCCAAAGATATTGGCGGAAACTCGCAGAACTAAACATTTTTTGTGAATTTTTACTGACGAACGAAAACATCTTCTCGCCAAAAGAGCTCCGGACTTGTTTACTAATTTTAGTCTTCAAGAGCTCTATTGGGAATTTGGAATTATTTTACAGTTAAAAATAGCTTGTCTTTCTAGCACTTTTTTAATTTCTATGCAGGTATTAGGTATTAGTAGTTAATTTTCGCGAATAGTTTTTTTAATTATTTTCCTATGAATATGCATTGAAAGAAAAAAAAAAGAATAAATAATAATAATTATTATATAATATAATATTAATAATATTTTTTGTAATTGAAAGAAAATATTTCAAAACTATTCGCGCTCGCTGCGCTCGCGCTTTTTTACCAGTGCATATATATTTTTTAGAATTGTAAGTATATTTTAGATAAAATATTGATAGAAATAACTCAAATTTCGCGCTCGCTTCGGTCTTTCGCGCCTTTTGTTCTTGTCCAATCCTCGCGTTTGTTTTTTTATTATGTTATAAATTTGGAATTAAAGAAAATAGGGGGTGGCAAATACCGGTTCAGCCCCGGGTGGCAGAATCTCACGCTTCGCCACTGGTATTTAAATACTCTTTGGTTTTATATAATGTGATTTTTGTTGCCAACTTTCGTCCACATCCACTAGGGAAATTAATATTATTATGTTGTCTTACATACTGAGAATTGATACTAATTTATATTTCCTACAGCATTTAGTTAGTGATTGTTAATAAATTCATCTAAACGTTACTGTTGTAGGTACTATTATTTATTATGTAACGTAACGAAACTGAGGCACATTCTGTCTTTCGTAAGAGCTATACTCAAGTTATACTGTTCGGCACAGACTACTTAGAGAGTATGTCTGTTCTGTGGCTATCTAGGTATGTCAATATCAAAGAAGTTATATGTACTTGTACATTTAACTTCCCTAAGTACCTACCCCTGTTCCAGAGTTCCAGAGAACGTCTCTCTCTCTCTCTCTCTCTCTCTCTTTCTCTCTTTCTCTCAGGAAAACCGGAAACTCTGTGGTAGGAACCAAATTCAGATTCTAATAATTACATTTCGTTTCACTTTTGTCGAAGAAGGTAGGTACCTAGTAGGATACGTCAAAGAAAATATACCTACAGTCATATACCACTCGCCTTGCACTCGCCTACGTATTCGTTTCGAAGCAAGTGAGTGCAGTCATGTAAAAATAGTCGAGTACCTACTTCAAGTAGGAAATAATCACATTTGTCGAAGAAGGTAGGTACCTACTAGTATACGTCAAAGAAAATATACCTACAGTCATATACCACTCGCCTTGCACTCGCCTACGTATTCGTTTTGAAGCAAGTGAGTGCAGTCATGTAAAAATAGTCGAGTACCTACTTCAAGTAGGAAATAATCACATTTGTCGAAGAAGGTAGGTACCTACTAGGATACGTCAAAGAAAATATAGATAGATAGATAGATAGATAACTCTTTATTGTACACCACATAGAACAAAAAATACAATAATAACTAAAACATTTATACAAAATAAATGGGACAATGGGCGGTCTTATCGCTAAAAAGTGATCTCTTCCAGACAACCTTTGGATGGAAAGGAATTAATATACGGCAAAGACGGTGGTGCATTATAATCTAACAAATAAATAATAAAAACTGAATACAATGAATAAACATATATACACATATATTCCAATATACCTACACATAAATATGTAAATATATAGTACAGTATATATATATATATATATATATATATACATATACAAATATATATCCATATACATAGTATATACATTATAATAAATTACATTTACTACATATACATTTACAAAATATATACAAACATAATGAAATAATATACAGTGAAACCACAACAGAATAACAACAAAATAGCAAGAAGTGATATTAATTAGAGAGATAAAACTTCTTTACTTGAAGTTTAAAAACAGGGAGTGACTGGGCTCGCCTTATAGTAACTGGCAGAGCGTTCCATAGGCGAACTGCTTGGATGGTAAATGAACTGCCATAAAAAGAGCTTCTATGTAGAGGGATCAACAAAGCTAAATTTTACCTACAGTCATATACCTACCACTCGCCTTGCACTCGCCTACGTATTCGTTTTGAAGCAAGTGGGTGCAGTCATGTAAAAATTGTCGAGTACCTACTTCAAGTAGGAAATAATCACATTTGTTTCGTTCACGGATAGGTACTTCCTATAACGAAGCAAATTTTGTTATAAAATATTTTGCAGAACGTTTGACTGGAGAAGGAAAGTACTACCACAGAATAAATAATAGTACAAGGTAGTTGTATGAGTTTTAACCATAGCATGTGGTGGCGTACAGCTGTTCAGACCTGTATAACAATATTATGAAATAACAACAATACAAAGATTTGTCACATGCTCTTTGCAAATTAATCAGATAAAAAAATATTATCTGAAAAGACAAGAGTGGCAGAATAAACTAAACATGTAATCATATGCGGAACGGAACGTTGATAAAAAAATAAATTGTTAGTTGCGTTCCAAATGCGGAGCTAGATGATTGTTTCGCAGCGTTTAATTTAATTCGTAGCATTGTAAATCATTCTTATTTGCTAAAGAGATTCTAAATTAAAATATTATGAAGTTCATAAATCAATGTCATTCATGTTTATTAAATGGGAGCTGCAGTAATTAAAATAGATTAGCAATAAGTTCAAGTTCAAGGCTACCGATTTAACCTTTCGTTCGAATGCGCACCGACATTATTACTTGTCAGCTTTTGCCTTTTTGTCGCAAACGTCAGTTGGTCACTGGATGACGTTATAGGTGAACGTATGTTGATATCTGGCGACGCGCGAATAATTTGCATTTAAATCGCGTTTACTCAATTACAAAATTATCATTTGGTACGTGCGGTCCCTAGACTACGAGCAGGGAGATGCCTGACCGAAGCCGGACGCAGTGAACCTCAGCCATTCATCTCAACTAATAAAAAAGTTATTCGCTTCGTATCGCGCGGTGTGGACTGTTTTGTTTTGTTAAATCAGTTTTGTGTGTAAGTGAAGGACTTTCTGGTGAAAGATGAAGGAGATTTTGGGCAAGGAGGAGACTTCTGACGATGAGTCCGGATTGGGATATCAGAACACATTGGTAAGTAGTTTTTTATACATTTGTATCAAATTTTTTCAACCAGAAACGGCAGTTCTCATTTTGGCTTCCTGTTTCGCAAAGACGCTGCAATTATTTTAAGCTTCTGCATTGAATTTATAGTTATAGTCGCCTGTTTTCTTTCATGAAATTATTATTTTGAACAGAAGATATCAATGAACTTCTCAAGTGTGAACTTTTGACATGTCTTTGCACTTGTGAAAATATGACTTCTCTATGATTTAGTTTACCGTAATAGTTACAAATCTCACACTATCTTTGCCGTACCTAGGCTAAGGCTATAGGCTAATGCAGTTGCATTTGGGAAGAAAAAAATCTGATTTCTTCTACACTCTTCTAGTAGAGTTTAATGCAATGAATGGTATAGGTAAATTTTATGTTTTATCAATAGCTATTGTCAATTTTGTTGTACTGGGCAATTCAATGTTTATAAAGTAAAAACATACATATTTAAGACTAGCTGAATAATCCAGGCATTTTCCACTGCAAAGTAGCGTATGTACATCTGGAATAGTATTGCTTTCTATCAGTTTTAAGACTAGCTGAATAATCCCACAGGCATTTTCCACGGTAAAGTAGCGTATGTACATCTGGGATAGTATTGCTTTCTATTCTATCAGTGAACAAATTTTCAGAATCAGATCTGTAGTTCCAGAAATTACCTGTACAAACATCATGCTTACAAACAACTTTACCTCTTTATAATATTAGGGTAAATAGGCATTTAGTTTGATAGTGTAGGTGGTAGCTTTAATGACCTGTACATAGTAGGAATATGTAGATAATTTTAGTAATCCATGATTTTAAATGATAGAAGCTTAATAGTTACAAATGAGTTGAGTTATTTAGTCCCAGTACTAGGCATGTACTGGGACTAAATAACACAGTTAAAAGATCACAGTAATCAGAGTGGCCAAAGAAAACACTATAATGGTGGTATCTAAGTTCAGTACAGGGTGGTTAAAATTGTCTAATGAAACAGTGCATATCGTTGGATAACTCAAAGTCCCTAAAACAAAACAGAATTAAAAAACATGTTTTTGTATTATTAATATTTATTATCACTTTGACAGCCGATCACGACGTTGTGTCGCTATACTCTTTTTTCTCACTTACGCTGTTCACAACCCCAGCCATGATTCGATTTATTAGAATTTTCTCATTGTTTGTTTCTTGTATGAGGTAGTGCTGACCTCTAGTGTAAGAGTTTGTCAGGTCCCATGAGCCCTCGTGAGCCTCTGGAATGGCTTAACGACTGCTATTAACCAATAACAGCCGGTACCGACAGCTTAACGTGCCCTCCGAAGCAAGGAGCAATGGAAAACTGCACATAACTTAGTAAAATCATTGGTGTGGAGCCTTGGACCAAACCCAGTATCGTTGGATTCTAAGTTGCACTATTGGACCGTTATGCTACCATCGCTCTGAATTCTCACTAAAACACAACTCTCTGTTATGATCAGCATGTGTCGCAATGTGTAGCTGCTTATTTTAGCAACACATACATATGTGATTCATTTACGTAAGGGAGAGGAGACGTGTTAGCCAGCCGCTGCAGGTTTGCACGGATACGATAAAAAAGATTGTATTAAAAAATGTTTTTTTTTCGGTTCTAACAAGAAAAGAAGAAGCAGAAGAAAAAAGTTTTTATTGGCACAACAAATAAAATATACACAAAGTTAACATGTACATTATAAGCTACGAAAGTGTACCAAAAGGGCTAACACAGTCCATCACGATAGCTACTCTTATTCGAGATGGGGTCGGTAAGGCATGCACTGATGTCCCACTAGGGTTGTATTGTGCATCACAATAGCTATTTATGGGTAATACTCATTTTAGAAAAAAATACTGTGACTATCAGTTTTCTATCTTGTATTTACAAAATATCGGAATCATGTTTTGTCTTAATAAAGTATAGGTAAAATACTGTAACTTTAGAAAAGAAATGGATAATTTTAATACATAGTTAATTATTTAATGATATTCAAACTATCCATAATGTCCCTTCCGTGGGTATTACCAAGCAGTTTTTTTTAATTAAAAAAAATACTTAATCTGTCAATAATAATAAAAACATATGTATCTAAAGCTACTAGAAGATTTTTGAAATGTTTACTTAAAGTTTGTGATTATTTTTTTAACAAGGTTTGATCCGCCATGTTTTGACTCAGTTGTTAGTTTCTCCCGGCGGTGTAACATCTACGAGATAAGATATATTATTTTTCTATTCTCACAACTCGTCGAGCATAAGTGGTCACAATAAAATTGTGTGGATCGTCAAAGGTACATTTCAATTATGTACTTTGGTTTTGTGGTGTTAATGCGTTTTTGCATCAAATACACAAATTTGCTTGCTCATTCTTGACATAGAAGTTTTGTTTATAAGCTTGTAATAAAAAAAATGACACTTCCATGGTCATCACTTCTATGCATACGGGATAAAAAATGACCCATTTGGTAGCATTTTGGGCTTAGGCATCTAAAATAAATATATTAATAAATGAAGCCACACATCCGCAAATACAAACGATCCTATCCTACAAACCGCACAAACCCAACCCTTTTCCTGTACAGTAATCACTGCCATGGATCAAAGGTCACAGCCATGGGTATATTTTTATCCACGTATCTCAAAATTTACGTTTTACGTTTTTATTCTCGTCTTTTAAATATAAATGAAGATATTTTGATAATGCAATGGTATTAGGTATAATATTATTTTGCAAAAAGTGTCCCTTCTTTATAATATTTTACTTCCGTGGATTGCTATAGTGTAGAGAATATCACTTCCATGGATCTAAGGTCACTACAATGGGTGGCATTTTTTTCAAACTCCTATAATTATGTACCTAAAGAGATGCAAGCTTGGTGAGTATTTTTTTTCAAACCCCTATAATTATGTACCTAAAGAGATGCAAGCTTGGTGAGTATTTTTTTTCAAACCCCTTATAATTATGTACCTAAAGAGATGCAAGCTTGGTGAGTATTTTTTTTCAAACCCCTATAATTATGTACCTAAAGAGATGCAAGCTTGGTGAGTATTTTTTTCAAACCCCTATAATTATGTACCTAAAGAGATGCAAGCTTGGTGAGTATTTTTTTTCAAACCCCTATAGTTATGTACATAAAGAGATGCAAGCTTGGTGAGTATTTTTTTTCAAACGCCTATAATTATGTACCTAAAGAGATGCAAGCTTGGTGAGTATTTTTTTTCAAACCCCTATAATTATGTACCTAAAGAGATGCAAGCTTGGTGAGTATTTTTTTTCAAACCCCTATAATTATGTACTAAAGAGATGCAAGCTTGGTGAGTATTTTTTTTCAAACCCCTATAATTATGTACCTAAAGAGATGCAAGCTTGGTGAGTATTTTTTTTCAAACCCCTATAATTATGTACTAAAGAGATGCAAGCTTGGTGAGTATTTTTTTTCAAACCCCTATAATTATGTACCTAAAGAGATGCAAGCTTGGTGAGTATTTTTTTTCAAACCCCTATAATTATGTACTAAAGAGATGCAAGCTTGGTGAGTATTTTTTTTCAAACCCCTATAATTATGTACTAAAGAGATGCACTCGGTGAGTATTTTTCCCTTAAAGAGTCGGCACAAAACTAGTAAAATCCATCATCAATTGTATCTGAACCATGTTATCAATAATTAATAAAAATAATAATAAAAAATGAGAATTACCCATATGTAAGAGAGAGGGGAGGGCTGGTACCCCTCCCTCGCAGATGTCAGATTTTTTATAAACTTAAAATTGTAATATCTCATTACAATTTTAATTTTATAAAAAATCTTTTATAAACTTAAAATTGTAATATCTCATTACAATTTTAATTTTATAAAAAATCTGACGTTTATACTACAGCCGTAACTAAGCCGTTTTTCGGGCCATACACATCTTCAATCATTCTGGCGAAATTGGCAGTCGAAAAAAATAACATTCTACTAATTTTAAATTTATTTACGTCGACGATACAGTTGATTTTTAATAAACATAAAACTGAAACATCTCATAAACTAAGCTTCTCTATGTCTAAGGTGCGTGGCTCCATTTGAAAATATTTAGTTAAGAGGCCGCTTGGCACCCACTAAACGGGCCGACCGTAAGGGCGGCCAGCATCGGCGCTGTGAGGGGCAAAGTTGGTGTGGAAGACTAATGGCTGCACAATGCTGCCCCCACATTTCTTGATCATTTGGACTCTATTTTCTATACAGTACTATTTATTATGTATCAATTACATAACATAATCTTATTAAAATATCAACTGATTGTGTTTTGAGCAAGACAATGTAGGGCAGGCAAACATACTTACCTTCTAAGGCTGTTGAGTTGGAAGTACCTACAGTGCACAGTAGATGTTGAAACATTTATTCTATGAGGTTTAAAATTTAAATAAGTAAAGAGTTTTTTTTTGTAGCAGTGGTGGCTGGGCGTTTACTTAAGTGTACTTAAGCACCGGGTTCAAAACCTCAGCCCGGCCTGCATTATTAATTTACAAGAATATAGTTAAATTGCAGATAGTAATAATCATTATAATATACACACAATATTATTTCTTACAACAATGTACCTGTTTGCACACAAACAACTATAGAAAAACATAATATATTCAATTGGTAAATTTATTTTAGTAAAATACGTAAGTTGTAATATCCATAATACATATAAAGATACATACAAAAAAAAGTTTCGGAAATTACGGTTTTCTGGCAACTGTGGTCAGTGGCTGGCGCACGCGCAAGCAGTCGTAGTTACCAGTCAAGTATTTTCTGGCAACTGTGGTCAGTGGCTGGCGCACGCGCAAGCAGTCGTAGTTGCCAGTCAAGTATTTTCTGGCAACTGTGGTCAGTGGCTGGCGCACGCGCAAGCACTCGTAGTTACCAATCAAGTATTTTCTGGCAACTGTGGTCAGTGGCTGGCGCACGCGCCAGCAGTCGTAGTTACCAGTCATGTATTTTCTGGCAACTGTGGTCAATGGCTGGCGCACGCGCCAGCAGTCGTAGTTACCAGTCAAGTATTTTTATCATCATCAGCATACACTTGTCCACTGTTGGACGTAGGCGTAATGCACGCCACTGAGCTCGGCTTTCAGCTCGCTGCATCCAGCATTTTAGTTTTTTTTATAATAATATACTCCGTTTGGACCCTTTGGGTAAGGAACCCTAAAAATTACCCCTACATTTGATTAGCCATATGACATTTCTTATTATAGGTCGCGTCTTGTAAAAAGAACGCTGGAAGAAAGTGTAGGGGGTGTGTTTGCGCATGGGTACACTCGCGCATAAAAGTACTAGGCCTATTGTTTTAAATAATTATTAATTAGCCTTTCGCTCGCAGCTTCGTATATTGGTTAGTGCTAGGTACATGGCAAAACCATCAAATAGACCGCACCGATAAATCGCCTGCGCAGCCGAACCGCCAGCGTTCTTTTTATACGCTTTATATTAGCTTCACTTGTATGTTTGTAACCGACTCCTTTGGACGCTATTTTGGCCCACTTTAAACGGTCAGATTTCATTCAAATTTTGCACACCTGTCAAAGACCGATGACAATGCAATAACTCGAAAAAAAAGAAGAAAGTAGAAAATAAATAATAGTTTAAAAAAAACTAAAAAACACGCTAACTAAAAAATAGAAAATAAATTTTAATAGTGTAAATAAGAAAAAAATGTTTTATTTAAAAAAAAGCGTGGGGTGCTTCTCATATCTATCAATGAAATATTTATAACTATTGACCCATACACCCCACGATTTTTTTGAAATAAAACTTTTTTTCTTATTTACACTATTAAAATTTATTTTCTATTTTTTTAGTTTGGTTTTCTATATAAAGCGTGTTTTTTAGTTTTTTTAAACTATTATTTATTACATGACGCGACCTGCCGACTGAACGGAGGAGGGTTGTGTTTGGGTTGTATGTACGAGTATGTTTGTTTGTACGTTTCTTAGGTGCGTCCTACAGCCTAAACGGCTAAATGGAATTTGAAAAATGAGGTATCATTGGATTCGCCTTGATCACTAGAGGGCTATAGGATATATGAAGTGCCAAGAAAACTATGTATAAACTATTGTATTTCCGACGGAACAAAAAATTACCAAAACCTATCGAGTAAAGGAATCAAAATGAAGGTCTTTAAAAGACCATTTAAAAATATATATAATTCATCGAACTAAACAGTAGCAATTGTCTTTTAAGCTTCTTACAATATTTTCTATTTGAAATTGTTCAAGTTAATGTAAATACTAATAAAGTTAATCGAATACTCACATTATCTTTCTTCTCTACAACATACTCTTCAACCCTTCTACTCCCCTCTATCTCAAGGAACGATTCCAGTTTCTTCATTCCTCTCACTCCCTGTCTCTAAGATCATCAGAAAACTTAGTCCTCCTTACCCCAGTACACACTACTTCTTTCTATGACTCCTCGTTTACTGTCCAAGCTGTGCGCCTCTGGAAGTAATCGCCATCAAACGTGCACAATCTATTGATAGCTTTAAGAGGATACTTGCGCAGGTAAGGCGCGCGGCTTATAGAAGTTTTGCTTACATTTCCGTGAAATTTTCGTTTTGGGAGAAAACGTTTCTACCATACTAAACCTTAAAAAAAAACAATCATTCTAGTTGGTTTCTATTAATCACAAAATAAACGACGTTTATAGATTTTTATTTTTATCATAAATTGTAAAGAATTTGAACTAATTAGTGTTTAAATACCGATATTTTCTCGTAACATGTCCCTCAAGTTCGTGTGCTGTTTAAATAAAAAATAATTTTAAATTTAGGAAAATCAAAATCCTTAATCGTAGTTTATTCTGTGATTAATAAAAAAAGACCAAAATAATTGAATTTTGTTATGCTTTAGTATGGAAGAAACGTTTTCTCCCAAAACGCAACTTTCACGGAAAATGTAAAGGAAAACCTATAGAAGCCGCGTGGGTGCTTAAGACCCTAGTGTTTTTTACCTCTCCAGCTCCTCACAGACTTTAACTTGACTGACCAGCACTGAATTGATATGTATTTATGTATGTATAATTACATATTTATATGTATGTAAGTTTATAATTACTTATAGCTATATATTTTAACATAGTATTTAAGTAACTATTATTATGTAGTTTATTTTATATTTTATTTCTTTCTTTTTATTTACATTAAGTTTGTATAGAAATTTAATATTGCCACACTACCAACCCTTATTAGCAATTAACTTCTATCCATCCTAAGGTACTAAGAGATCGCTATGAGCGATAAGACCGCCCATTGTACCTTTTGTTTTTGTTATTTCTATTTTGTAATTTATTTAACTGTGTGTCAATAAAGTGTTATTGTATTGTATACTATAGGACTATAGTGTACTGTTGCAATTGCAACTATTAAAGTAAAGTAAAATATGTAAGTAAACTAGAAACATTAAATTTATTTAAATACTAGCATCCAACAGGAACCGTGCATTTTTCCGGGATAAAAATGAGCCTTAATGTTAATCCAGGGTATAAGCTACCTGCATAAAAAAAAACAAATCCGTTCAGCCGTTTAAACGTGAAGTAGTAACAAACATACACACACACACACACACACACAGACATACACACACATTCCCTTACATACATACAAACTTTCGTCTTTATAATGTTAGTGTGATTGTTTTTGCGACCGGTCAGTATTCTGTGTCAGAAGTGCGATTCAGCTAACAAGCCCCAACGTGATCGCTGCGCGGTCGTTACCTTTTCACTTCCCCCACCCCTCCACCTTTCTCCCACTCTGCCCCCTACCTTTCTTTCCATCTTCCCCCACTTCGCAACACCTGCCCCACTTCCCACTATCCTCCCCTCAAATCTTCATCCCCCCATATTTCCCCAGTCTTTTATTTTTTCTAAGTATTGCCACACCGAAAGGTAACGATCGCGCTGCGATGGTTGCGGTTAGTTAGCTGAATCGGGGGCAGCTCGTATTCAATAATTTTGTTCGCAGTCGGGTTTTTTTGTATTTATATAATAATAAATTATACTTGTTAAGATTTGATTCGTATCACCAACTCAATCGATTGGTGCAATGATACTGTTACATATTTTTCAACCCCTATCCCGCAGGAACCCTTTATTTTTTCGGTATAACAAGTTTTCTAATTGTACTTTGTTTTGCCATATATAACACTTCTTTTCAAGGTTTCACCTCATAAATCTAATAAATAATACAAAACCCGGAACTAACAAATGTAGACATTCATAAAGTGTAGGCAATAACTGAACTCCTAAAGTCTATCTAGGCATTGCATTGTTAATTGATGCACTGGTAACCAGCCAGCAGTCAGTATTGCTGGCTTCTTCAAACCTTTTCATTTCGATTTGGTTCTGTGTGACAAACATCCTAAATTCTAATGTTTCGAACAGTGGTGGCATTTTTCAAAAGAACTAGTACATTTACGAACAGGAAATCTGTATAACGTAATCGCTGATTTGCAATATTTTTGGTGATAATTAGATAGGTGCCTCAAACAGACACTATGATACAATGTTATTACATACACACCCTAAACTTATAACACACCTCTCTTTTTAGTTCTGTCGTTAAAAATATTAAACATCGTCGGTGCCTCCAAAAGATACCGATCATCAAGGCCATTACCAAAAAACGTAAAACATATTTATTGCACTTGAAAACCGGTATTTTGTTATCGCTGATAACAGCGATAACATCTGAGCTGATTAGATTGTAACTGATAAGTAGTTGCTGTGCGTTGCGTAACTTTTCTTAGATAAACGCGCTTGTCAGTCATTCATTATTGTACAATATTGTTTTACACGACTATAAAATGTACTAAGGAAAGATGCCCTCCAAATAACAAATTATGCATGTATGTAAACAATTGAAATTAGAACGTAGAGTAAATTGGTGCCAATAATTGAGATTTTGTTCCACGTTTCGTTGATTATTACTAACTGTTTGCGTACTGTTTCGTATTAATAGTCGTATAGTAAAAGAGATGTTGATTCAGCAGTTTGGTGAACATTTTATCGCAATTTATGGTCCTGTGCCGTGGCCAGCGAGGTCACCGGATCTTACCCCCGTAGATTATTTTCTCTGGGGGTATGTAAAAAACGAAATCTACAAAGACACGTATAATGCAATTTATGACTTGAAACGAACTTTGGAAAATATTCTAAGCGGAATCAATAATATTTTAATACTGAATGCAGTACAATCCTTGAGTCGTCGAATCCTAGCTGGGTTCGATATATTGAAAACAACGGTCATCATTTTGAACAATTAATCAGTTATGGTTTAACTATTTTCGTTAAAAATGAGCTCTTTCCTTAAGTGTGCCATATGTCATTTCTTCCCAGAATTCAATCCTTATTAGCGACACTATCGAATGGTGTAATAATACAGTATGTGTTTTTTTTTTTCCAAAATCAACGTGTTCGATTCCTGCCTAGGAATATTGTTTTTTTCAAAAATCCAAATATGCAGTTTTAGTTTTCATCAAAATCGGGCCGATATACAAATAATAAATATAAATAAATATACACAATAAAAAACCCCACGCTATGGTATTGATGTAAGACGTTTGGTATTTGGATCGAGGTAGGTATATGTTTTTTATTGTACATTTATATTATATGTATATAAATATATAAGTGTTACGATAATTGTATTTAGGTAGGGTTTGTTTAGCATGGGGTTTTTTTATTGTGTATATTTATTTATATTTATTATTTGTATAAGGTTATTTGTATATACAAGCGTTTTTTTTTCTACAATTATTTCAAGTTGTTCAATTTGGGTAGGGTTTGTTTAGCGTGGGGTTTTACTTGTGTTAATTTTACCATTTATCATTTGTCTGACTTACAGTTACAGTACTTGTTTACAGTTTTGGCGGAAGTAAGCTACATATTTGTATTTTGTTCATTTTAAATATGGATTTCCGCAAAGTAACGCCTGAATCTATCAATTATGTTCTAAGCAATAGCAGCTTATCCAATTTGTTGGCCTTTCTGTGCAATGCCAGATTAACCCTTTTTTTCGCCTTTCTCTTCAATTGCAAATCAAACGATTTGTTGGTATTCTTGATTGGCCTTTCTCTTCAATAGCAGTTTAACGGTTTACAACAGGGTTCATCTTCAAATCATGATTTATTTGATTTTAATTAAGTTTTTCGTGTTTTTTACCGTAAGCAGTAGTTTTGAATTTCCTGCTCTAATCCCTATGGAATGAAGTCACTTTTCCTATGTCATATTTAACTAACATCACAGAATAAATAATAGTATGTCATCTAAACTTGCAAACGCACGGTGGTCGAAAATATTTAAGCGTTCAGGCTCACAATGTCTAGTGTCCTAGAATGTGTAGTATGCTAAAAAGTCCAGTGTTCTATTACGTCCAGTCCCACAATGTCCAGTGACCTAAAACGTCCAGTATCAAAAGGTCCAGTTACCAAAATGTCAAGTGTCTTAAAAGGAAAAGCCTAAAATGTCTAGTCCTACATTATCTAGTCCTAATATCTTCCTTTTTGTCAAGTCTCTAAACCTAGGTAGATGCGCGAACTTATTACATCATCATATTATTACTTATTGTTTTTTTGACTTTTAGATGGTTACCGACTAACCCTAACCCCAACAGTACCTTTTTGATAAAAATAGTATTCTATTATCTTATTTTTAGGGTTCCGTACCACAAAAGGAAAAAAGGAACCCTTATAGGCTCACTTCGTTGTCCGTCCGTTTGTCTGTCTGTCCAAAAAACCATTACGGAACTTCCTGTTGACATATAATCATGAAATTTGGCAAAACGGAATGCCACTTTACTTGCAAGTAAAGAGAAAATTCCGAAAACCATAACTTTGTTGCTAAATCTCTTCTTTTTTTATTTGCATTTGGTAAACTGACCACGACCTATGTCTATGTATGGGAACAAGTTTTCCAACGGCAAAGTTAAGTTTGTATGGAACCCTCAGTGCTCGAGTCCGACTCGCACTTGGTTGGTTTTTTCCTACTCCCGTTACTATATTTTTATGTCTACTTCTAACTCCTATCCATCACATAAAGCGTACAAACCTCTCGTGTGGAAAGAAAACTAGAGCATTTAAGACACTAGACGTGGTGGTATGGTACGCTGGACATGTTCGGACACTAGTCATTATGAGACACTGGACATGTTTGGACACTTGTCATTATGAGACACTGGACATGTTTGGACACTTGTCATTATGAGACACTGGACTTTTTAGCATACTAGACATTCTAGGACACTAGACATTGTGAGCCTGAACGCATTTGAGAACGCTAATTTCGCCCACAATGTCCAATTTTGTATTGAAATTAATCGATGAACTTTTATGGAAAAGAAACAATTTTGATTTAATTCACTGATTTTAATAAAAATAAACACTTGATTTTAATCATTGATTTAAATCAATCAACTCTGGTTTACAATTAAAATTAGAAACGGGATGTTTAGTGTGTGTTCTGTGTGTTAGTGACACACACGGGGGTTATATACATTTGTGCTTGTATAGACAGATATAAATTTTAAAACTACTGAAATTAAGAAATATTATTTTGAGTTTTGCAAATAGCTTGTCTCCAAAATGCTACATCTGTACAGTTCAGCTTGTCGATACAGCGCTGACCTTGACTCTATTCAATGCTCCAAAGCATTTGAAGCAGCAATTTTAATAAATCTTCATCCGATTGAGGTCGCCATTTCCTCAGTTACGGAGATGTCTTCAGTATAACAATTCCATTTTACTTTGCGGATTTGCTAAAAACGACTCATCCAATTGTGATGAAATGTATACAGGATCACCCTTAAGGTCAGCCTTTTCAAATTAAAAAGAATCATCACAATAGGTTTAGACATCCCAGAGATACAAGTTAACATTATACACAAAAAATAATCGGTCAAATTGAAAACCTCCTTTATTTTGACGTCGTTTTTTTTACGTTATTACTCATAGTACAGTAGCACTAGCTGTAGGTATTCTACTTCTTTTACTATAATTATATGTGCCCTGCGTCTATACCCCGCATTTTTTTTATTGGAAATGCGTGCTAGCATTAAGTCCGCCTATCTACAATTTTGTTCGTGCAATTCAGTTTTTTTAATTTTTCTAATTTGGTTTTTATCCCGTTGGTGTTTTCGGGATATCGGTCTCTGTATTGAACCATATAACTGTGCAATTTTTAATCAAAATCGGTTCCGCCGTTTATTCGTGACCGCTACACAATCAGACTTTTTACATCTAATACCACTAGTCATGCATATAAAGACAACATTTGTTTACGCCAACTGATAAAGTTATTGTAAACATTAATCATATGACCAAATCCGCAAAAAAAACTTATCAAAAATATAGGAAATCAGTCCAGTATGAAAAAGTATGAAAATGTCACATTGATACGACGGGATTATCAGTGTTATCAACATTTTTGTCTAATCCTTTGCCGCAGTGTACTACATAGTGAGTGCCCGCCTAAATACCTCTTACGATAACCAGTCATGTGGATGATAAGGGAGATTAGAGACTTTCGTTTCTAGTTGTCATCATCTGCTACTGTGACGTCATAGATGAAGTGACAAAGAGAGTACATGGATGCCGGGTGGGGCATGCTTTTGGCTTTGAAAAAAATACACAATATCTTTGAGATTTGCTATTTTCCTTGCATAGGAGACCATTATTTTAAACATATTTTTTAGAGTTCAGAGTTACCTATTTTGACATATTTTGAGTCATTCCCCACTAACTTCAACCGCAATGCAGCTGAAAACATTCAATTGTCTCAAGCTACGATATGTAAAGTTCTATATAATACAGCTATAAATGCATTAATGCACATATTCCATCAGTGAGACCGCACGCCTCACTTCCAAAGTATTGTAGCCAACCTTTCCAAGTAAGAACTCACTCGGATACAATTATGGATATCCTACATAGTAACCATATTATTTCTGGTATACAGCCACCAAATAAACTTTCTCTGTATTTTTTCCACCATCTGTATGTACTTGGCCTTGTAAGGATTCCAAATGATTGCGTTACTCTCCAGTTTGCTTCTAACAAAAGCATTGTAGAGAGCTTTTATAGCCGGAATGCTATCTAAATGTCGAGCCTGACGCAGAACAAATCCAAGAGTTCTAAAAGCTTGGACACATATTTTTCTTACGTGATCCCTAAAAGATAAATCTTCGCTCATTAGAACCCCCAGATCTCTTACCAGATTTGTTCGTGAAATAACAACGTCACCGAGACAATAATGTACCACCACCGGTTGCTTAGAACGAGTGAACGCAACAATAGAGGATTTTTTGTCATTAAAAAAATAGCTTATTGCGCTCACTCCACAGTTTCACACTATCTATGTCTCGCTGGAAAATAAAACTATCGCTGTGGTCATGGATTTTTAAGAAGAGTTTCAAATCATCTGCAAATAATAGACAGCGAGCTGTGCTGAAACTCTCCGGCCAATCATTTATCATCAACAAAAATTCTAAAGGCCCTAAATTACTGCCTTGACTTACACCTGAGAACGTATAGTACGGCTCCGAGACGTTGCTCTTATATGCACGTACTGCTGGCGGTTACGCAAGTACGAAGCAAAGAATCGAAGCAAATGCGAGCTGAATCCTGCCTTTGAGAATTTTTGAAGAAGTATGTCATTGTCTACAGTGTCGAACGCTTTCCGAAAATCGAAATAAGCAGTATCCACGTGCAAGCCAGTTTCGACGGCCTCCGTTGTGTATGACCAGAATGAAAGCAGGTTTAAAGTAGTAGAACGACCAACTCTAAAACCATACTGAGCGTCTGCCAACTGACTCTCCACTTGCCTACTAATTCGACACTGCAGAATTGTCTCAAACAATGTAGGGTCAATGTGGGTAAATGTAAACAGGGGTAAATGGAAACACGTTCAATTACTTTGTCAATTCAACTGTCAATACATTCCTATTGAAACAGAACGCAGCTATAGTCTATTGTCTATGATCGCCATTTTAATTTTACAGTGTCAGAGGTCAAACAACCGGTTTCTCGTAAGATTGTTTTTTTTTTTGTAAAAAGCTTTAAAATACAGTTTACAAGTGGTTAACTGAATTTTCTTTAGTACGAAAACAATAAGGGTAAGTGTTTATACCTAACGTGTAATGGGATGAATGTGGATGAGTTTGCATGATTCAGATTGTCATTTCTTGCTAAATGGCATCCGCCATGTTATGGGTGTGTGTTTACAATTACCTCAATGTTTAGCTCTCTGGGTAAAATGTAAACGCAATTTGAGGTAAATGTAAATACATGAGGGAATTGGAAACAATACATTTTAATGCTTTATTGCTTGATTACTAGTGGTGGTGGGTAATTGTAAACGCTTTTATTTCAGTGCATTGTGCCTAAATTTAAGACGGAAAATGCCGAGAACGTATGTCAGAAAGAAGGAACCACCCCGTTATACTTTAGAAGATGTTAAAAGAGCAGTTGATGATGTCACAAATAAAAGAAAAACATACAGACAAGCCAGTGAATATTATGGTATACCTACTGCTGTCATATTTCACCGAATAAAAGGTAGTAACGTGTCTCTAGACAAAATGGGTGGAGGGGTCAGCAAAGCATTACCGGATCGTGTGGAATACCATCTTGCTAACTGCCTCAAAACAAGAGCAAGAATGGGACACCCATGCCACAAAGAAGAACTTAAGCTTTTAGTCAGCGAATACGTGACAGATAAATACACCCTTTAAAAATAATATACTCGGAGACTGCTGGTACCAAAACTTCATAAAGAGGCATCCCAGTCTTTCATTTATAAACCAGAACTTCTTCAAAAAGCTCGAACTGACGCTAGAAGACATCATGTCGTTTACGACTTTTACGATATACTGTTAAAAGAAGTCAAATAAAATTAAATTAATTAAAATTCGACAATTCGCACCAAAGTGATGACCCGGGTATTAATAAACTAAATAAAGTAATAGTCAATGGAACTGACAGTGAATCAGAGGAAGAACAAGCTATAGTACCATATGTAGAAAGTGATAATAGTGACTACAACGTCGAATGTGAAAATGAATGTGATGACTTTTTAGACGCAATGCCTACAGATACTCTAATAAAAGGCAATTTTGTATTAGTACAGTTCAAAGGAGGTAAAAGACTAACTACTACTTTTCGATACCTGTGTATGGTAGACAGTATTGATGAAGAAGATGACAGCGAAATAGTAGTCACCTCATGAAAAAATATTGACTCATCTAAGGAAGTTTTTGCGCTAAACGAAAAGGATACAAGCTGCGTGTCCATTAGGGTTATAATTGGTGTCTTACCAGATAGACCAGACCAACAGACAGATACCAGAGAGCCTGTTATTTCCCTAAAAGGTGAAAGATTTTTTTATAAATTCCCAAAACCTGTTGATATATATGAAAAAGCATGATTCTATAAAATAAACGTTAGTCTTACTTATATTACAAAAAATGTTTTTATTTACCTCCATAAATTAGTATTCATATTTTACCCACACTAGCGTTCAGTTTACAATTACCTCATAGCCAATAAATCATTTACATTTACCTCAGCTATAATCACAATGCGTGACTAGCGACACCTTAGTTTGTTTACTTTTACCCCCTACTGCAGATAATTAGTTTTTAGGATATCATACTTGTTACGGAGACCATGAGACCATATAATTAAGTTAATTTTCTGCAATATTTAGTATATATGTTAGGATACTATGTTTACAAATACCCCGAAAAGGTAATTTTTAAAGTAATAAATAGAGGTAAATGTAAACTTATTACCTAACACAAAGTAAATGTGCTACTCTGTGTTATTTAATGTTTTTCTGTGCCTTAGTTATCCCTGAAGTCGGTAACAAAATTTGGTTAAGTGACTCCATCGTATTTTTTTTAATATGTGTAAGTATACTGGAAAGTAAGTTTTTTATCGAAACTGTTTACATTTACCCACATTTTTAAATGTTATATCGTTATATATGTTTTTTTTAAATAACTTTCAACCCCTATCCTGCGGGAACCATTGTTTTTTTCGGGATAAAAAGTATTCTAAATGTTAATCCATAATATAAGCTATGATTGTGCCAAGTTGCATCAAAATCCGTCGGGTAGTTTCAGCGTGATGCGTGTTCAAAGAGACAGACAGACAGACATACAAAAAATTAAAAAAAACCTTTTCGCACTCCATATCGATTTTGAAGTTTATCTCAATTATAATTTTCCAAAAATATTTAATGTACAGATTTAGCCCAGTTACAGTTTTATTATAGTATAGATAGATAATAGATAGAAGATAGATATTACCCCCTTAGATTATTTTCTCTGGGGGTATGTAAAAAAGCTATGTATTGAAAACAATGGCCATTATTTTGAGCAATTAATCAGTTAAGGTTTTAATAGGTAGGTAAAGTAAACAATAAAAAAATATTTTCGTTAATAATGCGCTCATTCCTTAAGTTTGCCGTATGTCATTTCTTCCCAGAATTCGATCCTTATTAGAGACACTATCGAATGGTTATTACACCATTCGTACACCATAGTATGTGTTTACTTTTCAAAATCAACGTGTTCGATGCCTGGAATATAGATTTTTCAAAAACCCGAAGATGCAGTTTTAGTTTTCATCAAAATTGGGCCCGAGACTCCTATGAGTACTTTTCGCTATTCTTCATAGTTTCTGATTTAGCCATCCACGCCCACTTGAAAAATTCACCCTTTATATACGACAACCAAGCAAACCGTGATCTTAAAGACTAGGTATGTACATTTTGAAATAGGTTCCCTAGATGTTTGATTGAAATCAAGTTGAATTGGATAACAAGAATGACTCAATAAAATATTTGATATGTAAAAATCCGGAGTACTTCCTGTCTCAAATATCACAGCAGTGTTGGTAGAATTACTTAACAAGATCTCAGCAAACTTTCGCAGAAAAAGTTGCCGGAAAGACCAATTGAATATTTCCTGATTACAGTACTCTGCCGCTTGGTACAAAATGCAATGTCTTGAACTCGTGCGTGACCTCTTTCTGTCTAGGGTCCGCTTGGTTGTGAAACGAAGAGTTTTTTGTGGTCATTAGAGCCGTTAAAAGTTGTGATGGATGGACTTAATGCTTCATCCAGGGCTTATTAGTCCTCACCAAGGATTTTGACTATGTCTAAACTCTGAGGCTCACTGCCCATCGACAACGACTTTAATCCGTCGAGGATCATGTCGCAAATGAGAAAAGGCGCGTATCCAGTTTTCTGCCCATAAGTTAATGTAGATTAGCACCGGCCCTATCGGTCCGGTATTCGGCAACACACGTATCCATACTAATTCGTGAAGTTACCTAGTAAGGCTATAAGTTCTGTTACAAATTAAAATGCATATTAAAAGCTGTTATTTAACTTGCAATGTATGGATGTTTGTTTAGGAGGAACCTTGGGAGCTGAATTAGAACCACTTCCTCTTATCCTACGGAGTTGAATTTATACATGTTGGTTCAGTTACAATGATAATGCATTTTTATGGTAAGCAGGACCTGAATCGACATCCAAGAATAAAGAACTCCTCAACGGTTAACAGCACAGACACGAAATGTTTAATGTACTCATTTAAATTGTGATAGCCCGTTTTTAGTTTCACCATGACATGGCTACTGCTAAGCTTTTTGCTTATCATCTCAGCCTTTAGAAGTCCACTGCTGAACATAGGCCTCCCCCAAAGAGCGCCATGACGAGCAATCTTGTGCCACCTCCATCCACCGACTTCCTGCGATGGCTGCAATGTCGTCGGTCCATCGTGTGGGGGGTCTCCCCACACTTCGCTTGCTTGTTCGTGGTCGCCATTCGAGGATCTATATTCCCCAGCGATTGTCGGTTCTGCGAACTATATGGCCTACCCATTGCCACTTCAACTTGCAACCTCTGAGAGCTATGTCAGTAACCTTCGTTCTTCTACGGATTTCGTCATTTCAGATTCTATCACGTAGTGAAACACCGAGCATGCTCTCCATTGCACGTTGCGCAATTCTGAGCTTGTGTATGAGACCAATAGTTAGCGACCACGTCTCAGTACCGTATGTCATCGCTGGATACACGCACTGATTATAAACTTTCGTCTTGAGGCTCTCTCTGTGGTATCTGCGACGCGAAGATATGGCGAAGAATTTCCCGAACGCTGCCCATCCGAGTTGGATTCGTCGATTGACCTCTTTGTCGAAGTTGGATCTGCCCAGTTGGAGCGTCTGACCCAAGTAGACATAGTGATCAACAGCTTCGATAATATCGTTCCCAAGATAAACCGGCATGGGTACGACATGGGCATTTGACATGATGTTCGTCTTACCCATGTTCACTTTAAGACCCACCTTTTTGGGAAACAATATTGAGGTCACTGAGCATTGTGCTTAGGTCTTCCAGGGTTTCTGCCATGATGACTATATCATCAGAAAATCGAAGGTGAGTGATGTATTCGCCATTGATTTTAACACCATATCCGTTCCAGTTCAGAAGCTTAAATGTATCTTCCAGTGCAGAGGTGAACAGTTTCGGAGAAGTTATTTCTCCGAAACTGTCTCCTTATCTCACCCCTTTTTGCAACTGGATAGAATTCGTGCTCTGATCCTGAAGTGTTTGTACAGCAAGGCCACTAAGACAGTCCGTCTTAGTGTCCTTGCTGTACAAACACTTCAATACTTCGATGTACCGGTAGTCAATCTGGCAGCGCTGTAGTGGCTGTAGCACTGCCTAGGTCTCGATTGAATCAAAGGCTTTCTCGTAATCCACAAACGCTAGACATAGTGGCCGATTATACTCTTCGGTCTTCTTTATAATCTGCCGGAGCGTATGGCTGTGGTCTACGGTGGTAAAGCCATTCCGGAATCCAGCTTGCTTGTTTTCCATCGCCCCGTGGTCTGGAGGGCACGTTAAGCTGTCGGTCCTGGCTTTTATTTATTAATAGCAGTCTTTAATCCATGTCAGAGGCCCTCGGATGGCTTGAAAACTCTGATACCAGAGGCCAGCACTACATCATACGACAAACAAACAAATTTATCTGAACATATTTATCGAAGTCTAATCGAAACAATAAATAAAAATTTTTGCTTTGCATCAAAGACCGCCTTTGTCTTTGATATAATGCAAGCACAGAAATTGCGCACTGTCTCCATGGACAATTTAGCCGAAGAATAAACAATAGATTCAGCTACTGGCTGCTCTAAAGATTTCTTGAGAGACTCAACGTCCAAGTAACGATTTGGCCCGACCATGTCTAGTACTGATCACAATTTATATTCCATTTGGATTGGCCAGCCTTCAGGTCTTATAAACTTGTTCTCAACTTGAGAACAATGTTCCGGGCTTCATAACAGCCCAGCTTCAACTGGCCCTCATCCAGCACAGATGTAAACCCATTAGACTCAGCATCAAAGTTAAAGGCGATCACTTCTCGAGTAAAATTGTTTACACTTAGATAAATATGTACGGTTAAGTTTTATTAATATTAAAATATTTCTGATAAAAAATGTATTTTTATTTGTAACAGAACTTGTGGTCATACTAGTTATTATTATCACAATGAAATATGTTAATCTTATAAATAGAATATCGAATATGCTCTGATTATCTACCTACTAAAATTTGGAATTAATGGCGGTACATATAGGAGTACCACAAGGGTCCGTTTTGGGGGCCCTCTCATTTGAAGTGTAATTTTTAACTGACTTATTGGTATCTCTGATTTTATTTTAGTTTATTATAAGTATAATTGTATAAATTATACTTATAATAAACTAGATAGTAATATTCTATAGCCGGAACAACACACATAGCATTAAACACACATAGCTAAGTAGGTAAATGTTTATTTATTTAAAAATCTAGATCTAGGTAGGAAGTAACGTAACCAGGCCGAGTATGTCGTAATCATACTTACGAGTACTTGCAAATACCACGTTCATGCGCATTTTATGCGCTTCAGGATTTGTTTAGCAATAATCAGTTTTCGATATAAATGGCAGTGTTGAACAATTTAACCGGTAACTGTTGGGGTAAACGAGTTCTAGAGTGGAGAGTTGGATATCGCGTTTAGGCAAACGTAGTGTAGGACGCCCGCCCCTGACAGTTGGAGTTACAGGCAAAAATACTGTATGGCGACAGAATATTTAAAAACGCGATTCGCGACCTTGCGTATGAGTTTGCCACCTGTTTAAATATGTATACAGTTAACTCAACAGATTATGATGATAATAACTTAACTTTTAATTAGCTTAACAAATTCACTACCTTCAACTTTGGCCTTCCGCTTCCAGTAAATATTAATGCAGGTCGCGTAAGACACGACCCTGCCTGTTGCCTGAACAATCGCCTAAGACAATCGGAAGCTGGACTGTTGTCTGTCAGTCAGTATGTCACGATACTGTTTTATAGGTTTTATTTTATAGTTTCGATAAATCAGGCATAAAAAATTTTTAGTAAAGAAACATAAATGAGGCTTAGGTGAGGCCACACTAGAGTTGGAGTCTAGCGAACATACCTAACTCACTATTATTTATTCTGTGACGTAATCCATGCCGTGACTAATGTGGTATCTTTATGGCCGTTTTGACTTTCATCCACTCGGAGATTTATTTCCTAAGCTTGATGCAGTCAAACTGAAAATATAGGAGTTGCCTATTAATTTGTTGCTCCCAGCTTCTTGATTGTTTTAACTAGCTGTAACCGCGGCTTTGCCCGCAATAGTTACGTCATGTCCGTCTGTCCGTCCTTCTCAATCGTTTCTTTTTTGTACCCTTTCGAGTGGGGTCGTTGGAAAGTTATTTTAAAATTATAATGAGGTTTCATTGGGTTAATACAAATAATCTATCAATCTATCTATATTAAAAAAAAACAATTGCCGTGCATTAGTCTGGCGCTAAAACTCTAGAATTGCTCGACCGATTTGAATAAATCTTTCTTTGTTGTGTTCAGAATTGTGCAGATGAGGTTTAAAAACAAAAAACATAATTAAATAACTCAGTTTGAATTTTTACTGATATGTACCAGAAGTAAGTAAAAAAACGGGTTAATTAAGGTTTTTGAGCTTTTGAAGCTGTTAAATCAAATTTAACCACATGGAGTTTTTAAAATAACAGGTGTGAAAGTGTCAGGTGGTGACGGGAGTGGCATATACTCATCATCATCATCAGCATCAGCCTGTATCCGTCCACTGCTGGCCACAGAGCCCGGTATTCGGCTCTTCTCATCAGCCTGTATCCGTCCACTGCTGGCCACAGAGCCCGGTATTCGGCTCTTCTCATCCAGTTTTTGCCGGCCGCCTTTCGCAGGTCGTCACTCCCGATTCTGTAAGCTATTGAACCGCGATAACGCAAGTCGATCGCTTGAAATTTTTTGAGAAATTTTCTTATTTACCACTTAAAAGGGCTAGAATTGTTTTTTTTTTGGAAATATTAAAAAAATAAAGAATTGAAAAAAAATAAACGAAAATTTTAGCAAAACTTTCGCTTCCAGCACTTTTAAGTGGTAAATAAGAAAATTTCTCAAAAAATTTCAAGCGGTCGACATGCGTTATCGCGGTTCAATAGCTTACAGAATCGGGGCCCTGGCCGGTGCGCGTCCTACACTACGTTTGCCAAGCCGTGGTCTCCACTCAAGAACCCGTTTACCCCAGCAGTTGTCCGTTCTTCGACAAATGTGACCAGCCCACTGCCACTTCAGCCTGCTAATCCTCTGAGCTATGTCGGTTACTTTGGTTCTCCGTCGGATTTCTTCATTCCGGATCCTATCCTTCAGAGAAACTCCAAGCATAGCTCTCTCCATAGCTCGCTGAGCGACCTTAAACTTGTGGACTAGTCCCACCGTGAGTGTCCACGTCTCGGCCCCGTATGTCTGCACTGGTAGAACGCACGCATTGAAGACTTTCGTCTTCAGGCACTGTGGAATGGACGATGAGAAGACCTGACGAAGTTTCCCGAACGCTGCCCAGCCCAACTGAATCCTTCTGTCGGCTTCCCTCTCGAAGTTGTGTCTACCCAACTGCAAAGTTTGCCCGAGATAGACATATTCATTAACAACTTCGAGGGGCTCACCATTGACAGGTACAGACAGGTTTTGGGGTAATAAGATCGTTATACATGATCTTGGTCTTATCTAAGTTCATCCCGAGACCGATCCGTTTAGAAGCTTCAGCCATATACTCTCATATCTGGCATATACCCTATCTTCTAAAAATAAATCACTAACGAAAGCTCAAGTTACTGCTTTTCTCTTAGACAAAGAGAGGCATCTATAGGATTTAAATTTTGTGATAATTTATTGAGATGTTCTTACAATTAATTGCTTTAAAACTTTAAACTGAGAACTGAAAAAAATAACATTTAAAGAATGAAATAATAAAACACAAAATCTATCTATCTATCTATACCTACTTATCTATACTTAATAACGCAAACAGAAAAAAAAGTCTGTATAAAGAAGATAATTAAAAAAACATGGTATAGGTACTTAAAATAAGCTATTGAATATAATATAACATTTTTAAATATCGTGTCTGTCTGTTTGTTTGTCTGTATGTTTGATCATGCATCACGTACGTCATCACTGTTGGATAGCTTAGAGTTTGACTTAAAAACTGTGGTACTTGGTGTCTAAATCAGGTGATTAGACGCCGAGCAATCAATAAAAAACTATTCGACAGGTGAAATAATTTTGAAGAAATGTAGCTTATTGTACTTAAAGGTACTTTTGGTCCTGGAATAATAAATATAGGCTACTTTTAAATGTAATGACCACGCGGGCACAGCTAGTATAAAATACAAATGAAAAATACAAAAACTAAAAATGTTAAAATACAAATTTACAAATAAAATTATATATGTAGGTACTACTCGATCCACTGGATACTTATGATCCTGGATACGGAACCATAAGTCTATTGCATTCCGATCAGAACAAAAATACTGTTTTATTATAAATAGTTTTTGCTATGTACCTACTAGTGTCGTCGTTTTTTTTTAGTTAGGATGCAATAAAGATACATCATTAAGTATATTTATATATTTTTTGCTTTGCTCTAACCTCTGCGCTAATACACAGAATAAATAATAGTACAAGGCTAAGGCCCCTATGAGCAAAGCTTGTTACTATGTTTTTTCTGTGGCATAGGTACCCCGTACTGGTAGTTGTACCATGAAAGCTAAGTCGATGTACACATAGATTGCACATATTGCCTCCTGTTTGTCTATCACCACGCCCGCAATAATCAAATCCTGGCTAAGTGGCTACTATTTTGTTGAGTATCTTCCTCTGTCACTAATGCGTACCCTCATTGATATGACTGTGTGTTCTGCCCGTCCTAACCTACAGTGCGCTATTTAGGTCATTGACCGAGGCATAAAAGGTTTGCCAGAGAGCCATGGAGCGGAACCTTAGCATACTCGGAGTTAAAAGGACAGATCGAGTTCAAAGACAGGTATTGCAGAAGCTGGAATCAAAACTGCTAAATTGAAATGGGATTGGGCAGGACATGTAGCCCGCATGCACCCAGAAAATGGGAGCCCAAAGATGAAAGAAGAAAAGATGGCGTGAGGACATAATCGCCTATCAACCCAATTAGATGGACTTTGCTCTGAGATGCATGGAAGACAGTGAGGGAGACCTTTAACCAGCAGTGGGACACAATAGGTTAAAAAAAAACAGCTTTTGTGCGGTAAATGAAAGCTGGCCAAAGCGTTGTCGAGCTTATCATTATGAAAATCCTGAATCTCCTAAAGTTGCTTAGTCTTATTATGAAGCCTACCTCTTCTTTAACTGCCTAGGCGGTTTGTAAAGCGACGGATTTTCAGTTTAGCTGTGACATTGCTACTGTTCTTAAATAGTTATGAACATAAGATGTCTGTTTATCAAACTCTTTGTCAATAAAAAATATGTTTACTGTTCTTTTGAAACGCATTGCAGTTATTAGGTTACTTACCCTTGCAATCTTCTCGGTGTATATATAGTAAGTATACTCGAACTCTTCTGTGTCTTTATGAGTACATATAAATGTACATACAATATTTAAATGTTTATTGTTCATATGCAAGATCATGTCAGTCGCATTTCGTGTTGACAATAACATATTGTTTGTGCTCGCGTATTTATAAAAAAAAACAATGTTAAAAATTAACATGGGTGTTAAATTATAATTAGGTATAAGCAGTGTCCCGTGTCTCCGGCTGTGTGTACTGTGCATCTTCTAAATTGTTCTGTAACTTTTTTGGAGTAACTACTAAAGGCAAAAAGTTTTCATAATTTAAAAATATGTTAATTTTAAAAGTTAAGGAAAATACGCTGGATTTATATACAGTTAAAAAATAAATAACGAAAAATAATAATGTCCCATAGAAAAGTAGTGGTATGTGTTGCGTTGAGTTTTTCGTGCCTCGAAGTGCCATTTGACCACGATTTGGGATCAGCAGTGGGAAGAGTCTTAATTCTAGTTGTAGCGCGTAAGGGTTGCCGGTTCCATCCTCAGTGTGACAGATGCACGGTCATCTATCTATACTTATAATAAAACTGTAAGTAACTGAAACTATGTACAATTACATTAATTAAATAAAATTGGTCTAGCTAGAGACTGAAAATAAGCGACTAAAGAACAACTTTTTTAAATAGTCTCTTTTAGTCTGTTTTCGCTTCAAGTCATAAATACTTTAATTACAGTTCTTTTTTCTTCTTTCTGTACAGATTGAAATACGATTTGCACTATTGGATAATTTAGGATTTGACTTAAAATCTACAGTACTTTGTATCTGAGTAGACGCCGACATTATTAATAAAATCTACAGTACTTTGTATCTGAGTAGACGCCGACATTATTAATAAAATCTACAGTACTTTGTATCTGAGTAGACGCCGAGATTATTAATAAAATCTACAGTACTTTGTATCTGAGTAGACGCCGACATTATTAATAAAATCTACAGTACTTTGTATCTGAGTAGACGCCGAGATTATTAATAAAATCTACAGTACTTTGTATCTGAGTAGACGCCGAGATTATTAATAAAATCTACAGTACTTTGTATCTGAGTAGACGCCGAGATTATTAATAAAATCTACAGTACTTTGTATCTGAGTAGACGCCGACATTATTAATAAAATCTACAGTACTTTGTATCTGAGTAGACGCCGAGATTATTAATAAAATCTACAGTACTTTGTATCTGAGTAGACGCCGAGATTATTAATAAAATCTACAGTACTTTGTATCTGAGTAGACGCCGAGATTATTAATAAAATCTACAGTACTTTGTATCTGAGTAGACGCCGAGATTATTAATAAAATCTACAGTACTTTGTATCTGAGTAGACGCCGAGATTATTAATAAAATCTACAGTACTTTGTATCTGAGTAGACGCCGACATTATTAATAAAATCTACAGTACTTTGTATCTGAGTAGACGCCGAGATTATTAATAAAATCTACAGTACTTTGTATCTGAGTAGACGCCGACATTATTAATAAAATCTACAGTACTTTGTATCTGAGTAGACGCCGAGATTATTAATAAAATCTACAGTACTTTGTATCTGAGTAGACGCCGACATTATTAATAAAATCTACAGTACTTTGTATCTGAGTAGACGCCGAGATTATTAATAAAATCTACAGTACTTTGTATCTGAGTAGACGCCGAGATTATTAATAAAATCTACAGTACTTTGTATCTGAGTAGACGCCGAGATTATTAATAAAATCTACAGTACTTTGTATCTGAGTAGACGCCGACATTATTAATAAAATCTACAGTACTTTGTATCTGAGTAGACGCCGAGATTATTAATAAAATCTACAGTACTTTGTATCTGAGTAGACGCCGAGATTATTAATAAAATCTACAGTACTTTGTATCTGAGTAGACGCCGAGATTATTAATAAAATCTACAGTACTTTGTATCTGAGTAGACGCCGACATTATTAATAAAATCTACAGTACTTTGTATCTGAGTAGACGCCGAGATTATTAATAAAATCTACAGTACTTTGTATCTGAGTAGACGCCGACATTATTAATAAAATCTACAGTACTTTGTATCTGAGTAGACGCCGAGATTATTAATAAAATCTACAGTACTTTGTATCTGAGTAGACGCCGAGATTATTAATAAAATCTACAGTACTTTGTATCTGAGTAGACGCCGAGATTATTAATAAAATCTACAGTACTTTGTATCTGAGTAGACGCCGAGATTATTAATAAAATCTACAGTACTTTGTATCTGAGTAGACGCCGAGATTATTAATAAAATCTACAGTACTTTGTATCTGAGTAGACGCCGAGATTATTAATAAAATCTACAGTACTTTGTATCTGAGTAGACGCCGAGATTATTAATAAAATCTACAGTACTTTGTATCTGAGTAGACGCCGAGATTATTAATAAAATCTACAGTACTTTGTATCTGAGTAGACGCCGAGATTATTAATAAAATCTACAGTACTTTGTATCTGAGTAGACGCCGACATTATTAATAAAATCTACAGTACTTTGTATCTGAGTAGACGCCGAGATTATTAATAAAATCTACAGTACTTTGTATCTGAGTAGACGCCGAGATTATTAATAAAATCTACAGTACTTTGTATCTGAGTAGACGCCGAGATTATTAATAAAATCTACAGTACTTTGTATCTGAGTAGACGCCGAGATTATTAATAAAATCTACAGTACTTTGTATCTGAGTAGACGCCGACATTATTAATAAAATCTACAGTACTTTGTATCTGAGTAGACGCCGAGATTATTAATAAAATCTACAGTACTTTGTATCTGAGTAGACGCCGAGATTATTAATAAAATCTACAGTACTTTGTATCTGAGTAGACGCCGAGATTATTAATAAAATCTACAGTACTTTGTATCTGAGTAGACGCCGAGATTATTAATAAAATCTACAGTACTTTGTATCTGAGTAGACGCCGAGATTATTAATAAAATCTACAGTACTTTGTATCTGAGTAGACGCCGAGATTATTAATAAAATCTACAGTACTTTGTATCTGAGTAGACGCCGAGATTATTAATAAAATCTACAGTACTTTGTATCTGAGTAGACGCCGAGATTATTAATAAAATCTACAGTACTTTGTATCTGAGTAGACGCCGACATTATTAATAAAATCTACAGTACTTTGTATCTGAGTAGACGCCGAGATTATTAATAAAATCTACAGTACTTTGTATCTGAGTAGACGCCGACATTATTAATAAAATCTACAGTACTTTGTATCTGAGTAGACGCCGAGATTATTAATAAAATCTACAGTACTTTGTATCTGAGTAGACGCCGACATTATTAATAAAATCTACAGTACTTTGTATCTGAGTAGACGCCGAGATTATTAATAAAATCTACAGTACTTTGTATCTGAGTAGACGCCGAGATTATTAATAAAATCTACAGTACTTTGTATCTGAGTAGACGCCGAGATTATTAATAAAATCTACAGTACTTTGTATCTGAGTAGACGCCGACATTATTAATAAAATCTACAGTACTTTGTATCTGAGTAGACGCCGAGATTATTAATAAAATCTACAGTACTTTGTATCTGAGTAGACGCCGAGATTATTAATAAAATCTACAGTACTTTGTATCTGAGTAGACGCCGAGATTATTAATAAAATCTACAGTACTTTGTATCTGAGTAGACGCCGACATTATTAATAAAATCTACAGTACTTTGTATCTGAGTAGACGCCGAGATTATTAATAAAATCTACAGTACTTTGTATCTGAGTAGACGCCGACATTATTAATAAAATCTACAGTACTTTGTATCTGAGTAGACGCCGAGATTATTAATAAAATCTACAGTACTTTGTATCTGAGTAGACGCCGAGATTATTAATAAAATCTACAGTACTTTGTATCTGAGTAGACGCCGAGATTATTAATAAAATCTACAGTACTTTGTATCTGAGTAGACGCCGAGATTATTAATAAAATCTACAGTACTTTGTATCTGAGTAGACGCCGAGATTATTAATAAAATCTACAGTACTTTGTATCTGAGTAGACGCCGAGATTATTAATAAAATCTACAGTACTTTGTATCTGAGTAGACGCCGAGATTATTAATAAAATCTACAGTACTTTGTATCTGAGTAGACGCCGAGATTATTAATAAAATCTACAGTACTTTGTATCTGAGTAGACGCCGAGATTATTAATAAAATCTACAGTACTTTGTATCTGAGTAGACGCCGACATTATTAATAAAATCTACAGTACTTTGTATCTGAGTAGACGCCGAGATTATTAATAAAATCTACAGTACTTTGTATCTGAGTAGACGCCGAGATTATTAATAAAATCTACAGTACTTTGTATCTGAGTAGACGCCGAGATTATTAATAAAATCTACAGTACTTTGTATCTGAGTAGACGCCGAGATTATTAATAAAATCTACAGTACTTTGTATCTGAGTAGACGCCGAGATTATTAATAAAATCTACAGTACTTTGTATCTGAGTAGACGCCGAGATTATTAATAAAATCTACAGTACTTTGTATCTGAGTAGACGCCGAGATTATTAATAAAATCTACAGTACTTTGTATCTGAGTAGACGCCGAGATTATTAATAAAATCTACAGTACTTTGTATCTGAGTAGACGCCGAGATTATTAATAAAATCTACAGTACTTTGTATCTGAGTAGACGCCGAGATTATTAATAAAATCTACAGTACTTTGTATCTGAGTAGACGCCGAGATTATTAATAAAATCTACAGTACTTTGTATCTGAGTAGACGCCGACATTATTAATAAAATCTACAGTACTTTGTATCTGAGTAGACGCCGACATTATTAATAAAATCTACAGTACTTTGTATCTGAGTAGACGCCGAGATTATTAATAAAATCTACAGTACTTTGTATCTGAGTAGACGCCGACATTATTAATAAAATCTACAGTACTTTGCATCTGAGTAGACGCCGAGATTATTAATAAAATCTACAGTACTTTGTATCTGAGTAGACGCCGAGATTATTAATAAAATCTACAGTACTTTGTATCTGAGTAGACGCCGAGATTATTAATAAAATCTACAGTACTTTGTATCTGAGTAGACGCCGACATTATTAATAAAATCTACAGTACTTTGCATCTGAGTAGACGCCGAGATTATTAATAAAATCTACAGTACTTTGTATCTGAGTAGACGCCGAGATTATTAATAAAATCTACAGTACTTTGTATCTGAGTAGACGCCGA